>LS486956.1:34054-193470 GCA_900490705.1 Pristionchus arcanus | reverse complement strand
CTTCTTCTCCTCCTTCTTGTCCTCCTTCTTCTCCTCCTTCTTGTCCTCCTTCTTCACCTCCTTCTTGTCCTTCTTGTTCGTCGCGCCCTTGCGGCCCTGCTTGCCATTCACGAACTCCTCCATTGTCTGCAATAGATCAAATATCAAAAAATCAATAACCAACGTTCAGAAGAAATATTGATCTTTGATCTTTGAGGTTGAACTAAGTTTCCAGCTCTTAGCAGGTCAACATTGACCTTTGAATCAGGTTACATTTATTCGTTTTTCCTATAACTTACGGGAATGCAAGGAATCTTCGTCTCCTCTTCGTCTTTCTTCATTTCTTCCCTCTTTCTTCTCCTTCTTCTTCGCTCGGTCCTCCTGGAATCGTATTATTATTATTAATATATGCATACATATAATAAACGAACCACGCGACGAAGTCTTCGAAATCGCTGTTTCTCGAATCGATCTGTAAGATAATAACATAATAACATAATTTGCGTCGATATATTTGAAAAGAATGAATAAAATTAACTGTCCTTCGAAAACAGTATGAAACAGTTCTAAGATTAAAGATCAAAGATCAATGATTCAAAAGGTCAAACAATTACATCAGAGCTGTTGGCCGAGGAAGCGTGCGCGAACGAGCGAGCACGATCGAGCGAATACGCGGGAGTAGTGGTCGGTCGAGTGGTCTGAAAGGAATGCGATCAGCAGTGCGAGGTGTGAAATTTAAAAAAAAAAACAAAAAAAGAGAGAAAAAACTAACATGATTGGCCGAAGCCGCTCTTGCAGAGGAGCCCGCGTGAGCTCTTCCCGCTCCGCGGACGTCACACGATGCCGACCTGCGCCCTCTGAGGATCACCCTCTGTAAACCAATCAGTATGTACGGATAACATATACCTATCGATGCACCCCCTCACAACAACAGCATAATCATGTCACACGTTAATTTTCAATCATTTTCATTTAATTAATTTTCATTTTGATCATTCCCATTCGTGGCTCGCTCTCTCTCATTTCTCCCCCACGCTCGGCTGTGTGCCGGTGGGTTAGAAGAGGGGGGGAGTGAGAGAGGGAGGGAGGAGGGAGGGGATGAATACCTCCACATTAAATCCGCCATTAATCGTGCAAGACGTGAAGTTGTTCGTCTGATTTGGTCGCCGCTGCGACATACTGTAACGTTATGAATGATTAGGTCGACCGAACCCTGTCTACCGTACTCCCCACCGTCACCGTACAACAATTTCAGCATCGATAAAGCTACGGTATCGCCCAGCTACAGTATACCGATCGACGATCAAGTTACTACACCTACCGTATTCCTAGAGCAAAAGTGGAGGGAGGGGGGAGGAGGGAGGGAGGGGATGGGTACCTGTTGAGAGGTCGATCGCGGGAGAAGAGTGAGAGCGATGAATGTGAAGGTGGAATGGCAGAATGGAGGGAGGAGAGTCTTTTATAGGGGAGAGCGGACAATGGCCATTCTTCGATCTAATTGGATTAGGAGAGAGAGAATGCGATTTGAGGAGAGCAATATCGAATGATGGAAATGAGAGAAAATTTAAATGAGCAAAAACAATTATTTTCATTCTAACAGTTTGGGAGACCAAAGATTAACGATCGAGGCCAAAGTTCAAAGACCACAGACCTTAATCCTGGTAGCTTCGGCGCTTTTGCCCTCGCTCAGCAAACTCGGACCGTGACCGTCTGTAAAGGAATACTGTAATAATGAGATAAAGAGGTTGTACGACGTGAGCATCGGAAGGACTGCAAAGAACGGTTGGTTTTCTTGTTGTGAGGCCGTTCGGTAGAGGTTAAGCCCCACGAATGGTGACAAGAAAGATCAAAGATCAACTCTGATGCCAAAGATTCTGTGACTACAAAGATCAAAGATCAACTTTCATGCCAAAGATCACATATAAACTCTGATGCCAAAGATTCTGTGACTACAAAGATCAAAGATCAACTTTCATGCCAAAGATCACATATAAACTCTGATGCCAAAGATTCTGTGACTACAAAGATCAAAGATCAACTTTCATGCCAAAGATCACATATAAACTCTGATGCCAAAGATTCTGTGACTACAAAGATCAAAGATCAACTTTCATGCCAAAGATCACATATAAACTCTGATGCCAAAGATTCTGTGACTACAAAGATCAAAGATCAACTTTCATGCCAAAGATCACATATAAACTCTGATGCCAAAGATTCTGTGACTACAAAGATCAAAGATCAACTTTCATGCCAAAGATCACATATAAACTCTGATGCCAAAGATTCTGTGACTACAAAGATCAAAGATCAACTTTCATGCCAAAGATCACATATAAACTCTGATGCCAAAGATTCTGTGACTACAAAGATCAAAGATCAACTTTCATGCCAAAGATCACATATAAAAAAGAATGAATAAAATTAACTGTCCTTCGAAAACAGTATGAAACAGTTCTAAGATTAAAGATCAAAGATCAATGATTCAAAAGGTCAAACAATTACATCAGAGCTGTTGGCCGAGGAAGCGTGCGCGAACGAGCGAGCACGATCGAGCGAATACGCGGGAGTAGTGGTCGGTCGAGTGGTCTGAAAGGAATGCGATCAGCAGTGCGAGGTGTGAAATTTAAAAAAAAAAACAAAAAAAGAGAGAAAAAACTAACATGATTGGCCGAAGCCGCTCTTGCAGAGGAGCCCGCGTGAGCTCTTCCCGCTCCGCGGACGTCACACGATGCCGACCTGCGCCCTCTGAGGATCACCCTCTGTAAACCAATCAGTATGTACGGATAACATATACCTATCGATGCACCCCCTCACAACAACAGCATAATCATGTCACACGTTAATTTTCAATCATTTTCATTTAATTAATTTTCATTTTGATCATTCCCATTCGTGGCTCGCTCTCTCTCATTTCTCCCCCACGCTCGGCTGTGTGCCGGTGGGTTAGAAGAGGGGGGGAGTGAGAGAGGGAGGGAGGAGGGAGGGGATGAATACCTCCACATTAAATCCGCCATTAATCGTGCAAGACGTGAAGTTGTTCGTCTGATTTGGTCGCCGCTGCGACATACTGTAACGTTATGAATGATTAGGTCGACCGAACCCTGTCTACCGTACTCCCCACCGTCACCGTACAACAATTTCAGCATCGATAAAGCTACGGTATCGCCCAGCTACAGTATACCGATCGACGATCAAGTTACTACACCTACCGTATTCCTAGAGCAAAAGTGGAGGGAGGGGGGAGGAGGGAGGGAGGGGATGGGTACCTGTTGAGAGGTCGATCGCGGGAGAAGAGTGAGAGCGATGAATGTGAAGGTGGAATGGCAGAATGGAGGGAGGAGAGTCTTTTATAGGGGAGAGCGGACAATGGCCATTCTTCGATCTAATTGGATTAGGAGAGAGAGAATGCGATTTGAGGAGAGCAATATCGAATGATGGAAATGAGAGAAAATTTAAATGAGCAAAAACAATTATTTTCATTCTAACAGTTTGGGAGACCAAAGATTAACGATCGAGGCCAAAGTTCAAAGACCACAGACCTTAATCCTGGTAGCTTCGGCGCTTTTGCCCTCGCTCAGCAAACTCGGACCGTGACCGTCTGTAAAGGAATACTGTAATAATGAGATAAAGAGGTTGTACGACGTGAGCATCGGAAGGACTGCAAAGAACGGTTGGTTTTCTTGTTGTGAGGCCGTTCGGTAGAGGTTAAGCCCCACGAATGGTGACAAGAAAGATCAAAGATCAACTCTGATGCCAAAGATTCTGTGACTACAAAGATCAAAGATCAACTTTCATGCCAAAGATCACATATAAACTCTGATGCCAAAGATTCTGTGACTACAAAGATCAAAGATCAACTTTCATGCCAAAGATCACATATAAACTCTGATGCCAAAGATTCTGTGACTACAAAGATCAAAGATCAACTTTCATGCCAAAGATCACATATAAACTCTGATGCCAAAGATTCTGTGACTACAAAGATCAAAGATCAACTTTCATGCCAAAGATCACATATAAACTCTGATGCCAAAGATTCTGTGACTACAAAGATCAAAGATCAACTTTCATGCCAAAGATCACATATAAACTCTGATGCCAAAGATTCTGTGACTACAAAGATCAAAGATCAACTTTCATGCCAAAGATCACATATAAACTCTGATGCCAAAGATTCTGTGACTACAAAGATCAAAGATCAACTTTCATGCCAAAGATCACATATAAACTCTGATGCCAAAGATTCTGTGACTACAAAGATCAAAGATCAACTTTCATGCCAAAGATCACATATAAACTCTGATGCCAAAGATTCTGTGACTACAAAGATCAAGGATCAACTTTCATACCAAAGATCACAGTTCAACTCTGATGCCAAAGATTAACTGACCCACGATAGATCAAAAACCAGCTTACTGGCTAATTGTAAAGATAGACAAAAACAACTTTGGAATGAATCCAGTAGTTCCATGTGTTGATATTACTCATATATTTTAACACTCTAGTTTATGTCTGCAATGAAAAAATGCCTAGAACACAGAGATCAAAGATCAAAGATCACCTGTTAACTGCTGCTCTTCGACCGCGGTAGATCGGCGCCTCCATACGAGAAACAGAAGGAGCTGGAAAGGGACGAGAGATCAAAGATCAAAGATCACCTGTTAACTGCTGCTCTTCGACCGCGGTAGATCGGCGCCTCCATACGAGAAACAGAAGGAGCTGGAAAGGGACGAGAGATCAAAGATCAAAGATCACCTGTTAACTGCTGCTCTTCGACCGCGGTAGATCGGCGCCTCCATACGAGAAACAGAAGGAGCTGGAAAGGGACGAGAGATCAAAGATCAAAGATCACCTGTTAACTGCTGCTCTTCGACCGCGGTAGATCGGCGCCTCCATACGAGAAACAGAAGGAGCTGGAAAGGGACGAGAGATCAAAGATCAAAGATCACCTGTTAACTGCTGCTCTTCGACCGCGGTAGATCGGCGCCTCCATACGAGAAACAGAAGGAGCTGGAAAGGGACGAGAGATCAAAGATCAAAGATCACCTGTTAACTGCTGCTCTTCGACCGCGGTAGATCGGCGCCTCCATACGAGAAACAGAAGGAGCTGGAAAGGGACGAGAGATCAAAGATCAAAGATCACCTGTTAACTGCTGCTCTTCGACCGCGGTAGATCGGCGCCTCCATACGAGAAACAGAAGGAGCTGGAAAGGGACGAGAGATCAAAGATCAAAGATCACCTGTTAACTGCTGCTCTTCGACCGCGGTAGATCGGCGCCTCCATACGAGAAACAGAAGGAGCTGGAAAGGGACGAGAGATCAAAGATCAAAGATCACCTGTTAACTGCTGCTCTTCGACCGCGGTAGATCGGCGCCTCCATACGAGAAACAGAAGGAGCTGGAAAGGGACGAGAGATCAAAGATCAAAGATCACCTGTTAACTGCTGCTCTTCGACCGCGGTAGATCGGCGCCTCCATACGAGAAACAGAAGGAGCTGGAAAGGGACGAGAGATCAAAGATCAAAGATCACCTGTTAACTGCTGCTCTTCGACCGCGGTAGATCGGCGCCTCCATACGAGAAACAGAAGGAGCTGGAAAGGGACGAGAGATCAAAGATCAAAGATCACCTGTTAACTGCTGCTCTTCGACCGCGGTAGATCGGCGCCTCCATACGAGAAACAGAAGGAGCTGGAAAGGGACGAGAGATCAAAGATCAAAGATCACCTGTTAACTGCTGCTCTTCGACCGCGGTAGATCGGCGCCTCCATACGAGAAACAGAAGGAGCTGGAAAGGGACGAGAGATCAAAGATCAAAGATCACCTGTTAACTGCTGCTCTTCGACCGCGGTAGATCGGCGCCTCCATACGAGAAACAGAAGGAGCTGGAAAGGGACGAGAGATCAAAGATCAAAGATCACCTGTTAACTGCTGCTCTTCGACCGCGGTAGATCGGCGCCTCCATACGAGAAACAGAAGGAGCTGGAAAGGGACGAGAGATCAAAGATCAAAGATCACCTGTTAACTGCTGCTCTTCGACCGCGGTAGATCGGCGCCTCCATACGAGAAACAGAAGGAGCTGGAAAGGGACGAGAGATCAAAGATCAAAGATCACCTGTTAACTGCTGCTCTTCGACCGCGGTAGATCGGCGCCTCCATACGAGAAACAGAAGGAGCTGGAAAGGGACGAGAGATCAAAGATCAAAGATCACCTGTTAACTGCTGCTCTTCGACCGCGGTAGATCGGCGCCTCCATACGAGAAACAGAAGGAGCTGGAAAGGGACGAGAGATCAAAGATCAAAGATCACCTGTTAACTGCTGCTCTTCGACCGCGGTAGATCGGCGCCTCCATACGAGAAACAGAAGGAGCTGGAAAGGGACGAGAGATCAAAGATCAAAGATCACCTGTTAACTGCTGCTCTTCGACCGCGGTAGATCGGCGCCTCCATACGAGAAACAGAAGGAGCTGGAAAGGGACGAGAGATCAAAGATCAAAGATCACCTGTTAACTGCTGCTCTTCGACCGCGGTAGATCGGCGCCTCCATACGAGAAACAGAAGGAGCTGGAAAGGGACGAGAGATCAAAGATCAAAGATCACCTGTTAACTGCTGCTCTTCGACCGCGGTAGATCGGCGCCTCCATACGAGAAACAGAAGGAGCTGGAAAGGGACGAGAGATCAAAGATCAAAGATCACCTGTTAACTGCTGCTCTTCGACCGCGGTAGATCGGCGCCTCCATACGAGAAACAGAAGGAGCTGGAAAGGGACGAGAGATCAAAGATCAAAGATCACCTGTTAACTGCTGCTCTTCGACCGCGGTAGATCGGCGCCTCCATACGAGAAACAGAAGGAGCTGGAAAGGGACGAGAGATCAAAGATCAAAGATCACCTGTTAACTGCTGCTCTTCGACCGCGGTAGATCGGCGCCTCCATACGAGAAACAGAAGGAGCTGGAAAGGGACGAGAGATCAAAGATCAAAGATCACCTGTTAACTGCTGCTCTTCGACCGCGGTAGATCGGCGCCTCCATACGAGAAACAGAAGGAGCTGGAAAGGGACGAGAGATCAAAGATCAAAGATCACCTGTTAACTGCTGCTCTTCGACCGCGGTAGATCGGCGCCTCCATACGAGAAACAGAAGGAGCTGGAAAGGGACGAGAGATCAAAGATCAAAGATCACCTGTTAACTGCTGCTCTTCGACCGCGGTAGATCGGCGCCTCCATACGAGAAACAGAAGGAGCTGGAAAGGGACGAGAGATCAAAGATCAAAGATCACCTGTTAACTGCTGCTCTTCGACCGCGGTAGATCGGCGCCTCCATACGAGAAACAGAAGGAGCTGGAAAGGGACGAGAGATCAAAGATCAAAGATCACCTGTTAACTGCTGCTCTTCGACCGCGGTAGATCGGCGCCTCCATACGAGAAACAGAAGGAGCTGGAAAGGGACGAGAGATCAAAGATCAAAGATCACCTGTTAACTGCTGCTCTTCGACCGCGGTAGATCGGCGCCTCCATACGAGAAACAGAAGGAGCTGGAAAGGGACGAGAGATCAAAGATCAAAGATCACCTGTTAACTGCTGCTCTTCGACCGCGGTAGATCGGCGCCTCCATACGAGAAACAGAAGGAGCTGGAAAGGGACGAGAGATCAAAGATCAAAGATCACCTGTTAACTGCTGCTCTTCGACCGCGGTAGATCGGCGCCTCCATACGAGAAACAGAAGGAGCTGGAAAGGGACGAGAGATCAAAGATCAAAGATCACCTGTTAACTGCTGCTCTTCGACCGCGGTAGATCGGCGCCTCCATACGAGAAACAGAAGGAGCTGGAAAGGGACGAGAGATCAAAGATCAAAGATCACCTGTTAACTGCTGCTCTTCGACCGCGGTAGATCGGCGCCTCCATACGAGAAACAGAAGGAGCTGGAAAGGGACGAGAGATCAAAGATCAAAGATCACCTGTTAACTGCTGCTCTTCGACCGCGGTAGATCGGCGCCTCCATACGAGAAACAGAAGGAGCTGGAAAGGGACGAGAGATCAAAGATCAAAGATCACCTGTTAACTGCTGCTCTTCGACCGCGGTAGATCGGCGCCTCCATACGAGAAACAGAAGGAGCTGGAAAGGGACGAGAGATCAAAGATCAAAGATCACCTGTTAACTGCTGCTCTTCGACCGCGGTAGATCGGCGCCTCCATACGAGAAACAGAAGGAGCTGGAAAGGGACGAGAGATCAAAGATCAAAGATCACCTGTTAACTGCTGCTCTTCGACCGCGGTAGATCGGCGCCTCCATACGAGAAACAGAAGGAGCTGGAAAGGGACGAGAGATCAAAGATCAAAGATCACCTGTTAACTGCTGCTCTTCGACCGCGGTAGATCGGCGCCTCCATACGAGAAACAGAAGGAGCTGGAAAGGGACGAGAGATCAAAGATCAAAGATCACCTGTTAACTGCTGCTCTTCGACCGCGGTAGATCGGCGCCTCCATACGAGAAACAGAAGGAGCTGGAAAGGGACGAGAGATCAAAGATCAAAGATCACCTGTTAACTGCTGCTCTTCGACCGCGGTAGATCGGCGCCTCCATACGAGAAACAGAAGGAGCTGGAAAGGGACGAGAGATCAAAGATCAAAGATCACCTGTTAACTGCTGCTCTTCGACCGCGGTAGATCGGCGCCTCCATACGAGAAACAGAAGGAGCTGGAAAGGGACGAGAGATCAAAGATCAAAGATCACCTGTTAACTGCTGCTCTTCGACCGCGGTAGATCGGCGCCTCCATACGAGAAACAGAAGGAGCTGGAAAGGGACGAGAGATCAAAGATCAAAGATCACCTGTTAACTGCTGCTCTTCGACCGCGGTAGATCGGCGCCTCCATACGAGAAACAGAAGGAGCTGGAAAGGGACGAGAGATCAAAGATCAAAGATCACCTGTTAACTGCTGCTCTTCGACCGCGGTAGATCGGCGCCTCCATACGAGAAACAGAAGGAGCTGGAAAGGGACGAGAGATCAAAGATCAAAGATCACCTGTTAACTGCTGCTCTTCGACCGCGGTAGATCGGCGCCTCCATACGAGAAACAGAAGGAGCTGGAAAGGGACGAGAGATCAAAGATCAAAGATCACCTGTTAACTGCTGCTCTTCGACCGCGGTAGATCGGCGCCTCCATACGAGAAACAGAAGGAGCTGGAAAGGGACGAGAGATCAAAGATCAAAGATCACCTGTTAACTGCTGCTCTTCGACCGCGGTAGATCGGCGCCTCCATACGAGAAACAGAAGGAGCTGGAAAGGGACGAGAGATCAAAGATCAAAGATCACCTGTTAACTGCTGCTCTTCGACCGCGGTAGATCGGCGCCTCCATACGAGAAACAGAAGGAGCTGGAAAGGGACGAGAGATCAAAGATCAAAGATCACCTGTTAACTGCTGCTCTTCGACCGCGGTAGATCGGCGCCTCCATACGAGAAACAGAAGGAGCTGGAAAGGGACGAGAGATCAAAGATCAAAGATCACCTGTTAACTGCTGCTCTTCGACCGCGGTAGATCGGCGCCTCCATACGAGAAACAGAAGGAGCTGGAAAGGGACGAGAGATCAAAGATCAAAGATCACCTGTTAACTGCTGCTCTTCGACCGCGGTAGATCGGCGCCTCCATACGAGAAACAGAAGGAGCTGGAAAGGGACGAGAGATCAAAGATCAAAGATCACCTGTTAACTGCTGCTCTTCGACCGCGGTAGATCGGCGCCTCCATACGAGAAACAGAAGGAGCTGGAAAGGGACGAGAGATCAAAGATCAAAGATCACCTGTTAACTGCTGCTCTTCGACCGCGGTAGATCGGCGCCTCCATACGAGAAACAGAAGGAGCTGGAAAGGGACGAGAGATCAAAGATCAAAGATCACCTGTTAACTGCTGCTCTTCGACCGCGGTAGATCGGCGCCTCCATACGAGAAACAGAAGGAGCTGGAAAGGGACGAGAGATCAAAGATCAAAGATCACCTGTTAACTGCTGCTCTTCGACCGCGGTAGATCGGCGCCTCCATACGAGAAACAGAAGGAGCTGGAAAGGGACGAGAGATCAAAGATCAAAGATCACCTGTTAACTGCTGCTCTTCGACCGCGGTAGATCGGCGCCTCCATACGAGAAACAGAAGGAGCTGGAAAGGGACGAGAGATCAAAGATCAAAGATCACCTGTTAACTGCTGCTCTTCGACCGCGGTAGATCGGCGCCTCCATACGAGAAACAGAAGGAGCTGGAAAGGGACGAGAGATCAAAGATCAAAGATCACCTGTTAACTGCTGCTCTTCGACCGCGGTAGATCGGCGCCTCCATACGAGAAACAGAAGGAGCTGGAAAGGGACGAGAGATCAAAGATCAAAGATCACCTGTTAACTGCTGCTCTTCGACCGCGGTAGATCGGCGCCTCCATACGAGAAACAGAAGGAGCTGGAAAGGGACGAGAGATCAAAGATCAAAGATCACCTGTTAACTGCTGCTCTTCGACCGCGGTAGATCGGCGCCTCCATACGAGAAACAGAAGGAGCTGGAAAGGGACGAGAGATCAAAGATCAAAGATCACCTGTTAACTGCTGCTCTTCGACCGCGGTAGATCGGCGCCTCCATACGAGAAACAGAAGGAGCTGGAAAGGGACGAGAGATCAAAGATCAAAGATCACCTGTTAACTGCTGCTCTTCGACCGCGGTAGATCGGCGCCTCCATACGAGAAACAGAAGGAGCTGGAAAGGGACGAGAGATCAAAGATCAAAGATCACCTGTTAACTGCTGCTCTTCGACCGCGGTAGATCGGCGCCTCCATACGAGAAACAGAAGGAGCTGGAAAGGGACGAGAGATCAAAGATCAAAGATCACCTGTTAACTGCTGCTCTTCGACCGCGGTAGATCGGCGCCTCCATACGAGAAACAGAAGGAGCTGGAAAGGGACGAGAGATCAAAGATCAAAGATCACCTGTTAACTGCTGCTCTTCGACCGCGGTAGATCGGCGCCTCCATACGAGAAACAGAAGGAGCTGGAAAGGGACGAGAGATCAAAGATCAAAGATCACCTGTTAACTGCTGCTCTTCGACCGCGGTAGATCGGCGCCTCCATACGAGAAACAGAAGGAGCTGGAAAGGGACGAGAGATCAAAGATCAAAGATCACCTGTTAACTGCTGCTCTTCGACCGCGGTAGATCGGCGCCTCCATACGAGAAACAGAAGGAGCTGGAAAGGGACGAGAGATCAAAGATCAAAGATCACCTGTTAACTGCTGCTCTTCGACCGCGGTAGATCGGCGCCTCCATACGAGAAACAGAAGGAGCTGGAAAGGGACGAGAGATCAAAGATCAAAGATCACCTGTTAACTGCTGCTCTTCGACCGCGGTAGATCGGCGCCTCCATACGAGAAACAGAAGGAGCTGGAAAGGGACGAGAGATCAAAGATCAAAGATCACCTGTTAACTGCTGCTCTTCGACCGCGGTAGATCGGCGCCTCCATACGAGAAACAGAAGGAGCTGGAAAGGGACGAGAGATCAAAGATCAAAGATCACCTGTTAACTGCTGCTCTTCGACCGCGGTAGATCGGCGCCTCCATACGAGAAACAGAAGGAGCTGGAAAGGGACGAGAGATCAAAGATCAAAGATCACCTGTTAACTGCTGCTCTTCGACCGCGGTAGATCGGCGCCTCCATACGAGAAACAGAAGGAGCTGGAAAGGGACGAGAGATCAAAGATCAAAGATCACCTGTTAACTGCTGCTCTTCGACCGCGGTAGATCGGCGCCTCCATACGAGAAACAGAAGGAGCTGGAAAGGGACGAGAGATCAAAGATCAAAGATCACCTGTTAACTGCTGCTCTTCGACCGCGGTAGATCGGCGCCTCCATACGAGAAACAGAAGGAGCTGGAAAGGGACGAGAGATCAAAGATCAAAGATCACCTGTTAACTGCTGCTCTTCGACCGCGGTAGATCGGCGCCTCCATACGAGAAACAGAAGGAGCTGGAAAGGGACGAGAGATCAAAGATCAAAGATCACCTGTTAACTGCTGCTCTTCGACCGCGGTAGATCGGCGCCTCCATACGAGAAACAGAAGGAGCTGGAAAGGGACGAGAGATCAAAGATCAAAGATCAAGAAGATAAAAAGATAAAAAAAATATAAGAAAGGGAGAAAAGAGGATGGGCGGTGGGCGAGTCGCTGTTGAGAAGATGAGCGAGTCGCTGTTGAGGAGGAAACGTCTTCTGCAGCACGTTCCACTGAAGAGTATGAATGTATTTTAGTGTTTCTTGATCCATCTATCCTAAACTGATCACTACTATGTACTATATGAGACGCGGGAGACCAACGATTCGGACAGACCCCAGTTTGCGATCAAAATCGAGAGATTTGACCAAATAGAATCAACAACTGATTTTATATAAAAATGGTCGCGTTAGAGTACACTGGGGGAATATCAAAATCGAACCACCGACGAACCAAACGTTATTCTGGGGATAAATTAATCTATCGTACTTCGGAAAGTAGTGATGATTTTGAGCTCATTTCACGATATTGTGCTCACGAGCATTAAACGATCAGAGATCAAGGATCAGAGATCAAGGATCAGAGATCAAGGATAAATGCTAGTTGGAACAAGAGCAGAAAGCTCCAAGGTTCCAGAACATCGATACGTTTCGGATACTATAACACCACAATGTAACCAAAAAAAGGGGACATTCTGAGATCATACATCACGTTGGTGCAGGGCTAATTAATTCCGAGACTGGTCACTATAACTGTCTCCTCCTTCATTTTTTTCAATTCTTGATCCTTGATCTTTGATCTCTTGATATTCATCAATCACTTACTCACCGATGGTCCTCCTCCCGCTCCTCATTGCATGACGTCATTTCAGACGCGTTATTCTGTAAAGATCAAAGATCAGAGATCAGAAATCAGAAAACGAATATCAACCACAGGGATAACGATGATCAGGGGAAAATACACTGGCGATTGCCGTAGAATGGACAAGAACGTCTGGGTCACTGAGCACACTTGGCGGAAATACGTGTCTAATTTTAGTAATCTCACATTGTAAACTCATGTTCGATACATGGTTAACGTAAGGTTGACGAATTAATCGTGCAAAAGTTTCTGTTAGCAATTACTTCCGCAATAATCACGAGAAAAGGAGAAAGCTTATGATCAAAGATTAAAGATCAAAGTACAGAAAACGAGTGAAATGAGGCAGATGGGAGAGAAAGCGAGGGAAACTCTGTGAGAGATTGGGTGCAAGCAATGGTTTGGAGATCAAAGAGCAATCCGCAAAACATGAGACCAACGAAAACGGACTTCGAAAAGGGAGAGGGGAGGGGAGCGGCGTCATTTCTGTGACTACAAAGATCAAAGATCAACTTTCATGCCAAAGATCACATATAAACTCTGATGCCAAAGATTCTGTGACTACAAAGATCAAAGATCAACTTTCATGCCAAAGATCACATATAAACTCTGATGCCAAAGATTCTGTGACTACAAAGATCAAAGATCAACTTTCATGCCAAAGATCACATATAAACTCTGATGCCAAAGATTCTGTGACTACAAAGATCAAAGATCAACTTTCATGCCAAAGATCACATATAAACTCTGATGCCAAAGATTCTGTGACTACAAAGATCAAAGATCAACTTTCATGCCAAAGATCACATATAAACTCTGATGCCAAAGATTCTGTGACTACAAAGATCAAAGATCAACTTTCATGCCAAAGATCACATATAAACTCTGATGCCAAAGATTCTGTGACTACAAAGATCAAAGATCAACTTTCATGCCAAAGATCACATATAAACTCTGATGCCAAAGATTCTGTGACTACAAAGATCAAAGATCAACTTTCATGCCAAAGATCACATATAAACTCTGATGCCAAAGATTCTGTGACTACAAAGATCAAAGATCAACTTTCATGCCAAAGATCACATATAAACTCTGATGCCAAAGATTCTGTGACTACAAAGATCAAAGATCAACTTTCATGCCAAAGATCACATATAAACTCTGATGCCAAAGATTCTGTGACTACAAAGATCAAAGATCAACTTTCATGCCAAAGATCACATATAAACTCTGATGCCAAAGATTCTGTGACTACAAAGATCAAAGATCAACTTTCATGCCAAAGATCACATATAAACTCTGATGCCAAAGATTCTGTGACTACAAAGATCAAGGATCAACTTTCATACCAAAGATCACAGTTCAACTCTGATGCCAAAGATTAACTGACCCACGATAGATCAAAAACCAGCTTACTGGCTAATTGTAAAGATAGACAAAAACAACTTTGGAATGAATCCAGTAGTTCCATGTGTTGATATTACTCATATATTTTAACACTCTAGTTTATGTCTGCAATGAAAAAATGCCTAGAACACAGAGATCAAAGATCAAAGATCACCTGTTAACTGCTGCTCTTCGACCGCGGTAGATCGGCGCCTCCATACGAGAAACAGAAGGAGCTGGAAAGGGACGAGAGATCAAAGATCAAAGATCAAGAAGATAAAAAGATAAAAAAAATATAAGAAAGGGAGAAAAGAGGATGGGCGGTGGGCGAGTCGCTGTTGAGAAGATGAGCGAGTCGCTGTTGAGGAGGAAACGTCTTCTGCAGCACGTTCCACTGAAGAGTATGAATGTATTTTAGTGTTTCTTGATCCATCTATCCTAAACTGATCACTACTATGTACTATATGAGACGCGGGAGACCAACGATTCGGACAGACCCCAGTTTGCGATCAAAATCGAGAGATTTGACCAAATAGAATCAACAACTGATTTTATATAAAAATGGTCGCGTTAGAGTACACTGGGGGAATATCAAAATCGAACCACCGACGAACCAAACGTTATTCTGGGGATAAATTAATCTATCGTACTTCGGAAAGTAGTGATGATTTTGAGCTCATTTCACGATATTGTGCTCACGAGCATTAAACGATCAGAGATCAAGGATCAGAGATCAAGGATCAGAGATCAAGGATCAGAGATCAAGGATCAGAGATCAAGGATCAGAGATCAAGGATCAGAGATCAAGGATCAGAGATCAAGGATCAGAGATCAAGGATCAGAGATCAAGGATCAGAGATCAAGGATCAGAGATCAAGGATCAGAGATCAAGGATCAGAGATCAAGGATCAGAGATCAAGGATCAGAGATCAAGGATCAGAGATCAAGGATCAGAGATCAAGGATCAGAGATCAAGGATCAGAGATCAAGGATCAGAGATCAAGGATCAGAGATCAAGGATCAGAGATCAAGGATCAGAGATCAAGGATCAGAGATCAAGGATCAGAGATCAAGGATCAGAGATCAAGGATCAGAGATCAAGGATCAGAGATCAAGGATCAGAGATCAAGGATCAGAGATCAAGGATCAGAGATCAAGGATCAGAGATCAAGGATCAGAGATCAAGGATCAGAGATCAAGGATCAGAGATCAAGGATAAATGCTAGTTGGAACAAGAGCAGAAAGCTCCAAGGTTCCAGAACATCGATACGTTTCGGATACTATAACACCACAATGTAACCAAAAAAAGGGGACATTCTGAGATCATACATCACGTTGGTGCAGGGCTAATTAATTCCGAGACTGGTCACTATAACTGTCTCCTCCTTCATTTTTTTCAATTCTTGATCCTTGATCTTTGATCTCTTGATATTCATCAATCACTTACTCACCGATGGTCCTCCTCCCGCTCCTCATTGCATGACGTCATTTCAGACGCGTTATTCTGTAAAGATCAAAGATCAGAGATCAGAAATCAGAAAACGAATATCAACCACAGGGATAACGATGATCAGGGGAAAATACACTGGCGATTGCCGTAGAATGGACAAGAACGTCTGGGTCACTGAGCACACTTGGCGGAAATACGTGTCTAATTTTAGTAATCTCACATTGTAAACTCATGTTCGATACATGGTTAACGTAAGGTTGACGAATTAATCGTGCAAAAGTTTCTGTTAGCAATTACTTCCGCAATAATCACGAGAAAAGGAGAAAGCTTATGATCAAAGATTAAAGATCAAAGTACAGAAAACGAGTGAAATGAGGCAGATGAAAGAGAAAGCGAGGGAAACTCTGTGAGAGATTGGGTGCAAGCAATGGTTTGGAGATCAAAGAGCAATCCGCAAAACATGAGACCAACGAAAACGGACTTCGAAAAGGGAGAGGGGAGGGGAGCGGCGTCATCCGAACGTGCGAGAGGGAAGGGAGGAGAGTGAGATTGTAGGATAATGAGATGGAGTTCATGCTAATGGGGCGATTATCATTTACTGAGCGCGTTTGCGAAGGAAGGGCTGTCTGTCTGTTATGCAAACTCGATACGCAACTGTGAATAGTGCGTTTGCAAATGACTGGGTAAGAGTTTGCGAAGCGTTTGCAGATGACCGGGATATCTCGGCGAAACCTTGCCAGCGAGCGAGCGTAGCTGGCTCGTTTCATTCTGTCTTCTCTCACCAAAGAAACAAAATAGTAGAAGAGGAATCATGTGCCGCCTGAACCATGACCTAATGTGGCTAACGGTGACCTTTATGATGCATATGCTTAGGGCTTAGGCTTAGGACTTAGGGCTTCTTAGGTTCGGTAAAGTAAAGACCTGCTGCCACTTGCGGTGTAAGTATTCGTGTGTGGCCCTTGGGGCAGTCGCGCTTTCGTCCGATCTATAAGCGAATTTGAAATATGAAGAAACGGATTGGTCGTCCTGGCAGCACTCTAGTGAGACAGCTTGTAAAGGCCAGTTGATGACATGCTCCAAGCTAGTTAATCCATTATCAGGCGACTGCAGCTCTCGGACCTTCGCCTCTGACGACGCCCAAGAAGCATCTTTCGTTCGTTCACTCTGTCTCTCTCCCCCTCCCGTGCATTGATCTTTGAACTTTGGCACTGATCTTTGATCTTTGAACTTTGGCACTGACCTTTGAACTTTGGTCCACAGCATTCTACACCGACAGAAAAGGGTCATAGTGAACCTGCAAGGTTGAAATATGAAATGCTTCTGAAACATATTCCGATTCTCATTCTGAATTAGGCTGAACGGTTGAAATCCGGATAAGTTTCAGAAACATTTTTTCTGAATTTTTCGGTATTCGGCTCGCGGTTTCGTCCTATCTGTAAGCGAATTTGTAATATGAAGTAGGGTTGGCAGAAATAGTCTGAACCGACCGATTACTTCGCGCGCAATGAGACTGGAATGAGTCCGAGTGAGAAATGATCTCTCACGTTTGGGACTATTGATAGTCCGAGAGTGAAATGGCTCGGACTATCGATAGTCCCAACTTTTACTGGTTTCTAGTGTGGGAAAAAAAAAGAAACAAATGGGATTGAGACTTGACCGATTAATCTTGTATACGTCTTTTTGTGCACATTCTGACTGGCTCTGGTCTGATTCAGCTGATAATTTTGACAGTTTGTCAGCGTTCAATATCAGGACTGTCCAATAAGGAGGGGGGGGGGGGTGCAACAGAGAAGAGCCGGAACCAGGACGAACCATAATTGAGAATAGCCTATTTTAAGATACTTCCTAAGATTCGACGGCTATAGCTTCGCTAAGTCGTGAGAGACAACGTGAAAGTGAAATCGAACCCATGTGTAGGGTACGCGCATTCTAGCCGCGCCGGGATGAAAACAACGGGGAGAGGCAAGGAATGGAGGGAAAGGAGAGGGTGGGAGGAGAGAATAGGCGATCACACGTTCTGAAACATATTTCAAAGTTTGGGACTACGCATAGTCTGGGACTATCGATAGTCCCATCATTCGGACTATCGATAGTCCGAGACTCCGGTCAGTCCGAAAAGTTCGGAATGAAATAGTCTCGGACTCGCGTTTGGACTCGTTTTGCCAACCCTAATATGAAGAAACGAATTGGCCGTCCTAGTGTGATTGGTTAATGAATTCAGTATTCAGCGAAAAAGAGACACAATAAAATGGCGCAAATTTGCCTGCGATTCACTCT
This sequence comes from Pristionchus arcanus, assembly GCA_900490705.1. Lineage (NCBI taxonomy): Eukaryota > Metazoa > Nematoda > Chromadorea > Rhabditida > Neodiplogasteridae > Pristionchus > Pristionchus arcanus. The sequence goes on along the minus strand of LS486956.1, from coordinate 175,501 downwards.
TTCCATTTTTCCTCATTCTCCTATCTCATTTCCACTCCGAGCGGTTCAATGGTTCGTTCACTCTGTATCTCTCCCCCTCCCTTGCATTGATCTTTGAACTTTAGCTCTGATCTTTGATCTTTGAACTTTGGCACTGACCTTTGAACTTTGGCACTAATCTTTGATCTTTGAACTTTGGCACTGATCTTTGATCATTGATCGAAACGAGCTCGATCCGCATTGCAGGCGACACCAACCGCCGACCAACTCTCTGCCTCATTCGAGGCCGCGGCTGCAGCCACTGCCGAAGCCACGATGCTGGCAGCGCGCGCTGCTTCAGCGGCGGTAAGTTGATCTTTGATCTGTTGATCTTTGATCTTTGATCTTTTCAGGGCCCGTCCGAGAAGGTGGCCGCTCTCCAGCTAGTTTCTGAGGCCGCAGCGGTCGCAGCTGCTGCAGCCGCGGTCGCACTCAAGGCGGTTCGTGCTGCAGAAGGGTCCCAATTCACACCGGAATTTCAACCAAACAAATTGACCCGCTCACCCACGGCCAATGAGTACGCAGATTGAGGCAATAGGATCAGCTTCCAAAAGCTGCCATAATGATCTATGCTAGGGATTGCAAATCGGGCATCAATAAATGAGTGTGCTCACCACATGAGCCAAAAATCATCGCTATTCAAAACACTATTCAGGCCGGTTCTCCGTCGAACGCTCCCACTCTGGCCACTGCCGAACAGGTACGGTGGATTACGTGGCACTTCACTGTTTTTTGGCCCAGCCATTTCTTACAGAGTATTCCCTCCCTATCATTCTGCACGGGCCAAAAAACAGAGAAGTTCCGATTACGGGGTGATAAGACAACTCGACCAAACAAAATCGAACGAGGACATTTCGCACAATTTTCGCGAGCGCGCACACGATTTTGGAAAGATTTTTGCGTGACTTGATTAACTTTTTTCTCATGCCTTTTTATCAATTTCGTTTCGTAGCGAGTAGAAGAACATAATAATGGGCGTAAAATAGCACGTAACCAAGAATGGAGAAGCAATTGAGCGAAATTGCCTTGTTCAAAATGTCGTTAGTCGATTTTTTTCGGTTGTCATGACACCGATTACGGCATGATGATGTGGCATTATCATTTGGGTACCACAGCCAAGCCAATACGCTCCGAATGAGCGTGTGCGCTCCCGAAGAATGTCTCGCTTTTTCCTTACTTATCAATGCTTGCTGCATGGTTAGGATGGGACTACAGTGATTCGCGCGAGTTATGGGGCGAGACGATACCATCTATCTTGAAATTACTGTAAGGTTACGGTGGGGAATACAGGAGATATGAATATAGTTGATATTGCGTAGGTCGGAATAGCAACGAGATTACGGTATTGGTAGAAAGGTCGGTCTACTCACTTATCACATTACAGATGAGTCGGGACATTGGTCCGAAATACGTGACGAACTACTTCAGAGATTGCGTCTTCAATGATGGCAGTACATTCAATTCTATCGATCAGGTTTGATGCGGCGTCTAGCCAGTCTAGTTAATTTTCGCGAAACTTACTGCCAGTTGTCGGAAAACTGGTCCTAGTTTCGCCGAGACGATTGAGTTACTTTCAGCCGCAGCAGCAGCCGCAGCTGCAGCCACAGCCTCAAGCGGCGCGTCGCGGACGCCAGAGAGTGAGTGCCCATTCTAATTGTATGGGCTCTCGCATCTTCAATAGACATCTCGCCGGACAAATCGACGAGAAAAGTGCGAGGCATGTTCACACTGCCAACACATCACCAACCCCGCTCCAGAACATGTATTTGCAAAAACCTACCAGGACGAATATCTGGCCACTACAAATTATCACGATTTGATTTTTTTTACTATACTTCCGTAATTCTTCTATAATATATTGCAACCGGTAACCGTACAGCGTGCTTGCTGATGCATCGTATCAGCAATACGGTAGAATTACGGAAGTATAGTAACAAAAATCATCAGCATGCACACTGTACGGTTACGGTTAGTGTGAATAATAGCAGTGTGTGTTCCAGAAGGAGGTCGGACAGCCGCAGTGAGCAGTCAATGTCGAGATGTCGTCGACAACGTCATCATTGTGCTCCTGTTTCTGTGCCTTTATCAAGTCCATTTGATTGGCTGTGATAAACCGATATTCTAGAAAAAATTGCATAAATTGGAATTATGTATTTAAATAAGAGATACCGATGCAGCTGTCACTAGTATCGACTAACGCTATGTAGCTTCTTTTCATCGAGTGACAAAAGAACGCGTTCAATCATATGCGTTCAATCACATTTATTAAATATTTTTTCCAATTGCTTTTGCCAATTTAGTCACATTACTGTTCTCAAACACATAATTAATTGCAGAAGAAATGAAGAACGTCATCAAGCCAATGAGCGATTGATTTTTTGACTGATGTGTTATCATACCATATTCTTGTGACACTGAATTTGAACAAAAATCAATACCGCAGTTCATTGAAATTTCCATACCACGCGCAATCATCACGAATGATTTGCGGTGGCGAACAAAGGAGCTCTCCATCTCTGGGTGCGCAGTGATCGTGATCATACACATCTACTGCGCAAATTTCGAATACTCGAAAAAAGCAGCTCCTGAACATACCAAAAAAAAGAGCAAAAGAGTATGCATTGGAGCGGCTCCGAACCGGGCTGTCCAAAATCATACAGGCACTTCCCTACTGCGCCACGGAGGTCATGTCTCTTCCTCTCGTCGATCGGATATCATAGAGACGCGCACCCGCAAAATCACACATAAACTAATTAATTAAATAACTCGAATAAAAATAAATATGGGAACTTTTTGAAAACTGAAATCAGCTATCCACTAGAACCCCTTCGGCACCCAATATGTCTCTTTAGGTAATTTTAACCTGCCCAGTTACCATTCCCTTTAAACAATACTTTGTGCGATTACTTCGAATTCCTTGACGTGCATGATCTTTAATTAATCATTCTCATGCAATCATTACTGTTTAAAAATATTTTTGAATGGTTTATTAATTGGTAAAATAATTCTATGATATGTTCGATTAAAGTTCGGGCGAATAGCCACGGATCGAGGACACTGTGGGCATTTCGAGGTCATTCGTGGAAACTCTTCTTTCACGTTTTGTAGGAATTGGTGTCGAAGAGCTGTCGATAACGGACGAAAGCCTTCTCTGCAATGCTTTTAATGTTTCGTGCTATAAGGGGCAAACTCTATCAGAATAAATGTAAACTCATGAAAAACTGTTGCACATTTTCCTATTGTTGTTCTTACCTTTCCAGAAGTTCTTGGAGTAGGATTGACATCGTTTCCGACAGCATCACAAGAATCAGTCTTAAAAATGAATTCGTCTTGATAATTTAAAAACAAATTGGTTCTAGTCTACCTATCTTACCTTTCTATTCCGGAAATTGAAATCCGATTGATCACAAAAAAAAACGGAAGGTTAGGTAAATAAATTATTGTGCTTCGTAAGCACTGCTTACCTCATTTTCCGAACGCATTGACCATAGCGGGCATTCTCCGGGCACTTTTGTTTTCTTGAAATACTTCGAAAAAGTGGAAGTAATGCTTCCTCTCAGTGTTTGAGGAGTGTGGTCCGTCGGATATCTTTCTCTGAAAAGAAAAGTTCTGACTATAGTCGAAAGCGACATCGAAAAATTGTTCTTTGACAAAATTGAACCACTCTGAGTCGATTCTTAGGCGAGAGGCGTGCAATGGAGCTGATTCAAAATATTTTACTTGATGTATTCGGTGATTTCCATAGATGTCATCTTCCCTGTCTTACTGCTCCTCAACGCTTCTTCAGCCTTTTCACGGTAGCTTTTTCGTGGTTGTTGTGAGTCGATCGAGTCTCTAGTCTCTTCAGGGACATCAGAGACTGTGCAAACAGTATCTGCCTCAAAAATCTCTGGGAGATCGATTTCAGAGAAATCTGAGATCTCAGATTCCACAGAAGCGTTTGCCTAGAAATATAAAATCGGTTTAAGATGCTGATTTTAAAAATACAAAGATTAGAAGGAACTAGCTTTAAATCCGGGAAAAGGGTGAACTTACTTGTATTTCAGTACGAATCGACCACAATGAATGCCCATCACGTGAAACTGTCTGCTCAAAATATTCTAATAAGCACGTATTGATTTCACGATTTAGTTCGGCTATTGAGCTGTTCGGGTATTGATCACTGTAAATAAAGATTGTGTAACTGAAACTGTTCTTCGAATTTTCTTACTAGATAATATCGCTAATCTCAGCATAATCTAACATTCCAGTTTCACTTTTCTTCAACACATCTTCAATTTGTTTTCTGTATTTCTCCGAAGATTGTTGTTCTTCATGACTATTCTTCGAAGATTCAGCCGCATCAGAAACTAATGGTTGAACCGATTCGGAGATATTGGCGTTAGAGACCGCAGATTCTATTGGAAACTTCATGTGATTACCCTAAAAGAAAATGGATTTTAATTAATTCCTTGCATTGTAACATGACAGAGTCAGCAGAAATGCATGTGAGAAATACTTTCTTCAACCCCTTCTGTCTTTGCTCTGCCTACCCTACTTTGTCATTTCGTAAAATCCCAGAATATGAAAAAGCTCTGGTTAAATGAAGCCCACTTTGCGCTAACCTCTTCTTCCGAACGTATTGACCATAACGTAATTCCACCGTTCGTTACTGTTTTCTTGAAATGTTTGAATAAGCATGAACTAAAGCGTTGTCTTTGAACGTACGCATTGCATTTCGTCGGGTATTTCTCGCTGAAAATATATAAGTTTAGAGTACAGTTCGAAATACGGATAATTGTCTCTTCATTCCACACACGTCTCTCTGACAAGTGAGAGAGTACGAGGTATGAAAAAACGATTTCCCATAATTCGAACTCGAGTTTAAAGTATCGATCTCTAATTTTCTCACCAGATAAACTGGCTGATCTCCATAGAAGTCATGTGACCAATCTCACTACTCTTCAGTGCTTCCTCAATCTGTTGTTTATAGGTTTTTGACGGTTCTGGCGTGGATTCCGCGATGAAAATGGAGTTTGATGTCTATAATATCAATCTCTCAGCGGATTCAGGCTACTACTCACGTTATCTTCAGAGCGAATCGACCACAACGGATGGATTGTATCGGTATTTATCTTCTTGAAGTGTGTAGATAGTGTGGAAGTTATTCCACATTTCACAGCCTGTTCTGTGTAGTTCTCGCGATAGTACGGGTATTGGTCGCTGAAAAAATATATTCGATATTTGCGCATTCTTTTGGTTGCTTACCGAATACATTTGACGATCTGAGCAGCCGTTAAAAATTTAGTTGAACAATTTTTGAGAATATCGAAAATTATTTCCCGGTAGCTCTTCGACGGTTTTTCGGCTACGTTCTCATTAACAAATTTTCTCTCTCGATCCTGCAGTCTCGAATCGTCGTTATCCATTCCAGAATGTTCGCAATCAACGAAGGTTGATGTAGATAACCCCTCAACCGTCTGTTCTCGATGGACCTCATCGATTTGAGAAGCAATTGAAGCTGGTGGCTCATTTACGATAGAAGATGCCTAAATTCAACATTTTTATAGAAAATATGAGTTTAAAGTGGACATTTAAGTTTGTATAGAACAATGAATGATGAGTTTTGCGGAAATGCGAAAAAGATAAAAAAAATAGTTTGTAATCTGTCAAAACTTCTCGCTTAATTTACTGTGCATAACGCCTGAGCGTCACAATGCTACCGACTATATTTCAAATTTCGCTCTAAATTATGGCTGCATGGCCAGGAATAACAAGGACGATGCCCATATTTTGCAACCGGGAAAAAAATGATACTCACTGTATTTTCAGAAGGAATCGTCCACAAAGCGTGCTTATTATTAGTCATTATCTTCTGGAATTTTCTTGATAATATAGAAGTAATTATATTATTGATCGCTTTTTCTGTGTAGTTCTCACGGTAGAATGGATATTGGTCACTGAAAATGTAGTCTTGATCGATGTTGATTTATCTAGTTGCTTACCGAATGCGCTGAATGATTTCAACAGCCGATAAATGTCCAGTCGGACTGCTTTTGAGAATATCGATAATTATTTCCCGATATGTCTTCGATGGTTTATTGAGTATAATCTCGCTTTCAGAAGTATTTGCTTCTTGGTCTTCCAGTCTCGACTCGTTTTGATCCATTCCAGAAGGTTCGCAATCAACGAAGGTAGTTGTGGTTGAGCACGGTGCAGGCTGTGATTGAGAGACTTCATTGATTGGAGAACCCATTGAAGTTGACGAATCGTCTTCAAATGGTGATGCCTAAATGCGAGATTTTTTAACATCTTCAGCGATAAAAAAATCGATCGAAAACTTACGTTGGCAGAAATTTTCACGTTCCTTATTTGGTGATCCATTATTGGCGAAATATTCTCTCCAAAGTTGGTCATGTCAACCTGCGATGAACACAATTTTGTTATTTTTCAATTTTAAAAGAAATTTTTGTATAACTAATAGATACAACTAACTGCATTCATCCAATCATGTTCGGTAGGGCGTGTGTTATTGTTCATCGATGGGACCGGATGAATTTGATTGATTGAATGAACCATTCTGCCCTTTTTCCTATGCGGTTCCTCATCGTCTGTAGTCTCCAAACTGCACTGTTCTTGAACTGCATTCGTCTGAATTATCGTTCTTTATGAGTAAAAAAGATGAGCTGTGCTTCATGCAAAATGCTGAGAAAAAAAGTCAAAATGTTGAAAAATTTGAAGTCACTAACCAAATAAGTGCTCAAGAGAGTGTTTGAGACGACAATACGGTGTTTTTCTTAGATATCGAAATGAAACTCACTTTCTGTTTATAGTACATTCTCCACATCGTAAGTCCACTTGCGATTTGCCGAAAGTGTTTCGACAGACATCGACTAATAGATTTCTCCAGTGCCTCGACTTTATCACGGTAGTACGAATATTTGTCACTGTAAAAATCGTTAAAATCATTATTTTCATGTAGATAACGTACCATATATATTTGCAGATTTCAGCTGCCGATAACTCCTTCGTTTCACTGGTTTCTAGCGCGGCAATGATCATTTCTCTGTACGCCATCTGCGGTCGCTCCTCTTCATATTCATGGATCGAGTCATTCGCTTCTTCATTGTCGGTTGCAGAAATCGCTGGACGCATTTCTTGAATATCGCTGCCCTTCAAAATATTGGTAATCCACGTGCCTTGTTATCTATTTTCATCACAATCATGCCCTGGTTTATAGTTAATTTAATTTACTAGATTGACCAGAGTTCTTTGTTTGCTGAATTATCTAGACATACGGGGAGGGGTGCACGATAGTGTGACTAAAAATATTTTTCAAAAACTCACTCTCTTCTTATAGTACATTCTCCACGTCGTCAGCCCACTGATGACTGATCTAAAGTGTTTCGACAGACAGGCGCTAACCGATTTCTCCACCGTCTCCGGTTTGGCGCGATAGTATGGATATTTCTCACTGCAAAATGTAGTTATTTTGAGGAATTTTTCTCTCCTTTTCGTACCATATGTGTTCACAGATCTCAGCAGCCGATAACTGCTTCGCATCACTATTTTCTAGAGCATCTACGATCATTTCTCTATACGTCAGTGGCGGTCTCTCCTCTTCGGACTCAAGGGAATTGTCATTCTCATTATTATCAATTTCAGCTGCGGATTCTGTTGACTCCATCGCTTCGGAAGACGTGATTTCCAGGGAATGCCTTCCTTGAATAACGGTTCCCTGAAGTATCTTACTAGTCCGTGAATTTCTTCATGTTTATACCTTATTCGTGCCGTCCATCGAAATAGAATCGTCCTCAGCAGACGAAGGAGAAATGCGATCTTCCTGTAAATTATTGATTTTATGAGCTAGACAATGTTATACTATCATATTCATAATTGAACAAAGTCGAGGGTACCTCAATTGCAAAGCGCACTTTACGAATTCCTCGGATTGGCGTTTCAATTTTCTCGGTAGCTTTCGCATTTTCCTTCGTAGTCATGGCCTCGAGTAGTGTACAAATTGCAAATATCACGCCATAGTGTAGGGAGCGCGATCGATCATCACTGAAAACGCAAATAATTATAGGCATTCCTCCCTTTGCTACGCCATTTCCTTTTGCAGCATTGGTTTTTGAGAAAAGATAAATAGCAATGGGGGGGGGGGCGGAAAAAATAAATAAAGATTGTTTAATCTAACCGGTTAGGATCATCCGCCATTGCGCTCGCACACTCCATGGACATCGCTTTTAGCTTCAACGGCAGAGTCTAAATTGAGGGTTTTTCAAATAGAAACAGTTCAGCTTCAGCTTAGTTCAGTTTACAATCAAAATTAGTTATTTAAATATATAAATAAAAATATAAATATAACCTGAGCACGCAATCCAGTAGCAACCACTGATTGCATCAATTCGAGAGCGTCTTTTATTATTTGTCCGAGCGAGTCCGTGCGAGAAAAGTGAAGGGCCTGTAAAAAATGTTAGTATTTCCATTTTTAATGCTAATAAATCGTTGCATACATGATATGACTGTGGCATACATGTTGCAATAGTGTGGATGCTAGACGACTTGGATGAGAGAACTCATACTTTATCTGCGGATGCCTCTCACAGGCCGACCAGTCCCTGTGAGAGGAGAGACTATGACTGTCAGTAACTGTAAACATCTTGTGAATAGGGGAGAGGTGAGAGATGGGAGAAGAATAACAAGATGGATCTCAAGTCACAGGGTCAGAGGGAAATAAGGATGACTCAGGATGTAACGAAATATGTCATTTAGTCTGCGTATCTAAAGTAGCTAACTTTGTTCCTCCATTGCTCGATGTCTTCCACTTGGTGCTGATTGGCACCAATTCCGCTTCCCGTCTCGTTACTCCCACTCAGCGAAGTGAGTAGGGCACAAATGGTTGAGGTTACACCGTAGTGGAGCATGGTCGAATCGTCAGTACTAAAGAGTTGGTAATAGTTATCTATCAAGATATATACTTCCACCAGTAAATTGTTTGCTAACATAAGTTGAGTACGTTTCCAGAAATGTATAATAAACTTTAAATAATTTTATTTGCAGTTTGTTTGTTTATTTGTTCACCTATTCGGATGATCCTCATGCGCACTAGTGCATTCCATCAACAGTGCTTGCACCTTGAGAGGAAGAGTCTGAAATCGGATTTTTTTACAAAACAATATTAATATTTCATTTTTAATTTCGATTAGTTGCGACACGTAAATGTTGCTGAACATGTGTTGTATGAAACCAACCTTGGAATGCGGTCCGCTCATGATAACGGAATTCATCAACTCGAGCGACGTCTTCAGAAGATTGCCGAGATTGTTCGAACGAGCGAGGATGAGGGCCTAAATCGGAGTTTTTACCTCATTAATTTAGTCATTTTTTAAAAATTAATTTTTGAACATTAAATCCCTCACTTCATTCCTCCAGTGTTCGATGTCACCCATCGGATATGCGTGAGAAGTCATTACAGCAAATGCTACTAAATAATTAGCAGTACGACAAAATAAATACGGCAATACGGGATAACTAAAGTGTTTGAAATACATGAGCACTAAGTAGACAAGCGTCGAATTTTCAAATTAGCCGGAACGACCATTCAATAGTATCGAATCTCGCCCGCTGGGCATATTTTTGTGGCGAAGAAATATCTCGAGAAAAGGAGATACACAAGCGAAATTATTATCAAGTTCAAAAATCTGATGTTGTGATTACAAAAACAACTTGTAGCTACAACAAATTTTAGTGAGCAAGATCATTACTTTATCATGACATCGAAAACTTCGTGAACTTAAAACGACCAAATGTACAACTTTTTACACATCTCCTCTTACATAGGCTGATCCTTCTAAAACAATGAAATACTCGAGGGATCGATCGGCCTTGAACTCGAATCGTATGATTGTTTCTTGGCGAATTAAGAATCAGACGTTATCCGGTGGCCACTAACAGCAGAGATTGGTCTCTGAAAATAACTTCTCCTATAGTCGCTAGCCGGTCGGAGTCGGGTATTCGAAACATTCCAAAGAACAAACCTTTGCAATCGATCTTGATAGGATGGCAGGACGTTTCGTTAAAAAGTTATTTAATTCGTCCAAGTTATTGGGCGAAATATTTTGGGAATTATCAACATTAATAGGGAATGATCCGATTCTTCTTATCACTTCGGCAGACGAATTGTGTTCGGCAAGATTTCGCATGAAGTTATTATTGTCGAGAGCTTTTACTGCAGCGAGATCCTGCGAATATTATCTTCTTTTTTTATTTCATAAGGAAAATGGTCGAAAATTTGATATTTTTTATGAAATTGTTATGATGAGATGCTAACCTCAGAATCCTGTAATTTGACAGCTTTGAATACCGTGGTATTTTTCCGCGTGGATTGCTCAACGTTACACGCAGATGGATTCTGAAAATGGAAGAATAAAAGTGAATAATAACAATAATAAGATCTTGCCTCTAAATGGTGTCGTTGTATGGCATTATCAATCTTATTTCGTTCCGCTTGTGTCGCTAGATCAGTTTTAATCTGCAAAAGAAGGTGGAAAATTGAATTATCCTTATTCTCCATATTTTCTTTAAAACTATATTTAGATAATATATATCTCTTCATCTCTTCCATTTAATCTTAAAGGAGAAGTCCCACAAATATGAACTAAAACTGATTGCTCGGTGTGTGGTCATGGGACTCCTTCTTTTTAAAGGAGGAAAGAATTTAAAAATATATTCTCGGTGGTTATACAATCATACCTTTCGCATCTTTTCCGGTAGAATAGACCACAATGAGACATCTCGACTGTAATCCAAACTCGGGATGAGAATTTTTGTAAACATATTGGACTTCGACAACGAGTGGCGAACGGAGTTCCTCCAGCCTTTATCGGCAGTTTGAAAGTAGGGAAATTCTTTGCTAAAATGATTGTGTAATTTCTTTATGATTATTAGGGTGTTCAGGCATACTGTAGAGGTCACTGATACGTACTCAACGCGCTTTTGAACGATCAATTTGGTTGAGAATTCGAATGGTTTAAACCAGTTTTTGAAAGCACAAGCACACAAAAGTGAGTTCTTCTTACGAACAATACTCATCATTTCCCAATGCTAGATTATATAATAACGCCCAACTTACGTCATCCACGCATAAATATCTTGAACTGGTAATTTGCCCGTTTCACTGTTCAGCAGTGCTAGAGCGATAAGATTTGTGAATGTCAATTTGGGCTTCTGTGTTGATTTTTGTTGCACAGCCTAAATTTCTGTGTAATGTTTAAAAAATCTTCTAAGCAATAAATGACCGAATAAAAAAAAGGAAATAAAAAATAACTATGTTCTCGAACCTTTTCCGAAATCTTCAAAGGTGGTTGCATTCGGTTGGCTTCTGTTGGATTTGTGTAGGATGGTAAACGCGAGGATGGCTGTTCCTTTAATTTACATTGGATAGTTCATTATTACCCCCTATTTGAAAGTGTTAAATTAGATTGACGAATTGCATTCTCGTTTTATTTCATCAATTTACCATTTTAACGAATTGTCTTTCGAAGAAGCAGTCAAGTGCGTTTAAGCTCTTCTGAAAATTAATTTCAAAGTAAAAAAATTAAATCAATTATAATTCAAACCTTGCCGGCGAAGAATTTCAGTGTATTTTCAAGCTCCTTCGAATATTCCTAAAATGAAAAGGTACAGAAAAAGCGATAAAAATTTATTTGCACCGTTTGCTTCACCAATTTATGCCAGCGCTGCTTGCCAGTGTTTGTGTTGGCGATGATCATCTGATAGGTGGAAATAATAAATTCAGACTTATTTAAACTAATATTTTAATATTTTTTCAAAAAATCACCCACTTCAGCTAGAGGTTTGGTTGCATATTCTTGGACTTCAGGAAGAATTTGCTTTCGGAACAACGAAACGTCTATCTGAAATTGCAGATGTGCAAAACAAGCCTTTGAATAATATTAAATCAATTAACTTCGATATTTATCGCACAAACCTCATCTAATCTCTCCAATCCGTAAACTTCATATTCGAAATTGTCGATATTTCGTCCGGCATACTTTTCGAATTCATAGTATTTATTAAGTGGAGGCAAGAGACTAATCATGATCTTCGAAACGGAATTTTGTTATTACAAACACAAATTAATGAGCGTGAATAAATGATGTGAATAAAATTCATATATTTTAAAGCTTCCGCGTTTTCTCACTAAACATGATCATTATCAAAACAGCATTTCTCCTGGGTGGATATAGCGAAAAACACCTCTGGCAGTATACAATTTTAAAAATACGATCCGAATACACCCATTGGCAATGAAAATACGGTGCAATTTTGCCCTATTGATGTGATAGCGAATGCGAGATCAGTTAGAATAATTAAGGTAGTGAAAAATAATTACAATTGTCACATTTGCATGAAATAGAATTTATACACACGCAATCATCAATATTTTGATGACTTGCTTGAGAGAAATGTAAATATCTCAGATCTCCAGTTGAAAGTCCATCAACATTCCTAAATTAAACTTCATATTTTCATGTGTCCCAGCAAAACGGCATCTTTTCGAAAAATATTGTTTCTTTCTCGGTCGTGTTTTTTTTCATCATTATATGATATGTTCAACTTTATACAGTCACAAGTACGCTACATATTTCTTATTATTAGGAGCGGCTAAATCACATCAACCCGTGTAGGTTAACTCCTACCTTTTAGCACTTCTATCTTCTTGGGACAGGTCCGAGAGGGGCTGGTGGTTGAACTGTTTGGGGGATTAATCTGACTCTGCTAACGGGGATAGATCTGGATTGATGCAGTCTTCCGTAATGTTGGTTATGATACGCGATTTGATTCGGATATGAGTTGGCAGTAGGGAACGCAGGAATATTGCTGTTAAGCATGGCGTAAGGCCAAGCAGGATAGACAAATTGTCTCGGTTCCAAATTTGGCATCGGATTTGGATTTCTCATCGAATGAACAGGTACAGCCTGGAAAATAGTATATTCAACACTAAATTTTGACCTTTTCAACAAACCATTACTGGACGCGTTCCAGCATTCGATCGATTTGAAGAATTCACGTTTTGTGGAACGAGATTCGCTCGTGGTATCTAAATGTTTGTGAATTGCAGTGTAAATTCGATAACAAGAGACAAGTATGGTATTTTCTCGTCTTGAATAAACAAAACAGTACTCTTTCATGCATTCGAATTGCTCACCTGTCCGATGGTATACCGTCCCGGCTGAGCCATGCGCTGTGCGGGGTTTCTGTAGTGCGACGGGTGCTTGACTAGAGAAGGCGGATGGTTGAGCAGGCCCTTCGGTGAGAGGATTTCAGTTTGCGGGATTCCATGGTTTGGTGTAGATGTCGTCGATGTTGTGATCGTTCTCTGCACGACAAGGGATGGTCGCGAAACTTTTCGCGATTTCGAGGGCGTCACTTCAGCAGATGAGCATGGTCTCTGAAAGAAATGGTGATGAAGTACGAAATGTAGTTTAAACATACTTTTCTCGAAGGGATTGAAGATGTATTTCCGAGCCCTGCAGCAATTCCGGCTTTTTCCTCAGCAGTCAGTTCTTTCTGAAAATTTCTATACTTAAATATTGTTTATTTCTATTTGCATCTGTTTCATTGCTCTAAAATATGCAGTCTCAACTAACCCATACAGTTCTTGACGTGTTCACATTGCGTATTCCATTGTATAACAGTCGACTGGGATCCTTGTTGATACGATCCCTCACTCTCTCTTGCATCTGAAAATAATGGACGGGGCAATATTAATCACCTCCGTTTCGTTAAAATAATTGAAAACGGATAAAGTTACTCGCCCTTTTCAATTTATCGGTATGAATATACCACTCATACTGTCTACGTTCATTAGCAACAGAAGGTTTCTCAACAAGTTTCTCGAAATTCAGAGACAGTGCATGCCTCACTGAATTCTTCCAGTTTTCAGATGACGTCCGAAAATATGGAAAAGTCAGGCTGAAATAACAGAAACGTAATTTACAAATGTTTCTTCGAACCCTTACCAAATAAATTCGCATATATCGGGAGAGACCAGTTTCTTGGATTCAGCACACATGAGAGCAAACGCGATCATTTCTGGATACGACCAATCAGGTTTCTCATCAGGAGCTGGAGGCTAAATTTAAAATATGATTATGTTATCGAGTAGTGATAACCGATCGGAATGGACATGAGCTACATTTTTTTGTTGGCATGTATAGATATTGTTACTCAGATCTAATTAGCACTGTTCAAGACCATCAGCTCCAACATACCGTCGAGTGCATGGAAATTATTTCTGTTGATGATCGAGATACATCGGGCACATTCTGGATCGAATCGTCCTCTCGAGAATCGATGATCTTACTATGTGCTCGGATTGCTTGCAACGAAATCTAAAAATTCTAATTTCACATTCATTTATTCGCCAATGAATTCGTTGAATTTTAAGGCGATTTAATGTTTATCGCTTTCTTTAATTCACAAACATTATCATTCCGCGAGCTGCGGGTGCGTGCCTCTCGTCGATTCGTCAAAATAATGTCTTCATCATCATCACTAAATGTGATAATGGGCCGCTGAAAATTGTATTTTTTAAGAACGAAATATCTCAGAAATATCTTCACCTCGGCAAGGTTGCTCGAAGACTCTTCTGCCTGATCTGAAGCATCGATATCTCCCGAATTGTCACTCTAAAAATATATTAATTAGAACAAATGTGATCATAAAAGAATATATTTAAAACAAAAAATACCTCGCCACCTAGCACCCCTCTGAATGGCGTACTGGCTCTCCCATGTCGACTAAGAGTACGAGAACAACACCGATCCTCATCGAGAGTTATAGCATCGCGTGGAATCGCTGTTAGCTGAATAATAACAATTTATTTTTTGTTAATTTGTCTATTCAACCTCGTGTTGGTCTGGATAGTCCGTTGGGACGACGTTAGTCTTGTCATACTCCTAAAATAATATTTGTAAGAGGACATTAAATTTACAAATTAAAAAAGTTGAATTACATTTCCGGCGGAAATAGTCGAGGGCTGGTTTTCATCGTCTGAATCGTCTATTTCAATAACATCTTCTGCAGAATTTATCTGAAAAAGAATATTGATTCAAGGAATCTTATTTCCTTGTCAAACCTGTTGGGCCCTATCGGAGACTCGACTAGGAACGCATTTCATTATGAAATCCGAATTGGGTTCCCTTTTTTCGAGACCGTTGAGTGCAGAAGGACCATTATTTGGGTTGATGATCTCGCAACTCTTATCATTTCGCACGATAGTTTCACTTTTCACTCGTATATATTTATTCAATTTCTGAAACTAAAATATACTTTAATAACTTTTTTCTTCATGTGTCTACCCTTTCCATCATTTTTCTTCTTTCCGACTCTTTCCTGCTCAAGCTTTGAAGATGTCTGGAAACCTGAAATATTAACTTCAAAAACAATATTACCAGTATTTTATCAGAATGATTTAAAAGAGAAAATTATTACCTCGTCCAATCTCTCCGGTCGGATAATCCAATCACAACTTGTATTTTGGTCTACATCCTCTTGCTTCACTTTGATGAAGATCTCACTAGACACCAACTCATTCAGGATCAAGGCAGGGTCGTATTGTGAAGCGCACACATTTGGGAAGGACTTACTGAAAAAAATAGAATTATTGTAGTTAAAGTATTTAAAAATGCACCGTATGTGCTCAAATATACCGTCCACCGTCTTTCCGGAAGGGCATTTCAGAAGAGCGTATGCAATCATATCAGGAAGACCGTTCGTGGAAGATTGGGCAGCACATGGTTCCATTGGCTGGAAAAAGCTACGATAAAGGCTTTGCGCATTTTCCTCGCTAGGGCGGGCTCTGCCACCCCCAAGCCAATTCAGCGTTCAGTCTGTCCCGAAAAATATGCGTGAGGCTATTCCGCCCGTGTTATTCGCATGTGGAACGTTTATTTAATAACAAGTGCAGAATGATAAAAGGAAAAAGAGTAATAAAGTAGATTGTAAATGTGAGAAAAAGAATAGAATAGCAAAAATGTGCACCCGATCTGAGACTAGAAAGGCTCAAAAACGAATAGAGAGCAGGGTTAGAGAATATCGAGAAAAAATATTCCCACCGGCATTCCTTGTATGCTATGAATATTATTAACAGGGTCTGTAGCGTATTGTCTATTAGCCTCTAGTCTCTCTACAAGTAAAGCGAGTAAAGAAAAGGTTAAGATAGCCCCCCCGTTAATCAAAGCGAGAGATCACTGCTAGACCTGTGATTATTCAAGGCCAATTCATTCCGGAGGACCAGCTCTCTTCTTCGTTTACCACGTGATCTAGTCACTAGCAATTTCCCTTTCGGGCACCTTAGTCAGATGGGGAAAGTGTCACAATCGGGAATTGAACCCGAGGGATGGCGTGTCATCTCTAAGTGTGAGCAAAGGGGACGCTTGAATATTCCCGCAAAACCGTAGTTCAACTGCAAAACGATATAACAATAAGTGAATCCCGATTTTACCCGATCAGTTTTCTCTCCGTATACTTTGTCCCCCCCCCCCTCTATCGGTGTGATGCGTTCTAGAATAGCGGACAAAATAATAAATCGAAAAAAATCGAGGTTCGGAAGTCTAGGAATTACCGGCGTACCAATTTGTTTCCAATGTTATGCCTAGGGGCCACAACGCAGATAGCCGATTTCTCACAATGAGACCAAAAGGGTGTTCAAACTATCCCTCATGGTCCCAATAACATCATGCTATTTGCCGTTTGTTGATATCTTGTCTTTGAGCCGAGTTAGAGCCCAAGAAGTACGCGCGCAAGTCACTGGGGAAGAGGAGGGAAAAGCGAGACGAGAGGGAAGGGGGCGGAGCCTAATTTGCGTGTGTCTCTCTCCCTCCCCCCGCCTCTCTCGCTCCCCTCCGCCCGCCTCTCGCGCGTCCCTCATAAATCAAGGAGTCACAAGCCAGGGAGACATTCTAAAATTCTAATTTTTTCTCTAAAAATCGTAAAATATTCCAATGAGTCAGAAAAACTTTGTCCGAGCAAAATTCTCACACTGGAAGCCATAGAAAAGGCTCATTTCGTCGAGAATCGACCCTATTCCCTACGTTTAAGTCCAATTTTGAGATACTTAGTGATGATGAGCACTTCTCGGACAGTGCTCGATCAATTAGGGATGATAAGAGCTATCCATCGCAATTTAGAACGAGTGATTTGGTTAAGAATGAACCTTGTGACTTTGGTTTCTCGCTTTTTCGTAAAATCATGTCAGACGAAAGTTGGCGGAGCTTGTGGGGCCTAGTTATGCCGCATTAAATATAATTGAGTTCATCAAATTCTCCGACATTTTAAATGTATTTTCCCATCATTGCATCAATGCATTCAGAAATTTCAATTTGTTTCGACTGTAAATTTAACAAGTGATATTGAATCGAACCGTAATTTTATCTGGACAACCGGTGAATATTGACAAATTAGATCACATTCGTGAGTTATTACGCCCTAAGAAATTGAGCTCAGGATATTACTTACATATATTCAACAGTGGTCAAGAACGAATAAATAGCCTAACAAAATGCGAATAACAAACGATTTGTAGAAATATTCCTCCAATAGTTGGTCGGTTTCCACTTTTTTTCGCTTTCCAATCTCTTTTGCTTCCTACAAACTGAACCCGGGCCGACTAGTGAATATGTCCAAATAAAGAAACGACCTATCTACTGAGGCAAGCTTTTTCGCAATTCTTCATTCCCACAGCGAGTCTCGAAGTATTTCCTCTCCGGTTGCTCTCTTGTCAAGGGCTGATTCTCATCCCTGACCTCTGTCTTGATGCTCGGCTCCTGTTTCCGCTTCTTGATGAACGGTTCCTCCTCTTCATCTTCATCAGCTCCCGGGGACTCCCGCTTAGACGGCGCCAGGGGGTTTTCCAAAAGTTCCTCATCAGATGGGGACAACTCGTAGTCATCGTCATCGCAGACGGCAGGGCGGGATTCAGAAGGCGGGCTTTGCACGAAGAAGTTCTCAAAGGCGCAGTCATCGGGGAGGTTCAGACGGTCGTCTCCGTCGAACAACGAGATGCTCGCAGGGTCGAAAGTGGGCCTCAAGGGTCCGTCATAGCGTTCCTCCTCTCGATGCCTATCGTCGTCGGTGAACAGAGGAATGTCCATCGGGTCAACGGGCGTTGAGGCACGTTGCTGCATCGGAATCCGTCCGGATTTGTTGATGGAGATAGAGTGCCCGAAGCTGGTGGAGATGGGTCTCTGAAATGTATTTATTGAAAAACATCGAACAGCAAGCAAATTTTTGTTTTTTTTTTGTTTTTATTTTCAAAATATTCACCTCTGCTGCGATTTGTTGGCCTCTCGACAGAATGGCTGGGCGCTTCATCGCGACGTTTGTGACTCCGCCATTAGATGAGTGGGTGGTCTGGAATAACTTTAGATTCAAAATTTGAATAAGTTAACTACGGTAGCCTGAGAAATCGATAAATTCAAATATTAAAAAATATAATTACCACGTGTTTCCTCTTGTACGGGTACGGATGCTCGCGGTTCATCATTGGAGTGTAGGAAGACTGGAAGGATAGATATTGATTAATTATTTATTAATATGCCCATTTCCATTTTATTGTTACATCTAAAATAAAGTAATAACATAAAGTATGTAATAACGATTTGCATATAATGGAGTATGCAAAATGAAGAGAACTTTTCTTGTCAGGCTATCCCTAAAATTCCACCCGTAAGAAAGAAAAGAATCTCACCTCAAACTGGTTCCGGTACTGTCCTCCCGCCTCCTCCTTCTTCATTTGCTTGTTGATCTCCGCAAGCATCTTCAAAATGGTTTTTCTTGATAAATTATTTATTTTTTGAGATCGATAATTGATTGAATTACGGTCAATTATCGATTTTCTGGAATCTCTCGAGAATATCCAACCTTGTTGGTCTTCTCTTGCTGTACCGACCACAGACACCGCCGTCGCTCCATTCTGCCGTCTATCAACGTTTCGTTCTTGTGAAAGACGCCGGACTTGGAGAGCGCGTGACGGACAGAGTTCTTCCAGCCTTGAGGCGCGTTCTTGTACGAGGGAAAGTGCTTGCTGCAATGTGATTATGAATATTAGTTATTATTTCTATATTATTCTATTGTATTTTGGCGTTTTGCGCCGTTTTCTACAAGAAATGGCAATCAATATATTTATCAATTTGATTTTTTATTGAAAAAAGTCATGCGATTGCATACATGTATCGGTTTGCATTTGTTAAGATATCATGAGAGAAAGAAACTGAACTTACATAATGAAACTGTAGATATCCGCCACCGGTAGTTCGCCCGTCTCACTATTCAGCAGAGCGAATCCGACCATATTCGGGAACGACCATCGCAATTCCTTGTTCTGACGCATCTCCACGTAGCGCAACACTTCGGCCGCTTGGATCTGGAATTTGGCATTTTAAAAAATATTTGGCTCTGGTCCGTTTTGGGTGTCCCACAAAGTTTCCTGGTCCCAAAATAGTTTCCTGGTCCTTAAAAAGTTTCCTGGTCCCCGAATAGTTTCCTGGTCCCACAATCGGCCGATCAGGGCACGAAAAAGTTTCCTGGTCTCAAAAATAGTTTCCTGGTCCCAGAAATAGTTTCCTGGTCCCATAATCGGCCGATCAGGGCACGAAAAAGTTTCCTGGTCCCAAAAATAGTTTCCTGGTCCCAAAAATAGTTTCCTGGTCCCAGAAATAGTTTCATGGTCCCATAATCGGCCGATCAGGGCACGAAAAAGTTTCCTGGTCCCAGAAATAGTTTCCTGGTCCAATAGTTTCCTGGACCCATCCAAAGTGGGTTGTCATTGAAAGGACGGTTCTATGTAGAAACATTGTTATGTGCATATATATTTATCTTTAGAATTAGTTTATTCTTTTCGTGAAATTCGAGGGGAGTTTGGGGAGTTTGAATGGGTGACGGAGAAAAGAAAAGACATGAAGAAAGCGAGGGAGTGGCGATTTCAATGTAAAATGATGACGGAAAGGACGGAAAGGGCGGTAAGGAACATTTTTAACCCTCAACTCGTCACTTCTTTCCTCCTTCCAGGGGATCGATATCTTTCTAATACCATATTGAGTGTGTGTGCCATTTGAAACGCAGGACAGGCCGCCAAGCTCAGATTGGCAGTGTTCGCGGAATTTTCGCAGAGTCTCATAAGCTGCAGTTAGATTCTTTTCGGACTTAACATGGTATTGGTAATGAGTGCACATGACACTGAGAATAGGAATTGCATCGTATACACATAACAATGTTTCTACATACAGTGTAGAACCGTCCTTTCAATGACATTCCACTTTGGATGGGTCCAGGAAACTATGGGACCAGGAAACTATTTCTGGGACCAGGAAACTTTTCCGAGCCCTGGTCAGCCGATTATGGGACCAGGAAACTATTTTTGGGACCAGGAAACTTTTTCGTGCCCTGATCAGCCGATTCTGGGACCAGAAAACTATTTCTGGGACCAGGAAACTATTCGGGGACCAGGAAACTTTTTAAGGACCAGGAAACTATTTTGGGACCAGGAAACTTTGATGGGACACCCAAAACGGACCAGAGCCAAATATTTCTGATCCCACGCGATCTCCGCTGAGTTATAGTCAGCGCGCAGTGGTGAATGGTATTCTAGAGGCATTTTATTTTTCATTAAATTAAATATAAGTATCCATTAATGCTCTAGAGAGGGAGATGATCCTCTTTTTCACATTTTCACCACTCTTTAAAGGAGCGAGTGTGGAGAGTGAGAGGCATCGTCTCTCTCATTTTTGTCTAGACGTCGACACTGTTCGCAGCATAAAAGATACTTTAATAACAATTACGAAATTAGAGCTATTTGATCATACAGAATTTTCACTAATTTACAGTTTGCACGAAATGGTGGCATGCCAGTAAACCCGACCCTTTACTTTTCAAATTGTCATATAAAATTACTGACCTTAGCCTCCGCATGCTGTCGCTGCCGTTCAGGATCCGATTGGCGAACCGATTGTCTCCTGGGCAGAGATTGCGCGGGCCGATACGTGTTCACATTGATCTGCAATGAATGCTATTATTTTTGAAGTGAACATTTCTACTGTTTTCCGACGATATTTTCACTGTTTTTCTACGATATTTACTCATTTTTCTCAAAATTGCACTTCAGAATTCAAAATACTCACCCTAGGCTGCATCGGTTGCGCCTGTCTCACTGGAAGTTGAGAGGACGACATGATTCGGTGCTGTGCAGTATTTGTAGGTTGTAGTCGCTGCGTAGGCAGCGCGCCATCTTGACGATATCCCGCCGGGGCAATCTGTAATTATTATTTGAAATAAAATGTAATTTTAATTTTATTTATAAATTTAAAAAAAAAGTTTAATCCTCACTCGAACTTGTGTGGGAGCATACTGCTGCTTCGCGGGGTAGACGGTGTTGGAAGTGATGCTTCTGTACTGAGTAATAAATGGCTTCTTGACGTTCTGAAATAATTTTTATCTTAAAAGTATTTCTTACAATTTAAGAGGAAATGGAAAAGGACACGAACCTTGAGAATACTGGGTCTCTTGAGTATGGCTGGTTGCACCGGCCTCGGGTGGGCTTGGTACTGTTGTGGAGGAGGCTGAAAGTGCGCAGGAGATGTTGCCTCGCTGAAGCCGGAGTCTTCGAGCTGTAAATACACGAATAATTTATTGAAATATTTTCAATTTTATGGCAACAATACTGAAAAAAATACTTACATTTTCTTGAGGATGGTTGGGCTGCCTGGTAGCAGGCTTCGTAGATATGTGTTGCTGTGGAATTTCTGTCTGCCTTGGTGGCTCGAGCGGAAACAAAACAGGTTAAAAATAATTTCAGACAATAAGGTTCGAAATTTCTTTGTTCTCTGAAGGGGAAATTTTAGGGAATATTGATTATGAAAATATGTTGAAAAATATAGAAAAATGTGAAAAATACTTACTTGAGCGGCTTGAGAAGCAGCTTGATCCGGTTGCTCATACGCAGTCGCGAACTGTTGGCTCAGTCCTTTTCCATAGGATGGATAATCATCCTCCGGCACCGGCGCATCGCCGTACCACGGTTCTCCTTCTTGCTACAAAGTACAAGAAATGTTCACCCAGCATACTACTATACTAGTGACAAATTTAAAAGCCAATTCAGTCCATGCGAGCTGCGCGATGAGGGCTAATTTATCGCAAAATCTACTTTTTTTCTCGCGTAATCAAACAGCGAATTGGTTATTCTTTTGTTCCTATTTTTCCGGTTGTATCGGCTTTGAAATTTTAATTGTTAAAACACAAATGGAAAATATAATATGAAAAAATACATGTAAAACTCACGCTGGAATTTTGGTCCTGCTGGTAGATCGCTAGTGGGTCTTGCGCAGCCAGCTCTGCGTAGTACGGCTGAGTATCCCTGGAGAGTTCTTCTCCAAACAGTTTCATGTCGAGCTGAAATTTGTTAGATCATTCCTGATGTATTACACCGT
The DNA here is from genome assembly GCA_900490705.1 of Pristionchus arcanus. Classification (NCBI taxonomy): domain Eukaryota; kingdom Metazoa; phylum Nematoda; class Chromadorea; order Rhabditida; family Neodiplogasteridae; genus Pristionchus; species Pristionchus arcanus. Next base: position 153,014 of record LS486956.1, on the reverse strand, counting down.
ATCCTGGCTGCAGTAAAACTTCTGAATAAGCCTAATCAACAGTAAGCAGTATCCTACTTACCGTATCCTCCCTACCGTATCCTACCGTATCCTAACACTACCTACCGTAACCCTCAACACTCACATTCTCCAGTGCTTCCAGCGAGAAGTCTTCAATCGGCGCCTCATTCGTCTCCCAATCATTGGCCATATCGTCGCAGTTGGGCCGGTACGCCGTATCGTCATCGAAGAGATCGTACCCGAACATTTCTGGAAATTATTTATTTTATCGGTATTTGGCCTGGACAATGACCGCTTTGGATCTGTAGGGAGGTAACAGAAAAAAAATTGAAAAAAAAAGAAAATTGAGCAAAAAATACGAAACGCAGAGAGACAAGAGTGGGAACGAGACTCTAGACTGGTTGCCTTTTAAGCTAGAAAATTGGATGATCGTAGAGAACGGATGTGCAATAGAGTAACGAGCCAGACAGGAGACTGTCTCTGATCGGGTGCTATGTTGAACTGTTGATTTATTGGACCCCCTGGCAGTCTTTCAGCCGGCATGAATGATCTTTGATCTTTGATCCCTTAACAGCTACAGTATGTGGAATGGGGAGAGGAGAGTGCACGATGAAGTGAAGGAAGTCACCACGAATCATCGATCACAATATGCGCTAGGGCTATAGTTTTTTTTTGGGGGGGGAGGGGGGACTAAGCGTCTATACTGGGTAGGGTAGGAGGCGTAGTAGGGGAGGGTTCTTGTTACTGTACTTATAGGCCAAATGTGCAATTGTTGTTGGTTGTTCAAGCCGGCCCCAGATGATTGAATCTTGAAGGTAAGCTACCGTTCGAAAGGACTCTTCATTTTACGCGTGCGCAAAATCAAGCGACGCTAGGCAGTAGATCATTCGTATTACGAGGAGCTCACCCATGAGGTCACTAGCGTCGTTGGGATTCAGAGGGAAAAGACGCGATGTGGAACAAATTTCGAAAAAAAATCAGAGAAAAACGACGCACGACGCGAATTGGCAAGCCAGCGAATGAGTCGAATGAGAATGGACGCCCTAAATTCAAAAGTGGGCGGAGTCGGAGGCGAGAGATCATCCATTATGGAGCATGTAAAAACCGCCAGAGGGTGATTTTTTTGACTAGATTGATACCGAGATCGGGCCTACTGGCACGCTATCGATCGCCATGAGAAAATTTTCGAACTGTGATTGATCCCTGAATTTTCCCGCGGAAAAATTGATTTGAAATTTTGTTAGCGATTATTAGCTAAAAGCCGGATGAAAAAAGCGGTCCGCGTTTTATTTGACAGATACGGAGAAAGATAATAATTGCGTTTGGCATTTTTAGAAGTCAATCGAACATTTTTTTCACTTATTTCCAACCCATTTTTACATCTTTTAATTGTGTAATCGACATTTCTAAAAGTTTTTTTCCAGAATTCTTTGAAGAGATGGACGTTGCTCCTGGAGCTGCCGTCGTTATTGAAATAAACGATAAAGTACGAATTTTTAAAGATTTACTACTGTTCTGAACTGTTCCTAGCCTTTCAACAAAAAATTAACGACTTCTTGATTTCTTGTTTTTTCGAGAATAATCCTTGCCGAAGTAGGTCCGAAGAATAGATTGGGCCCTACGGACTGAATTGGCCTTTAAAATAGTCACTGGCCTAGCAGTGGGCTCCCGCAGGACGAAAGTGCCTTGAGTACGGGGCGAACCTTTACCTTTACCTAATCTTTGCAGTTGTAGGTATCAATCGAAGACCTGCCGGAAGACCTCTTAATCAGCATCTTTAAGTATCACAAGCACGAAACAGTCCTGAATATGCGATTGAACAAGAAAATGACGCAGAGAGTCCAGTCAATCTTCGATTCAGAGCAGCTTTGGCTGAAGGTGAGATATTTTTAAACCGTTATAAATAACATAATAACAATAAAAAATAACAATAACAATAATATTTTTCCAGATAAACGACGTTGATTACCAATTATCTGGAAATTATTGGGCCCATCAATACAAGAAACGTGACGCTTATTGCGTGTTCAATTTGCAAAGAAAGTTGAGATCATGGCCAGAATGCACGGTATTTCGCATGATTCACATATCGATTAACGTTTTTGATGAGGTTTGTTGGAATTGAAGTTTCAACAGTGAAATGTTTTTTTGCAGCGTATTGGTGACACGCTCGATCAACTCTTTCAAGTCAGCACTGATTGTTTGGTAGTAGACAGCGTAAGTAATTAAATTAATTTAAAGTAAATTCAAGGAATTTAGCAACTATCTTTGATCATTTCATGTCAAACCACGTCAAATCATTTCAGAAAATACACGTCGCTCTTCGGCAGCTAAATTTCGCCAATATTCTACAAATGGTTGCGACTATACGAGAAATTTCCATAGAAGCGACCTGTTCGACGCTAAAAGCAATGGATCTGTGCATAATTTGGAAGGTACGAATATAAAAATATAATACAATGGTCGATCGCAATGTACCCTATGTACTCATTTTGTTTTCTATAAATTATAAATTCGAACTGATTTAATAATTTATCATAATCGTGTTGCGAGAGATGATTTAAAAGTAAATATTTTACAGTCGTTGATCCAAGGCGGCTGCAAAGTGGAGTCTTTCTTCGTCCAACTAAAGCCAAACTTGGGGAAAGAATTCCTGAAGGCAACATTCCAAATATCCTTCGAGGACCTCTACAAGAACCATTCATTCAAGTTCACGTGCGATGTGGCTGAGCCGCCAACGGTATTTAGAAATTTTGTAAATTTATCGTCAGGAAATGGGTCTGCAAGAGGAAAAATCATGGGATTAGGGTTCGTATTCAATGACTTCATTGGTGAAAATATTTGTAATACTAATTATTTTTCAGCTCTACTCGGATAGCGCTCACTATCCTACTACTTTACTGCATTTTGCGGACGATTTCGTGCTGCAATTAGACGAGCATCAAATAAGTTTTGCTAAAATTGACGCTGAAGCGAAGACTGAACTTTTAACAAAACTTCACGAAATCAAGCTGAACCATCTCTACACACCATGAGCTTTTCGTATATTTGTATTGCCATAGAGATTTCTTTGTTGCTTTGCGGAACATCGTGATTATTGATTAATAAAGTAGTTCTCATTGTCTCACATTTGTTCTTCATTACGAATATATTCAATGATTATATTACTATATCAAAAATCAATTGATCATGGATGCAAATCTCAAGATCAATTTGGAGCCATCGCTCTTCGCTCGAGTAATGTTCCTATGATATGTTCATTTGAGGAACACCCTCCTTTCTGTTGTGTGATCTCTTCCTCATCTCTACCCAGCGGCGAGAGAGTGTGCGGAACCAAGAGACGGTTAGAGTTCGAAATTCGGATAATACTCTCTTCAATTCACACACTATCTCGACACTCTGACCGGTGATAGATCACGTGAAATGAAGAGACGATGACCCGTATTTCGAACTCTAGAGACGGTGAGAGTCTAGAACGGATACTCACAGGTAGATTGAAAGTAGAGATTGGACAGTTCCGATCTCGGATTACTCAATGAACGTAATTCTCAATCTTTTCAAATGTGTTGTACATCCACGACCCAATATCAAACAATTCCAAACAAAGTATTTTCAATCTCTTTTTGTGTTATTTTCCTTATTTCTCGTTTTTTTTATGTCGGCATTCCCTTCCCTCATCTCAAGACAGCTCCCTCACGTTCGCGCGCTATTACTTTTCAGAAAATAGATGTTTTATCTGTTATTGTATTTTCCAGATGGATCTTGAAAGCTTTCCCGACCTGGTTCTCCTTGAAATGTACAAGTATTTCAATATTGGAAAACTTCGGCTGAATCGAAAAATGAAAGAGCGAATTGAGGCTTTCTTGTTCAACAAGATTCACCTCAAAGTAAGTTTATTTCTTGTGGCGGCCTTACATAAATTCTGAAAGCGTCATAAATATTTCTAGGTCCATAAAAACGAATACTATATGACTGTAAGCAACACTTGGATAAACGAGAAGAAGTTCGATAATGAAAGTATCGATCGGTTAGCGGAGGGGCTTCGCGCCTGGTCGGCAACGTATTCCGCTCGCCAAATTGAGATTGAAATGCTGAACATTGCGTCATACGAATGGGATACGATCTCGAAGAGAGTCAAGGCAAGTTACTTTTTCTTGTCAAAAATTCATTATCCAGAAGGATTATAAGCTCAAATGTGACAATATAAAACTAAAGAAATGCTATTTTTAGTCATTCGTGGGGCCCGCGATCGAGGCCCTTATGGAATTCAATACCGATATGCTGATTGTGCATGGCGTAAGTAATTTTTTTTTATTTTCCATTTTTCCCGACTAAGTTTTCCTCCGCCACTATATCCGCTCAATTTCAAGATTAACAATTATTGATGTGATGTTCATTTGAATAAAACATTTCAGACGGAATTTATTGAAGAAAGGGACAAATTCTTACGGAATTATACACGGCGTCTCGAGGTATGATTTTCTTCTTGCTAAAGCGGGCCCAACGAATGTCTAAAAATAGCATCAAATTTTGCTATAAATTCTCAGATTTGATCGCATAATCCAGCTAAGTATGGTCTCAACAATTTTTTTGTTAAAAAACAAAATTTCAGGTTCACTTTCCTCATCCCAGCTTCCCAACGCTGCTTGTGATGGCAGCGAATGCAACAGAAGTCAACATGGACAATTTAAGATGTAGTGAACTCAAGGCCATCGATTTGACCTCCCTACACAGGGTAATTTATTGCTATTTTCAATGAATTATCAATCGAATTTTATTCTGCAGAACCTAATCAACGGTGGATGCAAAATGTCATCGTTCTCGGCGAAAGTCAATCCCCAAATCGGAAATGAGTTCTTGAAACTGTGTTTCGGAGTTGTCGTTCAAGAGGATCCTCATCCCAACTGCTACAGCAAAGAGTATCAATTCATGAATGAACCTGTTTCAGTGCGTTATTTTTTATACTAAAAAGATCATGAATGAATTACTTTTAATAATGAAAAAAACAAGAACAATTTCAGATTTATTCAAACGATCGATTCCCGACAAACGAAATTATCCTCACTGGCAATTGGAGAACTGAATTGAACCAAAATATAATCAAGATTGAAAAGATGTCCCATGGAGAAAAATCAACAGCGCTCAAAGGCCTTTATGAAATCGAACTCTTCAATAGATACGAGAAATTCACGGAAGCTTATCTGAATATTCAGAGAATATAACAAAGTAGGTCCGAAGAAGAGATTGGACCCTCCGGACTGAATTGGCCTAATAGTCACTGGCCTAGCAGTGATCTCCCGCAGGACGCAAGTGTCTTGATTAACGGGATGACCTTTACCTTTATAACAATGTTGCAGTTTTTGTTTGCTTTATCCGGGATATTGAATAAAAAAATGTTGGAAAATACATCAGTAATATTCAAATTGAAATGGCGGGAAGATTAGAAGATTCAAGGTTGCGGGGTAGCCGAGTGGTGTATAATACTACTCCATCGCGTCCATTGCGTTTTTCTTTATATTTACTCTGGGAATTTGCAATTCGTGCCAGATATTCGTGTAATTTCTCCATTTTGGACGCTCATCGGACGCTTCTGATTCGCCAGAGTAGGGTTGCAGTTTGAATTTTTGATCTTGCGATTCGTATCGTGAGGCTATTTTCCGTTCCACTCGTAGCTGACCTTTAACAAACGTTCGAGGGGGCGGAGAAGGGAAGAGGCCGGGAGGAGGCGGTAGATCAACTGTCCTCCTCCCCCATTCCCCACTCTTTCCTCTCTCTCAGACAGTCGATAGCTTGCTAAGCAGCACATCTCATTTGCTGAGCTGAGCATTGCAAACGCACGATATTGTGAATTATTTTCTCACGAATAAGTTTGCAAAATGGAAATTTTTAAATCAATTTGCATTGTTCAGATGTGTCTCGAAAGCTTTCCCAGCGATGTTCTCATGGAAATGTACAAATATTTTAATGTTGGAAAACTTCGGCTGAACAAAAGAATGGCTAAGCGAATTAATGCTTTAAAATTTAAGAAGATTCATCTTAAAGTAATTATTGTTACGGCATAAATGCTTTTTAATAAGTTGTATTTCAGATCCTGAAAAGCGAATATTATCTGACCGTAAGTAAAACATGGATATTCGAGATGAAATTCGAGAACGAGGGCACGTGGAATGCTAATCGATTGGCAGAGGGCCTTCGCGCTTGGTCAGGCACCTTTTCCGCTCAACAGGTTGAGATTGACGTGCTGGATATTGTATCATCCTTCGAACCCTCCACCACGGCCGAACCCAGCACTTCGAATTCTGAAGGGGTACAACAAAAGCGAGCGAACTATGAAGCCAAGCAGGTATGTTTAGCAAGATTTTTAAAAGTTTGAGAATTTCGAAAATATATAACGCTTTTTAACGATATTCATCGAGCCAGCGGTCGAAGCTCTCCTCCAATTCAACACCGACAAGCTGCTTGTACATGGTGTAAGCATTTCATTTTGTTATTTTTTTTAGAATCTGCGTTTGAAAACCGTTCTCATTGGGAGAACGACATGTAGCGTATAATTTTTAAAAAAATTTAAATAAAACAATTCCAGAATGACGTTGTCGACGTGGAAAACGATCCGGAACTCGTTCAGCAATTCGGTTTCGAACCCTTTCTCCCTACGAAGGTTAAAAAAAATATTGTTCGACCCACCATTTAATATATTCCAGGTAACTTTTCCTTACCTCAAATTCTCAACATTGCTTGTAATGGCGGCTAATGCAACAGAAGCGGAAATGAATATGAGATGCTGCAATATCGAAGCCACAGATTTGCATTTTCTTCATAAGGTAAATGGTTGCTAATGTTTTAACGCATATTTAAACCGCGTCATTATTTTAATGTATTGTCAATCAAATAAATTGCAGAATCTAGTCAAAGGAGGATGCAAAATGGCATCGTTTTCGATGAAGGCAGATCCCTCAATCGGAAAAGAATTCTTGAAGATGTGTTTCGGTGTTGTCGTGTTGGAAAATCGACGCCGTCGTAACAATGAACGCTACAACGTAGAGTACCAAGTCTCGAATGAAGTCCTTCCCGTATGTTAATAGGGCTCTGTTCTAGTTATGGGGGCCCATGAAAATAATGGGGGCCCATAAAAATTATAGGGGCCCAAGAAAATTGTGGGGGCCCAAAATAATTATGGGGGCCCATCCCGGACCAATTTTATTATGGGGGCCCATGAAAATTATAGGGGCCCATGGAAATTATGGGGGCCCATTATCTATTGTAGTTAATTCATCAGAAACAAGTGAAAATCTTTTATGATATTCAAATGCACCAAAAGACGTTAAAAAATACAGCGACATGAACTCCGTTCAAAAAGATTCTTCGTAGCTCGACGAGGGCGAGTGGCTCGAGCCGGCTGAGGGATAGTGGGTTCAGAAGTTATGCGAGGAGGGCGGGTGATTTTGGTCGTAGTGGAATTAGGTGCAGTAGTAGTGCAGAAGTTCACCGTTATTTCATCGAAATAGCATAAATATATAGAAGTCAGAAATGTGTTTCAAATTTGAAATATAATTTCATTTTTTTGAGAGAGAATACATTTTCACTTGTTTCGTATGAATAGTTGAAACTACAAATGATGATGGGCCCCCATAATTTCCATGGGCCCCTATAATTTTCATGGGCCCCCATAATAAAATTTGTCCGGGATGGGCCCCCATAATTTTTTTGGGCCCCCACAATTTTCATGGGCCCCTATAATTTTTATGGGCCCCCATAATTTTCATGGGCCCCCATAACTAGAACAGAGCCGTTAATAGTTTTATATGTCATAATTTATGTTCTTTTGTATTTATAATGAAAAATCAATATTGAATTTCAGATTTACTCGTCCAATCGATTCCCCACAAACGAAATTATATTCACTGCAAATTTCAAAACAGAAGTGAACGAAGACATAATCACTATTCAAAAGATAACACCCGAAGAAAAAACAGCGGCGCTCGAAGGCCTTTTTGAAATCGAGCTCTTCAACAAATACAAACAGTCAATTGTGCGAAGCTGATAAGCATGGAATTAATCCGCTTATGTATGTGTTTTTATCAGATTCTGTTAAACATTTCTTTCGTCTGATTTATTGATTCATCGTACAGTCCAGCTTGATTCCCTCCTGAAAACAATCCGTCCCGGCCGGGCCGGGACGGTCCCTGACGGTCCCAGGCCAATTTGTGGCTCGTGCAGGGAGAAAGTTGGGTCAAACTCGGCGGCGTTACAAAGCTCGTTTGTTGTGCTATCGATGTATTTTTTTCAGAAATTAAAATAGTTCGTTCAATAAATAGTAAATTGGTGTGGAAGTGTCGTCACTTTTGCGAAAAACAGGTTGAAGATTACGGTAAGTAAATTCGTCAACCTGAATCTTTCATAATTTTAGCATTTCCCCAAAAATTGATGACAGTTCTATACCAATTTTCTATTTATTGAACAAACTATTTTAAATTATGAAAAAAACACATCGATAGCACAACATACGAGCTTTGTAACGCCGCCGAGATTGACCCAACTTTCTCTCTGCACGGGCCACAAATTGGCCTGGGACCGTCAGGGACCGTCCCGGCCCGGCCGGGACGGATTGTTTTCAGGAGGGAATCAAGCTGGACTGTATAATATAATACATACTCTGGAATCGTGAATAAATATTTTTGGCAATAAAAGTTAGTTGTTCATTCAAAGCATTTGAAAAAAATTAAGAATTGCGTAAAAAGAATCATGGGAACATGACCCTCTGGCAAAACTGTACTTTACGCAATGATTCCAGTAAGCGAGAGAAGGGAAGATAGTGTGCAGAATGAAGAGACGTTTATCCGCCCTTCCTAAATTCATACTCCAATAAGAGCTATTGGAAGGCTCCGATCTCGCTTATTGATAGCAATCCATAGTTAGAACATCTATTGGTAAATGCCAACCTTGTCATCGACTGTACAAGTCAAATCAGAAGTAATGCCTCCGAACACCCAGCGAGCAGATGAACAAATTGAAGAAGTAGTATCGAATTTAATCGACTGGAAAATCGGAAGCAATGAAGAGGAAGAATCCATGGAGAAGAAGAAGGTACGTTTTCGAAACTGTTTAGACCGTCAAAAGCGAACGAAATGGCTCTTTTTTGTGCATATTTATTATTATTTAAAAATATTTTAATAGGAAATTAAAAATTCAGACCTCCCTTTTCGACCTTGAAGATGACGTGTTCAGAAGAATTCTGGGCTATCTCGACGTTCCCAGTCGCCTGAAACTCAGGGTGAACAGGAAAATTGAAAGCCGGCTGTTGGATCATCCGATTCAGTTGGAATCCATTGCGCTAACGGTATTATTCTTTTTGAATTGAGACCGCTTTTTGCATTTGAAATTAGAAATATTGCTGATTTTACTATAGCTTTCAATTGAGAGTTCAATTGAATTGTTTTCAATTCAGATTTCCCCAACCGGCTACGCCCTAACCACCACGACCCATCGTCTGCTCGCAACGAAAATAACACCGTACAGTGCGCACAACTATTGGGGCGTCTGGCATTTGGTGCAGGTTCGTGAACATTTTCTAAACTCAATAAATTTAAAATGAGCACTAACTTCTATGCATTTTTTGTCCTGTGTGGGCAGATGCTGTGGTTTGAATTCTTAGTGGCCCGAGTAGAATGGCTAAGGATATCTGATGAACATATATTGCAGGGTCTGAGGCGGTGGTCAGAGAACACTTACATCAAGAAGATTGAGATCGATGTGCAGGCGCAACCGAATAATGTGAAAATTTGCATAATTGTTTTTATTAAAATTAAAACAATCAATAATTTCAGAACATTGGAGAAGCAATTAAAGCCCTGTTCCTGTTCAGTGCCGATCAACTCATTGTGCACACTGTAAGTCACTTTTATATTTTATTTAAAAATTAATTTATCTATTTTTATTGATTTTCAGAAGCCACCCTCGCGCTCCGCCAATTATCAACCACCCCGTCCCTTGATCATGGCGAAAATTCCACAGATAACCTTTGCAAATCTGCTTGGAATGTCCCAGTACATTACTGAGATCTGCATCAACCATGAATGCAATACGATTGAAGCGATGGATTTGGTCACGCTGAGAAGGGTAAGCCATTTTTGCAATAGTTTCTTCGAGTAACATTTGCTATCTCCAATGAACTTGTTTTCAGAAGAAAAATATTGTTCGCAACAATAATTTAAATATCCCTGTACCCTGAATGAGAAGACGAATTCTTAACGCTTTCAATTGCATGAAAAATAATGATTTTTACAAAAAAATCATTTCATTTTCTTTCAGACAATGATTGCCGAGGATTGCTCGCTGAAATCGCTCTCGATGATCGTCAGCAATGAAGTTTGCAAGCCATTTCTGAAGACGTGCTTCGAGGTCACCGTTGATGATGGCATCTGTCGCAAGACGATTCGAGGAGCTGTCAGTCATGTCAAGGTATGGGAATTGGAATAGGAGCTTGAAAAAAGGTAATGCTGCTTAGCAGCAATCTCCCGAACAACGCAATTGTCTCATTTGGAAAAAAATCTCGGAAAAAATGTTTCGGAATGATTCAAGCATGGACGCATCAGTTCAAGCATCAAACCATATTTTCAGCTCTATTCCAAGCATCCGACAATAATGCATGAATTGGTCCACTTCAACAGCAATCTCAATCAATCTAAAAGCGACATAATGACGACTGTTGAGAGGAATCGGATCCGAATTAGTAGAATTAATCGACACGGAAAGTCCCACATTTTGAAGACACTTCACAGTGTTCATGTGCATCCTATGAAAGAGACCAATCTCTTCTATTATAAGCCCTCTATTGCCTCTATTCCTTCCCATTTAATCATTTAGAGCAACAGTTTTCTACTATTTTCGGATTGTATTTGTCAATTTGTTATTGTCACGATAAATCTGTATGTCTTCCCTCTCTAAAATGATCATGATGCCCACAATCCAGACATTGGTATCACCACGAAAGTGCTGAATCATGGTCGCGAGAGCACCCTATGACATGAAATTACCCTCTGGCACATCTTCGATGGAATGGCTTGGATACTTAGCAGGTTGAATAATCATACAAGTGCAACCAGTAAAATCACTTTTCAACATTCAACCGCATTGCATTCATTTTTTCCTAAGAAATTCACATGTTTGACGAAAAGATCTCGAAAGAGACAGATACAGCGGACTCCGGGAACATGGATACCCAAGATAGGAAGGTAAAACTTCTCTTCGGAATTTCAAAGATTTCTGTGATTACATGAATCTTAATCGACGAAATTGTGAATTTTGCAGGTTACCCTTGTAGACCTGCCGAATGAAATACTTCACAGTGTAATCAAATATTCAAAGATTGGAGCTGGTTTCAAGCTGAGATTGAATAGGGAATTGGAGCAAAGGATCCATTCGTTCATCGAAACAATAACTGTTAAGGTATGTTGAAGAAAACCAAAAAAAAATATGACGATGCAAATAAATAAATATTTGTAGACTCGTGCAAGATGCTTCGTACTTACTGTGAATACAAATAAAGCGGCGGTTGTGAAATTCGAAAATGCATCCGAAGTCGTTCGATCGATCAATCGATGGTGCATCAGTATGAATAACATCATCAAAATTAGAGTTACCGTTGCTATTGATTTGAACTATTCTCAGGTATCCTTAATTGCAAGTTAATGCCATCTTTAAATCTTATAATATTAAATTTTTCCAGAAACTCGGGACAATAATTCACGCCCTCTGTCAGTTCAACACAGATGAATTAGTCGTTCAGAACAGTGTATGCTGAATTTGCGATCAAAAATAATCCAAAAGACTATCAACAACATAACAATCCATTTTCTGCCGATATTTTTTAAATATTTTTAATGGGGAGGGGCACCATCCACGCGAAACGGAGAATGGTGGTCACAGTCTCTATTTGTCACTTCAGGGTCACTTGGCATAGCAACAGACATCAAGAACTAATATCACCCTATATGGACTGTCTATCCCTCATTTTTTCGGTAAATATATTAATTCAAAATATTCAGCGTGGTTTCAAGGCGCATTCCGAGCTCCCGCAACTCGATTTCGCTACACTACTCGTGATATCCGGAAACATTCGGAGAGTTTTCATGAATTGTTTATGCACCAGTCTCGAAGCCACGGACTTGTACATCCTTTGGAATGTAGGGAGCACTAAATTTTTTAAATAATTTTTTTAAAATTTAGAATTTGTCGAAAGGCGGTTGTAAGATGAGATCATTCACGACTTTGTTAAAGAGTGATGTGGCTAAGGATTTTGTGAAGAGGGCCTTCCATATAACATACGAGAAAGTACCGAATGATTCGATTACATATTTTCCTTCTGCAGTAGTGCATGCTAAGGTTCGTTAAATGAGATCACTCTGTTTTTTTTAAATTCAGTATTTTCAGATATACTCAAATCGCGCGGATTTTCCTCTTAAACAGATTTACTTTAACGGAAATTTGAAAACTGAAATTTGCGACAGTCCAATTACCTATTTGTCAGCTGAAATTAACGACACTGGAATTAGTTTCAATAAGATTTCTGATGATAATAAGCATGATCTCATGACTGAACTTGCTAGAGTCAATCTCAATCATACTTACAGAAATCGTAATAATTAATCAAATATGTTCTGAATATTGCATGATTCTATCAAAGTTCTATGCAGCACTAAGCATAGAAAAAACATATATTCTTCAAGCTCCTTATCTTATTTATTACTATTAATTAAGTATTTTTAATAAAGAGATGAAATTCAAGGTTCAATAATATGCTCTAAATTTGTTGGAAAACTGATATTTGTCTTATTTTGGGAAAAATATGATGGTAGATATTTAATTCATGAGCGAATGTTCAGCGTCTCAATCAGGTCGTTTTTGTTATTTTTTTCGCCTAATTGTAAACCATTCGAATGCGCGCGATTTTTGCACCACGCCAAGCGTAGGAATCCTTCAGTCACGCATTACATCCTCACTTTTCCGGGTTTTTTTTGGTAGTTGTTTGTGCTTATTCGAATCTCACTTAAGAATTAGAAAAGAAAATAAATAATTCAAGCGACAACACTTAATTCAAGATAATTATCCAAATGCGTCCTGCGGGAGATCACTGGCCTATCAGTGATCTCCCGCAGGACGCAAGTCCCTTGATTAACGGGATGACCTTTACCTTTTTACCTTTAATTATCCAAATGAATATTTTCGACCGCATTTTTTTTCGAATGTTCTCAATTAAAATTCAGAAATTCGCCAACGCGTTATCAAAATGATATCAAATGATGCTGATGTGAAATCAGTGAACATGTCGATTCAAGCTAAGGAAAAGAAGGTGACTGATTGTTTCAGCATCAATAATTTATCTGCGCCCGAGGCGCGACGAATTTACAAACTGTAGGAAGGATGGGTTGGATTTGAAAATTACAGGTTACACTTTCGGACCTGCCAAATGAAATTCTTCGGAGAATGATGCAATATGCAAAAATTGCTGGGTTCAAACTGAGATTGAATAAGATTATGGAGCAACGGGTAAACTCGCTCATCGAAACAATATCGTTTGAGGTGAAAAACAAATATCTTTAACCATAATACAATCATATTGAACAATTTTGATTTTTAAATTATTTTCAGATTTTCAAACCCCAAAATGAAACCTTCTTCGTGCTCTCGGTAAACGATAACAGTAAAGAAATGTCGAAAATCAAAGATATCAACGATGTGGTCCGAACGTTGAACCGATGGTCCATCAAATTTAATAATATCAGCAAAATTACGATAGTCGTTGGAGGAAGATATTACAAGGTAGCAAGACTGTTTACATGGGTATAAAAATATATTATAATTATATTTTCAAAATTTTTACTTTTAACAAAATCTCAATAGTTATTTTTTCAGAAACTGGGTGATGTAATTCACGCACTTTTCCAGTTCAGCACAGATAAACTGGTCGTTAAGAAAGAGGTATACAATTGGGCTGACAAATAACGATAATTGCTCTTCTTGTTCCACGTTTTAGAACAATAGCAAAGCATTTAGTACATATTAATGTTCAGTCAGTTCACACGACAAACGAGCATCTTGCGCAACTTGATTTCGCCACGCTTCTCACGATGTCTGCAAATAGCAGAGAAGTTATCGTGGATATGTATTGCACTTCCCTTGAAGTCACGGACCTGCACATATTTTGGAATGTAGGAAAACTTAAAATTCTTAAATAAAATATTTTTATCCAGAATTTGGTAAAAGGATGTTGCAAACTGGAATGGTTCTCGGCACTATTAAAGAGTGATGTCATAAACGACTTCACAAAGGCGGCCTTCCACATAGCAAACGAGACAGCAACGAGTGAAGCGATTACATACACGTCTACTACAGCGATACATGCTAAGGTTTGGTAATGAAGCAAAGTAAAGTAAAGTACTGAGTCGGTTACTAAAGCGTAACGCGTCGTCGACTACCCCACGTCTGCACTGCAACTGGGGCCTAACCCGTGAGAACAGTGGCCTGTTGCTACAGACTAGCCGGCGTGTTGTGTGCACGCTAGCGGGGATTTTGGATCGTGTTTACTAGGCACTACCGGCATTTCTTAACTCCCTTGGTTGGGTGGATCTGCAGGCGCGTAGGTGTGCAAACATTTCTCGACTTCTCATTTCCTAATGCTCTCTCGCAAGACCATGTGAGAGAGTATTTCGAAATGAGTCGAGAGGTTTGTTACACACCCCCTGGTAATGACTGTCGCTCTGAATGGTTGCCAGATAAGCATCGGTGATCATGAAAAAGCCGGTATGAAACCCTCACACCCTCAGATCTTCCTATCTCTCTAATTTTATAAATTCGACACATTCAGATTTACTCCAATCGTGCCGATTTTCCCGTGACGCAGATTTACATCACCGGAAATTTGAAGACTGAAATTTACGGCAGTCGAATTAGTTTCGTGAAGATTGATGATGATACGAAGAATGATCTCATGAATGAACTTGTTGAAGTCGTTCTGAATCAT
Source organism: Pristionchus arcanus (assembly GCA_900490705.1). NCBI lineage: Eukaryota > Metazoa > Nematoda > Chromadorea > Rhabditida > Neodiplogasteridae > Pristionchus > Pristionchus arcanus. The sequence goes on along the minus strand of LS486956.1, from coordinate 137,995 downwards.
ACATACAGATATCGTTAGTAATAATCAAATATATCCTATCAAGTGCATCGTAACACCTTCCTTATTCATTTCAATAATTTATGTAAATGAGAATTTTGTATTGTTATTTTGTTCTTTAGAATATTGTAGTGATAAAAAATGGCACAACATGCAGACATTCATTTTGAAAAGTGATGCCACTCTGCAATTGCACCTGTGAAAAGTGCTGCTCACATTGATATTGTACTTTTAAAAAATATATATTTAGCCACTTTACATCACGCGTGAAGAGAATTTACGGCTAAATGAACGAAGTCTCAAAAATCGTTTTCTCTATTTTTCTTCTTGTGTCATATCTAGGGGCCACAAGCCCCGCCCACTTTCGTCTGACATGATTCCGCGAAAAAGCGAGAAAGCAAAAGCGCAAGCTTCATTCTCAACGAAATCTCTCGATCGAAGTTGCTCTGGATAGCTAATACGGTCCCGAATCGATTGAGCACTGCCCAAAATTTGCATAGCATCACTAATAAGGTCAAATTTGCATTTAAAAGAAGGGAATAGGTCGTTTTGAAGGGTTCCCATGTGAAAGTTTTGTTTGGGCATTAATTTTTCGACTATTTCGAATATTTTAGGAATTTTAGAGAAAAAATTAGTTTTTTTTATCATGCGTTAAAAGGGTGCGCTTTTTGTTTGAAGATGCGCGGGGGGAGGCGAGCGATAGAGCGAGAGGAGTGAGAGAAACACACGCAAATGAGGCTCCGCCCCCTTCCCTCTCGTCTCGCCTTTCCCCTCTCTTCCCCAGTGCGTTCCGCGCGTACTTCTAGAGCTGTAGTGCGCCTCAGAGAAAAGATATCGACTGACGGTAAAAAATATGATGTTATTGGGTCCATGAGGGATAGTTTGAACATACTTTTGACTCCATAGTGTAAAATCGTCTACCTGCGTTGTGGCCCCTAGTCATATCCTTCTAGCATTTTTTAAATTGTATTCATAATTTGTTTTCGGTTAATGAATAATAATTATTTCGTGTTTTTTGGAAACGTGTTGCGGAAATGCGTTTATTTTTTAAAATTTGTAGAGAATATTCTGCTGAAAAACGGTATTTGCCAAAATCCGATTCAAAAGCCCGCGTTTTTTGGCTCTCAAGCCAAGCTTAATGTTATTATAGGTTCAATGATCGATTATGTTATGTCATTTTTTGTATATTGTGTTCTATTTAGTTGTATTAATCAGCATCTGGAATTTCAGCAACGGAATAAAGTAGGATGAGTTCGGAAGTTGTGGTTGATTTTGAAGCGATGGCTCTTCAAGAGAAGAATAAGAAGGTAAAGTTACAACTTCTAGCTTTTTGCGGAATTGGCAATGCATTATGTTAGTGATTAACTTGTATTCCGAAATCCGAAAAAATAGAGTCCACGAATTTCACATTTGCATTTTTTATTATTTAGAATATTTAAAATTTCATTCACAAGGTGTTGTCAGGTGTCTTTGGCCGACCTACCCGACGATATTCTGCAGAAGATATGCAATTTTCGCAAACTTCGACCTGGTTTGAAGCTACGATTGAACAAGCGAATGGAGCAACGGATTCACTCGCTCTTCGAAACCATTCATTTTGACGTGAGTTTCGCGTTGAATTCGTTGCAGAGTCCTTATCAAATTTTTTTTAAATAATACGAAAGAAATGGTTTTAAAAAATATATTTAATTTATTCGTAAATAAATAAATGCCTCCAGATCCACTCGCCCTACTCGTGCACGCTCATCGTAAATTCGACTCAATTATGGGTCCATTTCGACGCGGCTGGAGCAGCCACACTGGCGAGGGCACTCAATAGATGGAGTAGTAGTGCGGATAATGTGCGCACGGTAGAGATAACGGAGCATGCGAAGCCGGAGGAGGTATTTATTATCGCGTAAGAGAATGTAAAAAATATGTAAAAGTTGGCAGAGCTTTCTTGACAACATTGAAAACGTTACTAAAACTTACCATCTATAAATGTGATGTAACTAGGGTTCTTACTGTAATGGGGGAATATCAATAGAACAGAATTTCTAGAGTTTACTCTCTAACTAAGCGAGAACTCTTTGTTTGATTTGTTGAAATAATTGGGAATCCATTTTCCAAAATTTTCCTCCAGCATCATCTATGCCCTGTCTCTCTCTGTCATCTATGCCCTCTGTCAATTCAACACTGATCTACTAAGGATCGTGAACAATGTAAATTTTAATCTCGACTAATATTATTATCTATTAACATCCTTCGTTTTGCGTAATTCCTTAAATTCCAGAGAGATGGCAAAGATCGGGAAAGGCAGCAACAGTACTTTTCTCGGGTAGGTCTCAATTCACTTGAAATTATTTTTGAATAATTTAATTCAGGCACCTTGCCGGCCTAGAAAATTTCCGTACATCGATTTCGCTACACTTCTAGTGATGTCCGTGAATATTAGAGAAGTATTCATCGATTTTATCTGCTCGTCTTTAGATGCTATGGATCTGTGCATATTCTTTAAGGTGATTTTACACATATTTTGTGTTTTTTGTTGAAATTATATTTGACCCAATACATTGCTATCTTCTTAGAAAACCTGGGAGAATAGAATATGAATATGGAGAATATGTTTCGAGAAATCAGCTCATCATTTTGTCTAATATAACACATGACAGGCTCTTGTGAAAGGCGATTGCAAACTGGAATCATTCTCGGCAATGATCAATAAAGACGTCGGAAAGGCCTTTGTCAAGGCAGCATTTCAAACATTCTACTATCAGCAAGACAGCAATACAACGATCACTTACCACAGTGCCCTATCGATGACGAAGGTATGTTTTTGTATTGATTTTGTTATTGTTGTTGTTTTTCGAACGTATCCACAAAATTTCTCCTTACAGGTATACTCGAAAAACGAACACTTCCCTCTCGACCAGATATTCTTCAATGGAAATCTAAAAACGGAAATCGATGATAACCATATTAGTTTCAAAAAGATTTCTGACGAGGAGAAAGCGAGACTTGAACATGAATTGTTCGAAATTCATCTGAATCATACCTACCAGAAACCATGCTAAGACTGTGTATGATCACCCATTTCTTCGATCGTTACCAATATTCATGAAACATTTAAATTGTGCTGCCAATTAATAACGACTCACTATTATTTATGTTCTATTTGGCGCCGACATTACAAGCATGAACTACATAGCAAGAACAGCTACGATATGTGCGAGTGCCGCAACAAACACTGTGAGATGACTGGCTGACGTGGTGGTCGGTTCGGTTGCCGAGGTCGTTGTCGACTTAAACGTTGTAGTAGTCGTGGGTATGGTTACCGTTGTTGTTGTTGTTGTTGTTGTTGTTGTTGTTGTTGTTGTTGTTGTCTCAGGAATCGTAGAGGTGCTGATCGGCTCGGGGTCAGACTCCTTCGTGGTTTCAGCCAGCGTTGTAGTTGTAACTGGCGCTTCCGTTATGTTATCTCATATGCCAACTGCATGTTGTGCAAATCATTGACAAGAAAGGACGAATGCAATTATTTATCGTCCCTTGTCTCAAATTTCCTTTGCTTATCCGATTCTGAGCGAGAGGTCAGCGTTGAATTTGTACTGATTATCGACGTAAACCCAGACGAGCATTGTATTAGAATCCGTTACAATCGGCTTGATGCGAGAGTTGGCACAGAATCTGAATTATCGATTGGCTAGATCAGTTATCGATCGATACCGTATACCTGAATCCGGCCACACGAGTATCCTTAGAAGCGACGATTTCCATTCCGATAGAACGGCACATCGACCATTGGTAACTAAAAGGGCAGATTATCGATTTATTGATTGATTAGCTACTAACTCTCCCACTCGGGTTACGGTAGCCTCGATTCTCTTGCCGGCGGGGGCCTGAATAGTTAATATTTTTGGGATTTTTGAATTTTCATTACCTGAATGATGTACAGTTTCTCTCTGAATCCTCTATCGACTCCATCTCCAATTTCAACGCGAAGATTCTGCGATCCGGAAAGGTTGACAATCTGGGCATCCGCGGGCTGAAAATCGATATTTTTCTGGGTTACGGTGGTTACGGTAGATACCGTACCCGTCTATCGCAGAGTTGTCCTGACCATCCTCTCGGACAGAAACACTTGTTGCAATCGGCTCCATCCTGAACTCCGTTGTTCTGGCACGAAAGACGATTCTGGCACTTGTCTGGAATGATATTTGTAGTTACCGTAACCAAGTATTCGTGGTGGGACCTCAAATAAATCGAACTTACCAGTGCACTTGTACATCTTATTGATGAGAAGAGTATCGTAGAAAGTGGCTCGGGGAGCCTCCATAGAATACTGGTACTGTGAATACGCGGGCTTTGTGTAGATGGTAGGACGGTTGGTGTCGATGGAGAACCTTGAATACAGTAATCAATCAATAATTGATACCGTAATCCCTTACGCCTTCTCATAGTAGTGCTGCATCGATCCGATCTCGTAGGGGATACCGTAGGTCGAGAGGGTACCGTAGTAGGGAGGGTCCTGCAACGAATTCTCTGATTACGGTAGATTATCGATCGCTCACTCTCATGAAATTGTGCTCGGTTCCCTTCTGGATGTTGGCAGTATCGACGATGATGTAGCTAAATTATCGATTGATTTGGAATCAGAAAGAATGGCTTACTTATCACGATCGGATCTCGATTGGACGTGAAGGGTTCCGAAGGCATGCGATAGTTCGTGAGCAACAACGGTGACCTGGATTGATTATTGATTGATTGGAGACGAAAGATCAAAGATCAAACCGAGAAACATCCGGGAGCAAGATTGATGGTCTGCTTGGTTCCACTCATTCCAACGGAAGAAGAACATCCACCAGAGTTGTGGTTGTAGGAGACACTGAAGAAAGTGGGTCACACCAAGTCAAAAGGCCGAAGAAATCTCATTTGCGTGGCACAGAATGGCCGAGTCATTCTGCGCGGCGAGACAGAGAATGGCGGTGTGAAATGAGAGGTTTTTAGCTGTTTTTACGTGCTTTTGCTCATGCCGCTCATGAACTAGGTCTAAATTTGAAATTCTGCCGTGGATCATTTGTGGGCAAAGGGTTTTCCAAACGATCTGTGAAAATGCGAATTTGCTATCTTATCTCGGAATGGAGATCATTGCCGTGACGTGCGGAAAATAGTCGTTTTTAGCTATTTTGGGGGATTTTGAGCATCCGTAGCTAAATTTGAACACGGTATCTCAACTCTAAGTAAGTTAGTATTCGTAGAGAGCTGATAACAGTCGTTTTAGGGCAAAAACAAAATTGAATTCAACTATGTTTCACTCAGTATAGAAGTCATTCCTTGGTCTGCGTAATTCGTCAGTCGGTAGAAGCAGGTTTCATAATGTGTTTCACCATTCGAATGAGAGAAATGGAGAATAATTTTGGTAATTTCAAGATATTCTCCACCGACCGACTCGGTGTCTCGAGAGTCGCCGAAGTGAGAGGGTGGATTTGAGTCGAAAATGTCCGTGCCACGCAAATGAGCATTCTTCGCCACTTTGACTTGGTGTGTGGGTCAACGATAATCATCAATCAAACCAATAAATCGATAATCCCTCACACAGCTCTATCGGCCGAAGTCGCCGTGCGGAATCTCACGCAAGTTCTCTGCTCCCAGAAACGCTGCGAATCCAGAATAATCTGTTTCTTGTCAGCGGCTAAAATATCGATTTATTGATTTTCGAAATTCCTAAATCTTACGAAATCCGGGCTCGAACGTGAAGGGAATCACAGGCGCGCCCATCGGTTGCCAGAGTTGAATCGATTGAGAGAGGGCCTGCATCAATCGATAACCTACTGTATTCGAGACTACCGTATACCTGACGTCTCTGCATCGGATTCTCAGGGTCCTTGTCCAGTGCAACCTTCCACTGCTCACTTAATTAGATTAATTAACAATTAATTAACTTAATTAATCGTACGGAGTGAGAACGATGTCTCCCTCGAACAAGTCCTTTGCCAATTCTCCGTTGATCTCCAGTTCAGTCTTGACAGGACGAAGAGTTCCATTGGCCGGGCATGAGGAGGCGTAGAGAGAACGAAGTTTCTCGATCTACAGCAGATAAAATCAGTCAATAAGTGGAGACAGGTAGGTCAAACCTCTTTGTTTCCTCATTACCGAATTCTTCCTCGACCTCCATCGATTCCTCTTTCAGGAGCTGCAAGGATACGGTAATTGGTCAATCGATAAATGAGAATATATCGAATTCAAACCTTGTGAATATTCTCGACATTAAGTCCTTCCTTGTTCAATTCCTTCTCGTAATCTCCAAGAGGAGATCCGATGATTGGAGTTGAAAGTAGGAAAAGAATGAGAAGGGAAAGCATGGCTGGACGGGACGGAAAGTCCAGTGAGTGAAGTATCGATACTTGCCTTTTCCGAGCTTTTATACTGCATTCCATGCAAAACATGCGCGCGTTTCTCTGTAGACATTCTGCTACACCATGAACAATGTTTTCAGGATTAGGAAGGAGAGATAATGCGAAATCGAGAGGTCTTTGAAATACGTATTCCGAATTTGGCGTTCCGTTTGTTCAGTCTTTCCGTTCCTCTTTCAAACGAGCATGACCTTCACTCTATCGGCATCGCTTTTCTGTTTGAGGAATGCATCGGATATTGTGTATCCTATAGCTTCTCTTTTCGGCGCATTCCCGTTCGAATCGGATATCAACTGATACAACACATTTTCCAACCTACGATTTTGCCACACTATGCAAGGCCATGGGGAAATATCGAACCACGTCGCTGGACTGTGGCCCCACTGGCGGTCCTCTATAATCAAATGAAAAGCGTTTACCCAAGCTAACTGATGTCGTATGTTGCATTCATTGAGTCGAATTTTCAGTTGTTTTTTTTCAAATTTTCTTATTCCAAGCAAGTCATGGGAAACAAGCATTCAACCAAGAAAGCTGTGCTCGTTGCGAGCGTAGAAGTGAATGAAGAAGTTGAAGATGCCGTCGGAATGGTGAGTATGCATTTCCTCTCGGACCTCTGAGACTCAGAATCTCCGTTGCGGGCGAGATTGGCAGGTTCAATCGCCGAGTCCACTCGAAAATCCATTGATTCATTGTTTCGAGTTCATTCGCGAGTGACCAGCTGATTTCGAACATTTGTAATAACCCAACTGTGCGCAATTTATTTCAGAAGCCGCTCCCATCTATTCCCATACAATTCTTCGACCTACCGGACGAAATTCTCACCAACATTTTCGAGTTGGCAAATATTGGACCAATGGGATTGCCGCTTCGACTGAATAAGCAAACTGAACTTCGGATTCAGTCATTATTGAAGACTATTCGGCTTGAAGTAAGGCGCATTTTCATTTGATTGAACGATGAATAAGCTCTTTCTCTCACACACTCTCTCGTCTCTCTGACCGGCGAGAGAGTGTGGGAAATGTAGAGACGATTGCCCGTATTTCTAACTCTAAACAAGCCGTTTCAGATCCACCCCGTTGCATATTATCTCACTCTGAACTCGTGGACGATCCGTTTCAATAAATTCGCACCCGAGGACGTATTCCACCTATCGCAGGCCCTCAATCGATGGTCAAGCACTACCAATGTTCGCAAGATCGAAGTCGCCGAATATTACATGCATGATGAGGTCAGAATTTTTAGTTAGGACATTACAAATTGTTTTTAATGCACTCGGAATTAAATAGTTGTTTCATAGCACATCGCTGCGGCTATGCTGTTTCTCTGCCAATTCAACACTGATCAACTGATTTTAACTAATGAAGTGAGTGTCGATATTTCAAAAAAAAAATACAAAAAATAAATTGTTCAGAATGAGGACTCCATTATCACCTACAGCAACAAGGAGTGGGATCAAAAATTCAAGAAATTTGTGAGTTATCCGGAAATGTTTCAGATAACAGGATGTTTTTCAGATTCCGGTCCCGGCCTTGTTCTCGGAGCTCGATTTCACAACTTTACTCGTAATGTCAGCGAATATCAGAGAAGTGGTAATTGACTTCGCTTGCTCGTCTCTTGAAGCAATGGATTTGTGCATTTTCTGGAAGGTAATGCAACCATTATTGATAATAATTATCTTTTATTTATTTTTTATTTATTTATTTATATTTATTTAATTTTTTTATATTATTTTTTCAGTCACTAATCGACGGCGATTGCAAGCTGGAATCATTTTCGATTTTGGTCAAAGACGGCGTGGAAAGGGAATTCCTGAAGGCTGCTTTCAAAGTGACGATTGAGGACAATCCATCCTATTACAAGACTGTGACGTACAGGAGTGCGCTTTCGATGCGTCCCGTAAAGGTCTGTTGGGATTTCCGAGGACCAGGGTAAAGAATCATACTCTTCAATCTACGTGCTCTATTGTCACTCTTGTCGGTGAGAGAATTTGAGAAATGAAGAGACAAAAACCTTCAACCTGACAGCCATGTCCAACAAATGTTTTTGACATTGCACAATGTCATTGCATTGCATTGTTATTGTCATTGCAGATTCATTGTCATTGTCATCATGCATTGTCATTGCAGATGTACACAAGAAGTTCTGGGCCTAACGAAAAGCTTTCTCTGAACCAAATTGTCTTCGATGGAAATCTGAAAACGGAAATTTGCGATCTTCGTATCAGCTTTGAAAGGATTACAGAAGCCGAGAAGCTTGAGCTCATGAAAGAATTACGTGAAATCAAAATGGATCATGTTTACGAGAGATAGAATTTCATGCAACCTGCTTGCACAACAGAAAAAAAATACAACCGAACCTTGCTTTGAGATCAATTTTTGGTGTACTACAAACTTGTATGTTTTCCATAGAACCTTAAAAATTCACAATAAATGTTCGATCTATTTCATTGCCGTTTAACAAAGCAAGTAGTGCCCATCGCATCGCAGTGGACACAAATGGGTCGAGTGCGAGAGGGAAAAGAACTCGAGAGAGAAGGGGAACAGAGACAGAGCCAAACTCGAACGCTGTTACACACAAAGCATGCTATCATCGGGCGGAATAGCCGTGGGGTTATGCTCTCTGCCATTTGCACACTATTTCCAATGACACAGCTATCGAGTCCGTAATGAACGGCGCTAGATAGATCGAATTCGTTAACGGGTGAAACCAAAAAAAAGTGGAGATAGAGAGTGCGTTACATCGGCTCTTACTCTGCATCACTACTATAAAAGGGGAGCGTTGAGCTCAGTTAGACAGGTCAGTCATGGACTCCGATTCAGCATCCAAGGTTAAGGCGTACAAGGTGGTCGGCTATGGAGCTGTCACTTTCTCGGTTTGTCACTTTTACTTTCATTTTTTCGAATTTAGTCCCCGAGATACTCATGGATATCCATTCATTAATTTTCCTAGGCCGTCGCTGTAATCTCGATTGCCGTTACCCTTCCCATGCTGTACAACAGCGCCGCCCAACTGAGGAGATCCACCATCCATGAGCTCCACGCTTGCAAGGCGAGTCGTTGACCTATCGAAATACCGTATAATACCATCTGACCTACCGAACTACCGAACTACCGTACCCCTCCATCTGACCTACCGTACTCCATCTAATCTCATCCATTTCAGTCGCACGCCAAGGGAGTTTGGTCTGATGTCTTCGCCATGAAGGCTCTTCCTTCTCACAACAGAACCGCCCGTCAGGCCTATTGGGAGGATGCTCAGTGCAATGGATGCTGTCTGCCCGGACCCGCCGGACCCGCTGGAACCCCCGGTCGTGCTGGTACCCCCGGACACCCCGGAGCTCCCGGCCAGCCCGGAAACCCCGGACGTCCTCCTAGCACTCCTTGCGAGCCCATGACTCCTCCTCCCTGCCACCCTTGCCCCGCCGGACGTCCCGGAGCTCCTGGAGCACCCGGACCCGCTGGAAACGACGGAAGACCGGGATCACCCGGACCCAAGGGACAGGATGGACATCCCGGAGAGAATGGAGCTCGTGGAAACAACGGAAACGCCGGACGACCCGGAAACGATGGAAGACCCGGAGCCGCTGGAAAGTCTGCCGAATCTGGAAATCCCATTCCCGGCCCTGATGGACAGCCCGGAGCACCCGGATCTCAGGGACCTCAGGGACCCGCTGGAGCCCCCGGAAACGACGGAGCGCCCGGTAACGATGGAGCCCCTGGACAGCCCGGTCAGTCTGGAGCTCCTGGAAACGACGGACAGCCTGGAGAGGCTGGTCAGGATGGAAACAACGGAGGATCCGGAGAGAAGGGAATCTGCCCCAAGTATTGCGCCCTCGATGGAGGAATCTTCTTTGAGGATGGAACTCGTCGTTAAACAATGTATTCTACTTATAGTCAATGATCTCATGACGATAAAGCTTTCACCATTTACAAGATTGTCGGAGCATAGATTGAATAGAACAGTTAGTGTAGGCCACGAAATTGGCGTCGGAATTGATTGCGCGAAAGTGAGATAATTTCTCTCGGAAATGCACTAATATTGAGCATCACCACGGGGATTTCGGCTAAGACATTAGCGTTTACCCCGATTTGCCTTTCTTACTTTAATTGCATTTAATATTATTATTGTATTGTTCTTCTTCTTCTTTTTTTCTATTTTGAACCTGACCATTTTCAGAAATGAGCAAAACCAGGGTGTTTCTTGGTCGACTCCCCTTGGCCACTCAGCGGCGCGATATTGAGGATTTCTTGCGCGGTTATGGCATAATCAACGAAATTTCGCTCAAAAGTGGCTTCGCTTTCGTTGAATTTGAGAGCTACAAGGATGCCGAAGACGCAGTTGACGATCTGCATGGGAAGAGCATTCTCGGAGAGCGGTCAGACTTTTTTCCCGTTTTTGATCTTGATATTACTGAAACCCTTTCTTTAGATTACTTCTATGTCTAACGTGATACATTGAAAATACAAGCTAAAATGAGACAACATAATCTGATTAAATAATTTTCAATAGATTAAATAGCTCAAAAGTTGACCTACTTTCATTACAGCGTGACGGTAGAGTTCGCCAATGATTCGCGAGGCGGGGAAGGCTCTCGCTATGATAAATCTGCTCCTGGAACTTCTCGATCATCTCGGCGATCCAGATCTCGGTCGCGATCAAGGTTCGATTCTTTCAACAGTTTCAACGTTTTCGACTTGTTGTCGCATGGGGCGATAAAACAGAGTGTAAAGAGAGCGAGACAGGAACCATACAGAAGACATTGAAAGAGAGAAAGGAGATTGAATCGAACTACACCGGTTGTCGCCGGCAATATAAACTGGGTAGTTGCCCAAATTGATAATTCTCGGTCGTTGCCGGAGTTTATATAAGAGAACCTACCTCTTCGCCTACTTTGTGTGTGAAATTTATAACAAATCAGCTCATCAGTAGAACTCATTCAGATCGCGCAGCCGTTCTCCGCATCTTTCCAGACACAAAGAGAGAAGGGACAGAAAGTTGAGAAGCCGTTCTCCAGCGAGCGAACCTCGGCCCCATTGTGGATCGCTAAAAGCGCAAAGCCTCATGGAAGAGATGATCGATGAGGGACGCGGTGATCAGGGCAACGAGGCCAGTGAAAGAATGGGTATTCGAACACCAAAAGCCCAGTTTGGGGATGAAGTGAGCGTACATGGCCTAGAAAGGAGGTAGATACGATCATTTTGAGTAACACTCGACTTTAAGGTTTTTGCGCCCTCTGTAGTGAGCCCGACAAACTCTTCGACCGAAGTTGCGATAAGTAACCAAATTTCCGCAATTGAGATCAGTGATTCGGATAAGACACCGGAGGATGTGGAGGACGAGGTAAATCTAGATTTTGTATTCAGTTAGCCACTCTAACTCCCGTGCTCTGAAGAGAGATGAGCGCCAGTATAACTCCTCCGGAATACGATCCACCTCATTTTCAAAAGAATTTAGTTATTATTTGATAACTTGCAGATGTCCGAGAGCAGCAGCCTGTATCGATCTATTAGTCTATCGCCTACTGGATCTCAGCAATTAAGAAATGATGAGGAGGCAAGCATTTTTTAATTTATCTCCATTTTTTAATTATATTTTATTCACTAATTCAGGCAGTCGATGTGGAGGACGAAGCCGATCGAGAGTCGGACAATGAAGATAGAAAAGTTATTCAAAATCGATTTTAACATTAAAAAAAAATATTTTCAGATTTCCCTGATGGATCTTCCTGATGACCTTTTTATGGCGTTAATCAACGTTGGCCAGCTTGGAAAAGGACTAATTCTCAGACTGAACAAGAAACTAGAACAGCGAGTGCATGAGCAGCTCAATTTTCAAAAAATTGAGCTCAAGGTTTAAAAAAATAATTTGCGAATGATTAAATAATATAAATATTAAGCTCTACTTGCTTCGCTGCGGCCTCAAAATGCAAGATTCTAAGCGGACGTATACTCGCTATTTTGATTATCAGACACAGATTCAAGAATTAGCCCTAGGACTGAATAGATGGTCCAATAATACTTACGTGCCCAAGATTGAGCTTACAATCAAGGAAGCATTCGACAAGGTTGGGTTTCTTCTATATTTTAATAATATTTAAGTTTTATATTTCAGAGAGCTGAGCAGGCAATGAAGGGACTCTTTCAATTCAACGCCGAGCAGTTGGTTGCACCAAGCGATGTACTTTTTTATATTTTAAATTGATTTTTCAACTTCTCCGTTTTAGAATTATCTATCCAGAAAGGGATTTCAAGCTAACTTGCAAGCTCTCGATTTCTCCTCACTGCTTGTGATGAGCGCAAACATTAGAGAAGTGACGATCGACCATTTTTGCAATGGCCTCCATGGAATGGATCTCTGCATATTTTGGAAGGTTGGCTTTTATTTGAAAAAAACAAACAAAATATTGAATACTTATAATATACATATAATTTATTCACCACTCGAAACAATGCGTGTCTCTGGCGAGCTTATGGGGATGGGGTCATGTGGCGGTCCGTGTTACAATTTTAAAAGATTAGAAGAAAGACATTTTTATTGGCTTTCATTTACATTCAAAAGACAATGGCAAGCATTCAGTCGCTCATAAATGGCACCAGTAAGCTGGAATGGTTCTCAATAATGGTCCATAAGGACGTCGCAAGAGACTTTGTGAAGGCTGCTTTCGATGTGTCTATCGAGGAAGAAGACTTCTTTCATCCAGCCATTCTCTACTCGTGCCCTCCAAAGTTGCATCCTATCCAGGTTTTTTCAAACTTACCATCTAGTGAAATCATAACTTGAGCCTAGTAGGCCCTGGCTAAAGTAATATACAACAAATAAACACTAAATTTAGCTCTACTCGACCTACGAATTTCCCACTAATAAAATCCACTTTACTGATAATCTGAAGACGATAGTCGATGAGCATCGCATTATTTTCAAAAGGATCACTGTGGAAGAGAAAACAGAGCAGATCAAACACCTTCACGAAATCAAGTTCAACAATTCCTACACCAAGCAAGAGGATGATCTATTTAAGTAATATTTTTCGCGGTTATGAATTGATTCTGTCTCTAATAAATTTTATCACATCAACATACGAAACGCAAATATAACTTGTCTTATAACTCATTGTGTATTTAATTTTGATTTTATTATTCAATCATCAGATTCCAATGCAGATTCTCTTCTAAACACGACGTTCTGACATGGAAATGATATGTACTGGGCGCTCTTTCGTTGCTTTTCGTTGTTCTTTTAATCCGGGAAACGTTGGAGAACTGATTGCCATTCGAGTGCATCTATTACGAAAAATTTCGAAATAGATATATAAATACAGGCGACCTGACAGGTTTCGAATCGCCTTTGATGCGCCACTATGTCGAGAAATGGAGAGGGGAGGTCACGGAAGATTTCGAAACAACGAGGAGTCGAGATGGGGAGGGAGGCGGAGAGAGGGGAGGGGAGAGTGAGAGAGGGGAGAGGAACTTTCGAAACTATTCGGAGGAGGTAGAGAGGAAGGGAAAAGAAGAGAGAGTATTAGTGCTCGCCTGAGAATAATCACATTCTCATTGAGATTTTAGCTTTTCAATATTTTTGAATTTGTTCATTTTAAGAAATGCATCATTTATTCTATGCATACTTAAGATTTCTGAAAATATAATTCTGTTGCTGTATTCCGTATACCTCCTATTAGGTTCTCTCATTCTAGAAGAATGCACTATGACTGTCAACAATGATTTGACATTTCGCTCTCATTAATAATATCCTAGAGTCTCGCGATGACCTTGGCGATAGAACAGCATGTGTGTCAATAGGAAGAGCGCTTCCTTCCATAATTTCGATGCTATCTATGGGTGAGATGAAATCGCCATCGCCATGTGGACAATTATTTCTGACTATGACATGTGATAGCTGCGTATTCTAACTGCTTCCTGTAGGCCCTGTAGGCCAGTCATTCCTGTAGGTCGTAATTAATATCCTATTGTTGAGCAATCTTTACATTTTATGTTTCCAATCAGGTAGAATAACTCATTCCGACCGCTGCCTTATTGTCTTTCAATTTCCACTGTGCGTTAATTTCACGAAATCAATTATTTTCAGCCATGGGCCGTACCCTCCTCTTCGTTGGTCGAATCCCACATTCGGCTCGGCACCGCGACATTGCTCATTTCTTCCGTGGCTATGGCCGAATCAATGAGATCTCTCTCATAGGTAAGCTAAAAAATGAATCCGATGAAGAAAGAAGAGTTCAAAGATCCCTCCTGACCAGTCCCTCTAATCGTCTACGGCAAAAGGCGCCAGATACCTTTCCCCCACAACGTGTGCGGATAAATATTATTATTATTAGGTGGCCATGCATTCATCGAATTCGATCGAAATCGAGACGCTGAGGACGCAGTTAGAGAGCTGGATGGGCATAGGATGATGGGAGACAAGTGAGTGATCTCTAAAGCACTTTCTCGCGCGCTGTTACCCATAGGTTGGAGCTAACAAGGGAAGGTTGCGATGTCGATATGGAGTTTCCAATCGAGACCTAGCGGGATCGATAGAGGAAAAAACCTAAGGACTCCATGGGAAGCACCGATTTCTGAGGTGATGTCCCAGAAATGCTGGATACGCTACAACTGCCCAGGCATTCCAAGATGCCCTCAGCAAATTTTAACCGCATAGGAGTTCTTAGAATTTTTTCCTCTATCGATCATGCTAGGTCTCGTTTGGAAACTCGATATCGCAACCTTTCCCTGTAAGAGCATTTCTGACCGTTGAGAGAGTATGAGGAATGCACAAACGGATTGTTCATCTTGACAGCCAGCCAGTATCAATCTAATTTTCGTCAGAGTAATCGTTGACTTCGCGATGGAAAGCAACGACAGCAGACAGCGAAGCAATAAGGATAAAGCTGAAAGACGGAATCGAAGATACCGGTCAGGATCCAGGTAATGTTGCAGTGTTCCGCTCATTATATGAGGCCGTTTGCGTAAGAATCGAGCAAATCTGGATGGGTCTGGCACAGGACAAAAATGTCAATTCTCTGAAAAATTGCTATTTGGGGTTCTTGAGGGTGCTGATGACGATGGGCACATTCATTTTGCTTGTAGAGTACTCGTTGGCTCCAGATGACGTCACGTTGAAATCCGTTTTCTTGGAATATCTCCGCACTCATTACATTTATTTTTATGAAACTTTGGCATAGGTTGTGGAATTGGATGGCGATCACGCCTGTTTTCGAAATTTTTTTGATTTTTAATCAATAAAGTTACAAAATGGAACTTTTCGGAGAGCCCCGTGCACCCAGCGAGAGTAGGACAGATCGGACCGGAATTACGAGACGATTCCAAATCTGTTTTAAAATTGATTCTAAGTGGTGCCCATAACGAGAAAATCAACTTATAGTGTACCTGGCTTGTTAGTAATTCTGTGCATTCTTCCCCATGTTGACTTCCGATCTTCCGATCTACTCGAGTCTCTCTACCTTAACCTCTTCCCATCCTCTGCGCTCTCTCTATTCCCCATGCTCTCTCGCCTCTCTCGGGAAGGAATCTCCGATCGATAAGAGGAAGGAAGTAAACAAGCGGAAAGATCGTCGATTTACTTACAAGCAGGGTACGCTATAAGTTGATTTTCTCGTTATGGGCACCACTTATAATCAATTTTAAAACAGATTTGGAATCATCTCTTCATTCCGGTCCGATCTGTCCTACTCTCGCTGGGTGCACGGGGCTCTCCGAAAAGTTCCATTTTGCAACTTTATTGATTAAAAAATATTAAAAAATCGAAAACAGGCGTGATCGCCATCCAATTCCACAACCAATGCCAAAGTTTCATAAAAATAAACATAATAAGTGCAGAGATATTCCAAGAAAACAGATTTCAACGGAGCCAACGAGTACTCTACAAGCAAAATGAATGTGCCCATCGTCATCAGCACCCTCAAGAACCCCACAGGGCAATGTTTCAGAGAATTGACATTTTTGACCTGTGCCAGCCCTTGTTCGATTCTTACGCAAACGGACTCATATGTTCCTGTCAATTTGAAAATTTGACTGATATTTATCTTATGTCTCAAATTGTTTCTTAGACGCCCTAGTAGCCCATCCTGAGAAAATGAGCATTTTAGAAATAATCAATAATGAGCTAGCAAGTACAATGTACTGACACTAACAATAAGCAGTTCAATTTTACGATAGTATTTATCACTTTTACTTCTCTAGTTCACTATCAGAAATTAGTGTTCTACGGGTAAATTATGCTCGTACATTTTCAGCGCTCGCTCCCATAACAAGTATGATAGACGCCGTCGCAGCCGCTCTCCTGTCAAGGACAAGAAAGAAATAAAGTTAGACAAAAAGAATCCCTTGGCTATTCGCCGCTCCAAGTCGAGGAATGAAGACAAGGAGAACAGGAGCGGTCGATCTCGTAGCTCCAGGTAACCGTTAAATTTTTTTTTGCTTATCGGGATTTCAAAAATACTACTTCGTTCTAACAAAAAATATTTCCTTTCAGGGACAGTCGCCGCGGTCGCTCTAGCAGCAAAGAGCATCGCAAAACTAATCGGGATAGCGTTCCCGACTATCCTCCTGCAATCAAGAAGGAAAGGATTTATGATGATGGTGAAGTCGGCAATGAGAAGATGAATGCGGTAATCAATTCGTTCGTTTGAAAAAAATGCATCTATGGATTCCACACAATTTATCATTGCTGACGAAATAACAAACAGTACAGCCCTAATCATGATCCGGTTTAGAGATCAACCAGCTCGCAATCTGGCAGCCTATTCCAATTCAACTTCATCGATTCCCCTCCTCGATCGCCGCATCACTGTGACTGCGATGAAAGGGTGCGTGATTGTTTGCATATTAATGTTTTCTTGGGCTCGGCATCAGTAACTTGACACCATACCTTGATGTCATGCTTAGAGCCTGCAGTTATTCCTGGTCCAAACATGAACATGTTACAGTACGACTAATTATTTTAGTAGATACGAATTGTTCTTGAAATAAAGTATTTCAGCTCTCCCTTCCCGGCCTGCCTACTGACATTCTCAAAAGAATCTTCGATTCGTCTGAGCATTCCCGGACCGAGAACCTGCTCGAATTACGCTTGTTGAACAAGAAAATGGACCAGAGAATACTTGGCATGCTCAGTTTCAACACACTGAATCTTACGGTACGTTGGCAACAGTGCGGCTGTCAGGATGAATAATTCGTCTCTTCATTCCACGTGCTCTCTCGCAACACTAGCCAGACTCTGATTCGAGGAATGAAGAGTCGGCTTGTTCATGATAAATAAATAGGAACGGCTAAGTCATTTAAATTTTCCTGTTTGCGATTCATGAACTAATAAATGTTTCAGATATTCGGACGCCACTACTTTCTCAATCTCAAAAATGCCCAACGATCATGGCAGACGAAATACCCAAAGGATGATCTGTGGGCGGTCTGTGAGCTCGTGGAGGGACTCAATCGATGGTCAAACAGTGTTTCCATTGCAAGGATTGAAATTAATATTCACGCTGATGTAGATGAGGTGAATCTTTTATCGTGCATTTCAAATGCTCAGCAAACTCAATCTGCTGGTTAGCGTTCAATTGATTGTTTAGGAGAGAGGGAGAGGAGAGCAGGTAGATCACTAGCCTCCTCCCGGCCTCTTCCTCCCTCCTCCCTCCACTCAGTTTGTCAAAGGTCATCTACGAGTGGAATGGGAAATAATCTCACGATACACTTTTGCTTTGTGTGAAATCACAATTGAGATAGACAATGTGTTATCACAACAAGAAGAATCTTATTTTCAGCACATAGGCGCTGCGATCAAAGCGCTGCTTCAGTTCAATACCGATCAATTAAAAGTTGTAACGGTCAGTTCATTTTGTTATCTGTAATTGAAATAAAATTTTAAAAAATAAAAATAAAGAATGTTTTTCAGGAGATTGTGGATCCTGATGAATATCCGTTTTTTAATTATTCGACAGCAAAATATCGACCGGTGAATTTTGCTCATAAGAAAATTGCATAGCCACTTCTGAATCAAAAACGTAATTACTAAGAACTTTCTTCAGACATATCCTCATCTGAGTATTGCTGCCTGATATGAATAAATTATTTTTATAATCATTATTATTATTACTTCAGGATACCAACCTTCCGCAGCTCGATTTCTCCACTCTTCTGGTGATGTCGGCAAACATCAAAGAAGTCTCCATCATGCAACACGTTTGCACAGAGATAGACGCAGTGGATCTGAGCATACTTTGGAAGGTATATTTCTGAATCATTCTAGATAAAATCAAGTCATTGAGTAATTCTAAAAAAAACAGATTATCTTAAAAAAAAGGAAACCTTTTCACATTTCAGACACTTGCAGAGGGCGAGTGCAAGCTCGAGTCCTTCACTGCTCTATTCGATTTGCAAGTGGCCCAAGACTTCATCCAGGCCTGTTTCCACGTCAACGTCCTCAGAGATCTTTCGGCCGGTACGATCGAGTACCAATACCCGCCACACGCGCAGTTTCCGATCCAGGTAACACTACTCTATCAGAAAAATGTTTTTTAAACCGGATTTTGAAATATCGACGTGTTTGGATGAGATATTGCGGTTAATATTTTCATTATTTCAGCTCTACTCATCCAACTCGTCACTTCCCGAGACGCTAATTAATTTCGATGGTGATCTTCAAACAGAAGTGCACAGAAACATAATCAGTTTCAAGAAGATTGGAGCTGAAGAGAAGGCATATCTGCTCAATTCGCTTCACAAAATCAAGCTAAACCATGTGTATCACAAATGAGTTGAATCCCATAACTAATTCATCACTCATGTAATATCTATGAATGATTCTTTACCTCCCAAAAGAGATACCAGATGGTAACTTCATCAGTCAGACAAGGCCGATTCTGAAGAAAAAGTTGCAATGTCCGGAATTGTGCTGTTTCAAAGTTATCAAATTTGCAAGCATGTCAGCAACCCCAGCTATTCAGTTTATGTAATTCCAACTTTGTATAGCTTTCTTGTATATTTGTACACTTGTGCTTTTCTAGATTTTTAGATTATTTGAATAAACAATATGCGACTTCGTAAGCGCGCTGAATCGCGCTGAATCTAACAAAAATTTTCTTCGAAAAAAATCTGAGGAGGCCAGACAAACTCGATTTTCGTATCACTAAAGTGAGAAAACCGCTATAATTAAGCAAGAAGATGCAAAAAAAACAGGATCGGGACCGGGATTCGGGTACGGTATCGAACAACGAAATGAACCACAGAGCAGATTTGTGACCGGGATTTGGCAAAATCGATCATGTATTTGAGCTGCATTGACAAACGGGGCAATTTCTGAGACCCTTTCTTTATCAGTCAGTTGGTAATTAATGATACTGTATCCAAGAGTGACGACTGGGCGGGGGTCGGTTGCGATGGAATATCCCCGATATGGAATCTGCAAGTATTGATTGATCAACATACCGTAGTCCCAAGCTACCGTAACCCATCGTAGCCTACAGTATTACCAAGCTACCGTAACCTACCGTAATCTACAGTAATCCCAAGCTACCGTAACCCATCGTAGTCTACAGTATTACCAAGCTACCGTAACCCACCGTAGTCTGCAGTATTTCGAAGCTACCGTAACCCATCGTAGTCTACAGTTTTTCGAAACTACCGTAACCCACAGTAGTCTACAGTATTTCGAAGCTACCGTAACCCACCGTAGTCAACAGTATTTCGAAGCTGCCGTAACCTACCGTAATCTACAGAGTTGCGCGTCTGACGCGGATCTAGTCGGTCCGCTCGCGTGACTTTCCCTCGCGGCCCTCACGCTTCGTGCGCTGCAATCGATCGATTATGGCTACCGTAACCGAGGCGTAGAAGATCCCAGGCTTCACATTCAAAGCAAGGAAAGATCAAACAAATTCTTCGATCGATCATCGATTGATAAAGCTTATACGCTATGAAGGATGTCTCTCCTCATTGTAACCGATGAATGGGCACGAGGAATAATCAATTCTTCACCTTATCATGCAGCACCCTACACACTACTCACACCGCTCTTGACACTCTTCAGCATCTCCCTTGACTTTCCTCCTCCGCCCCTCGGGTTGCGCTCCTTCGAGCGATTCGACCGCTTCACTTTCGCCTTCGACACTGCAAAGATCAAAGATCAAAGATCAGCCTTCAAAGATTAAAGATCAACTTACGCTTCTCCTTCGATGTGCCCTTGTTGCCCTCATCCTTCTTGTTGGGTCGATCCGGTTCGTCGTCGCATCTTTAATTAATTAATGTTCATTACTTTAATTAATAGTAATTATTTTAATAAAATAGTATTAGTTTAATTAAGTTAATTACCTGGGAGCCAGCCCGGAGAGAATGCGGCAGACATCAATAAGTGGGGGCCGCTGGGTTGGGTCGCCGTGCCAGCACATCGAGATGACCTGCGGGTTACGGTAGCGATTATCGATCGGCCGGGTACGGTAGGAAATATCGATTGATTGATACCGTACCTCAATCACCTTTTGCGGAGTGTTCTCGGGGAACTTCGGACGGAACGTGTTAGTCTGCAAGAAATGCGTCATCAGATTGCTGTTTTATCGATTTTCCGGTCTTCTGGATCCTACCGTACGCCTACAGTACCCTACCGACAATGATTAACCCTCACAGATCGGCTAGGGATTGACATAATTTCATGACCCATCGACTTGAGGCTCCCTACGTGTTATAAACACGGATAATAGTCTATATCACTTCTCACACTATCACTCACATGTATCTGATCCTTAATCTGCGCGTTCGTGTAGCCCTCAAAGGGCAGAGCAGCGTTTGAGAAGATCTGACAAGAGATCAGAGATCAAAGATCAAAGACCAAACTGCACTGTACCTCATAAACGAGTATTGCATAGGCGTAGATGTCCGCCTTCTGCGTGTAGATGTACGTCTTGACGACCTCAGGGGCGGTCCTGCAAAGATCACAAATCAGAGATCAAAGATCAAAGATCAATTTATACCGTACCATCTGATCGGAATTCGCTCCTCGGGACGCAGCTTGTGCTGGGCGCCGGTGCGAGCGAGCCCAAAGTCGGACACCTGAGAGGAGGTTGTTTTGATGCTAATGTTTTTGTTGTTATTGTTTTTACTATTACCTTGGCCACCTTGCGGTACATGTCGAGGAGGCAGTTGCGGCAGGCGACGTCACTGAAATTTGTAAGAATTGATCTTTGATCTTTGTGATCTTTGATCTCTCACCGATGCATCACTCCTTGTCCGTGAAGGTACGCTAGTCCAGCGGCAATGTGCACGGCAAAGCCGGTGCGCTCCTCGGGAGATGTCTGCAAAAGATCAAAGATCAAAGTTCCAAGATCAACCTTGATCTTTGATCTCTCCACTCACCTCGGGGAACTTCTTGAGGTACTTGTCCAAACCGCCGCCATTAATCAGCTCCATCACCACCATGATCGTATCCTTTTTGACGACCTGAGGGAGAGATCAAAGATCAAAGATCAGAGATCAACCATCTCACCATTCCAAAGAAGCGCACAATGTTGACGTGCTTCAGCTTGCGCATGATCGCTGCCTGAAGAGATCAAAGTTCAAAGATCATGCATAAATTTCGTTATCACCTCCTTTTGCAGTTCCATTGTCGCAGCCTCCGTGTTGGCCGACCGCTTGATCTACACAGACACATCAGTTATCGATTGATTTCGATTACGGTAGCAGATCGATAACTGATCACTTGGATACGGTATCTCACCACTTTGACGGCCACGTTGCAGAACTTCTTGAGTGGCAGGCGCAGCTTGCCCGAGTAGACTTCTGCGATGATTGATCTTTGATCTTCAAGCCATTCTCGGTAACATGATTCCCTCCTCAGGGCACCGTGATAGTAGCGAGATGATAGACGTCAGGAGGCGTGGCCTCAAGGGGGCGTGGCCTACGAGTGGGCGGAGTCTCACCGCCAAAAGCGCCCTCGCCAAGCTTCTTGATCAGCTCCACATTCTCCGGCCGCAGCTCCCAACTCTGCTTGGCGATCGGATTGAGCAGCCAAACCTGAACTTTGATCTTTGATCTTTGATCTCCCGCTCTCCCCCACCTCAATCTTGTTGCGCATCACCGGAATGGACATCATAGTGTGCTTCCTGCAGCGGAGACAATCGATTACCGTAGCCCTACCGTACTCCCCTACCGTATGAGGTCCTTGATGGTGGGACAGCGGGTCTTGGAGTCCAGCGTGTACAGGTACTCCTTGCCTCCCTGCAGTTATCGATTGATACCGTATTCTACCGTACCCTACCGTACCTCCGTTTCGAAGTACTTCGCCCTAACGGGAATGTTGATCGTTTCCTCGTTCCAGATGATCGTTACCATAATCTGAATATCGATTGATTGGGGGGTACCGTAATCGATCGATCGTTACCGTACCCCTTTCCCGTCTTTGTCAACGGCCATGCGCAGGATGTAGTCGCCGTGCTTGTTGAGTACCGTCCTGGGAAAATAATCGATAAGTGAGTGGGCTACCGTAATCTACCGTACTTCACTTCGTCTTCGAGTATGTTGCCGTGATAGCACTCCATCTCTTCCAGGTCCTGAGCGGAAAAAAGTCAGTCTACGATTGAACTGTGTGATTTGAGGATACTCTAACACGTACTACGGTACTGCGATAAACCAAATTTCCCAAACAGCTCGACTGCAGTACCCCACCCATAATGGCAAACTATCGTGTATTCATGATGGACGAATAGGTGCCCACAGTATCTCACGAAATACCGTAATCGCAAGCGAACGTATCCACCTATGCTACCGTAACCAGGGATACCGTACATCCATGACATTCGAATTGGTGCCCGGCGGCGGTTGGTGGTTGCGAGGCGCATGCCTGCGATTGTGCTCATCGATGTGGCCGCCTTTGTCGCGTTGTGAGTTGTCTCGGTCCCGACCCGACTCCTTGTGACCTGAGTACGGTAGGTTACGGTAGGGTACAGTGGGTTACGGTACCTCTCTGTCCTCTGCGACTTGAATCCCGCTCCTTGTGCGCGCGCTTGCTCGAGTCCTTGTGGCCTGAGATGGCATCGTAATCGGGTTGTTACCGTAACCTGTCCTGGCTACGGTAGGTACCGTAACCTGAACTATACCGTACCCCGTTGCGAGCCGTCGTCCTTGGGAGTAGTGGGTGTGGTCGCCCTGCAAAGATACTGTAGATACAGTAATCTCGGCTACAGTACACCCGATACCGTAATATACGGTATCGGGTTACGGTAGGGTAGTCGAGATACCGTACCCCTTTTCTCCTCCATTATCGGTCCCGGTTCCGGTCCCGGTCGCGTTCGTGGTCGTATTCGAATTCTGTAAATGGATACGGTAGGAGTACTGTAGAGTACAATATCGATTGGTCATGATACCGTAATCCTCAGTATTCGATTCAGTCAACAACAATCTTCAGTATGCATTCTTCCAGCTCATTTTGTCTCTCAATCAACCACCCGATCGGTCGGTTGGTTGGTAAGAGGACGAATGGAAGGACTTGGTACATTATCACATCCATTCTGGATCGATTACGGTTGGATTACGGTATCGGGTATACTGTAGGATCCTGGATACCGTGTTGGCCGAAGCGGGCGGTGCCGAGTTCGAGCCGACTGGCGGACCGGCCGGTGGTGTGTGGTCTGGAAGAGGGTACGGTAGGCACACAGGTGTACGTCGCCTGTTTCACTTTATTCAATGGGTTACTGTAGATAGGGTACGGTAACGAATCGCAAAGTGAATGGGGGCATACGGTATCGTTACCGTACCATGATCGGCGGCGTTTATGCCGAAGTAGTCGTCGTCCTTGTGCGGCTTGCCGTCCTCTTTCTGCAATTTGGGGATACGGTATCTCTGGGTACGGAAAGGGTACGGTATCTCTGGGTCCGGAAGGGTTACTGTAGATCCTGATACGGTAGAAAAATAGGCGAAAATAGGGGACGGGGTGACGACGAACCGACATAGCTGCCGACCGCTGAGCGCGCGCGCGAGACGAGTGAGGGGAGAAGGGAGGAAAGCGAGCGACGATGGCAGATCGATAATTGGATTGGAATGGGTGGAATATGGAAAGTGGATGAGAAAGGGGAAGAAATGAAGAGACGGATTAGTAATTGTGAAATGGATTAGGGAAATAGCATTCGAAGGTTGGAAAATTAGTATTTTTGAAGTGGGTGCTTTACTTGTATGAAAGAGCGAGAAAACAATTGTTTGTTCTACAGGTAAAGTCGGATAACATTGTCTTGTGATGAAGACTTGTGAGAGAAAGACTGGGAGAACCGGGATAGGAGAAGGCATTGTGCCGTGACTTTGTCTTTCCGTGATTTCCCTCCTTTTTTCGAATTTCAGGGGTAATCAAGATCCCCTAAACAGACGGTAAGAATGATGAACACACTCTGCTGTTTTCTCAAGTATTTTCAAGGGAGTAATTAGAAAAGAGTGCTGCCGTAAACTTCACCCAAGATGTGCTTACTTATCTACCATCTATTTATTTTCAACAATCCATCTGTAATTTCACAGAATCATGCCAAATAAGTTGCTGAATGTATCAAATTCATATCTGCCTCTTTTCTACACCTAGAAAGGAGATGTCGAAAGGGAAAGTGACCCGCGCAACTCCGCTTGCGGGAAAAGGAGTGGAAACGTTTCTTCGAGAAAAATAGATCGGATAGCACCTGCTTTCCCCATTAGATAAAGTTCTAGTAGCAGGGAATCTCGATACCCTTGTCTTTACTTTATTTTTTTACCCCATACTCATCCCTGTTTCCATCTCGGTCGCATTCGATCTCACTGAGAAGCGATTATGAGTGTCACCGGTTCCAAACTCGATCTTATGATCTTCGAAATTATGGTGCTTGGATCCAATTGTTCTTGATGGGACGGCCCGTTTTCTACTCTCATTTCCCATAAACCTTAATGGTTTCGAGACATCTGCCCTATTTCGGTGCTGTCCGTGGTGGGTTCGATTTCCTATTTCATCCCCGATCTTCCGCTCTTCCCAGATCATTAAAACACTGATGCTTTGACTCTATTAGGAGATTTCGTCCGTTCCCATCCACCCCATTAGCATGAGATCCCCCAGTAGGCCACCCAGACCCCTAGAACGTCTTTTAATATCCCCATTTTAATCGTTATACGCCCTAGCCCAGTAATACTGACCCCACTTGCATAGGACGCAGCGACGATAAACGCACGTTTACCATTTCTTCCCAGATCATTAAAACGCACTGTTTGCAGATGCTTTGACCCTATTGAGTTCGTTCCCATGCACCCCATTAACTTTATTGGTTCGCGATTTGCTGTTCCCTCATCTCATTTCGTCCCTTTCAGTGAACTATAATGGTCGAGGAGACTGCTAAGTTGGATCCAGGTAAGTCTAGGGGTTCGGAACCATTTTTCGTATGTAATATGTTGAAGCATAGGTGTTCGGGGCGCAGGACAGGCATGGGTTGACAAATCAACCTGAAATTAATTACAGGCCGCTTCCACCCGGCTCCACTTCCCAGATGGGAGCTCAAGCTCTCCTTTGCTGTGTGGATTGTACATAGTCTCGGAGCGTTCTACGTCGCTTATCTGTAAGAATTCCATACTCAGGGGTTGAGAATTTTTGAGATCAAAGATTAATCATTCAGTGCGTGCGCCGGCCCTCTTCGCGTGTGGTTCGATGACTATCTACACTGGAGCCCGTAAGTTATTCTTTCTCCGCCCCTGCGTATTGTTCAATCTCAGGCCAGTTTTGGGGATGTCTTCTTCGAAATCGGCTCTAATAAAGCTCTCGATGCGACCAGGGATTAATAAAAAAACAATAATTTTAGCTATTTTCGTGACTGGCACGTCGATTACACCGACTCCGAGTGGCATTTCTTTATCCACAATTTGAGGTGGGTAATGCGGTTGTATGCCGGTCAAACAGCCGGCCTTACCGGTGTATCCCATCGTGTGTTGTCTTACGACTGTAAAATCGATTTATGGAGGGAGGTGTGCGAAAGGAAATACTTTCAATATGACTTCACACTCTCATTCTTCAACTAGATCAAGGAAGGGAATATATCTCTAATGCACTTCTAATCTCATCTAATGGCCATTATTCTTCAGAAATCACCTTGTCGCGCATGCGGCACACTCGATCATCTTCCAGTGAGTTAATCTTCCTAATTTCCGTTTCCTATTTCTCGTTTTGTCAAATTTCACTTGCTGTAATTCGAATAGGCTTCACAACTTCTTCAATTTCTGTACTTTATTTATATTTACAATGAATTTTTCGTTTACCCATGATCACAATACTCTATTTGAAACACTACAGTAAATGCTCAGTTTGACCTACCGCTTCCTTTCCGCCGATCGGGCCCGACTAGTGCAGATTGCAGTTGGTTTTGCTCTACAAGCATGGGTTACAAGGTCGGTTGCTTTTTCTTCTCTCATCTGGTTAACAGTAAGACATTCCAAAATTGATCTTTGATCTTTCAGTTTCACATGCATGCTTGTGCTCGCTGCATTTGCACTGGTTACCGTCGCATTATCAGTCTATTTCCGGCGCGAGTTTGTGAGTTGATCTTTGATCTTTGATCCCTGAAATGTTACTCTTGATCTTTGATCTCTCAGATCGCCTGGATTCTCTGCATTGGCTTCATCATCAAAGCCTTCGAGATCGCTCCCTTGTCTACTGATGATTACGTTCACTATCGAGAGTTCAACATGTACCTTTATGGAGCGCTCAAGGTTATTTTTAGTCCATTAAAAAGGGAAAATGTATTATGCAAAACATTATTTCGATGCGTTTCAAACACTGTGTATAGAACATCTGCGAATTATCAACTCAATTCAAGTGCAACCTTTTTATTCAAAATAATACAGATTATCACCGTCTGCACTGCTTTCTGTCGCAATCCCGAGCGCCAAGTATCGATCGATTGGGGACTATCGATCGCCCACTACATGACATACCTACCGTACTCGACGACCATTATCATACTGTATGAGGTGAGGTTACCGTATCCTATTGCAACCATATCGTTAAAACTTGAAAAAAGTCCAGAGTTCTCCAAGTCGGATACGTTTCATAGGTATGTGAAATTGACTTTCGTTGACGGCAATGCGATAATATACAAATCTCCTTTTGGAAAAATATATAATTCAAATAATTTATACGACTCATCTTTATTTTTTCAGGAATTCATCGCACAAATTTCGCAACGGACTAGCGAAGTGCGGGAGACGCCTTTCGGCTGGAGGTATACGCGAATTTTTTTTAAAAATTACTAACAAACTGCTGGAAATTTATCGATAATGCTCAATCCTCAGATCGAACCTCCTCTTCTCCATCCGCCTCCTGCTCTCGACCACTCTCTACACTGTTCTCCTCCATTTGATCCCTGCTGGAGCAATGTTCGCATCGCAAGCCGCCACTAGTACCAGGCTGAATGGATATCAGAGTAAGCCATGGTGCGATTACACTCCAATAGCTCGCATTGTATCCTAGCTTGATCTTGAAAAGGTCTACACAGTCGTAGCGAAATACGAAGTAATCAGGTATCACTATCATTTCATTCTCGCAAATCATTGCAGGATGATGCGCAATGAACTCTTGTAGAGAGAAATGCGTCCAATTTTATGATCATCCCATTGATTTGAGTGTTCTCCCTCGCCTACGTCGTCGGACAGTACTTCCACGTCAAGTACGTCGTCGTCTTCGGAGTGTCGTCGCTGTTCGCGAGGATTGATGGTGGGAGCAATTCGAGAGTGGAATAGCATTTATAAGCGGACTAAGAAACTAAAAAATTGAGGCTGAAATGCTTGATTTTAGCTTCGAAAAATAAAATGGAATTTCTATTGATCACACTCGCAAAGTGTTGAATTTACGAATCCTGTGAAACATATGAGGCCGTTTGCGTAAGAATCGGACATGAGATGGCACAGTCCAAAAATGTCAAATCTCTCAAACTTTGTGATCCGGGGTTCTCAAGGGTGCCGATGACGATGGGCATAGTCATTTTGCATATTGAGTCGTCGTTGGCTCCAGACGTCATGACGTCAAAATCGGATTTTATTATTTTTCTCAGCGGTAAAATTTACTAAAATTAAGTGACTTTGGCTACTGTAACGAAATTTCATGGCGATCACGACTGGCTAGATATTTCTCATTTTTGTTCAAAAATAAATTTATTTTAATTTGTATTAATTCAGTATGTGAAAAGTATTTTGGAAGACTAACATCAATCGATCCGGAATGAATTCAAGAATTTAAATAAATTTTTTGCTTATTTTTAGCACATACCCATAAGAAGTTATGAATTTAAAACCGTTATTATGTCGCTCGAGATTCAGTTGACCGGCCTTGATCTACCCCTTCCTCGGTCTCCGTCCCTTACCCTCTTCCCTCCCTCCCTTCCGCCCGCCTCTGCCACTCTCTTCCTCTCCCATTATCTCTCGCCCAACAGGGGTCACGTGTGATAGGGAGAGATATCGAGGAAGGGGTAGATCAAGGCCGGTCAACTGAATCTCGAGCGACATAATCCCGGATTTAAATTCATAACTTCTTATGGGTATGTGCTAAAAATAAGCAAAAAATTTATTTAAATTCTTAAATTCATTGCGGACCGATTGATGTTAGTCTGCCAAAATACTTTTCATATACTGAATTAATACAAATTAAAATTAATTAATTTTTGAACAAAAATGAAAAATATCTAGCCAGTCGTGATCGCCATGAAATTTCGTTACGGTAGCCAAAGTCACTTAATTACTTAAGAAGTAACATATCGTAGTGTCTGTCTGTCTGTCTGTCTGTCTGTCTGTGTGTGTGTCTGTCTGTAACGTCTGTCACGCTTTGAAAAAATCGTCATAACTCGGCTCAAACTCATCGTACAGGTCCATCTCCGGTACCATTGGACTTCTCATGAAAAGGCAAATATTTTTCAAAAAAAATTTCATCATCATTACGTAATATGACGAAATTTACCGCTGCACCGTTTTTCGCGCCTTTTTTGCCGACAACTCAATCAATGCGGACGTGCAATACACCAAACGACTCGTCATGAAGTGCGCTTCCACTTTTCACAAGAATTTCATCATCCTTACGTAATATGACGTCATCCTTACGCAATAACCCTCATTTTCGCGCTTAACTCAGCGCAAACTCGACCAATCGAGACGTACTTACGCTCAAACGAACCGGCAAGTGTAGCGCCATTAAATTTTGAATGAATTTCATCATCCTTACGCAATATGACGTCATCCTTACGCAGTAACCCTCATTTTCGCGCGTAACTCATCGCAAACTCGATCAATCGAGGCGTACTTAGGCTGAAACGAACCGGCAAGTGTTGCGCAATGAAAATTTAAATGAATTTCGTCATCATTTCGCAATGTGGTGTGATACTTAACCATCACTATAGCACCCGGCGTTTGAAAGCCTAACCTGCGATGCTCTTGCGGAAGGCTCGTGAGGCCGAGAGCGATCCGACAAAAAGTTGCGATGGAGCCACGAAGTGGCTCCATCGCAACTTTTTTCGGATCGCTCGAGGCCTCACGAGCCTTTCGCAAGAGAGGATGCCAACTCGGTCTGCGACTGTGAATATTCTATCCTTTCATGTGTTGAGCAATGTTTTAAATACATAACCCGGCGTTGCGAAGCACTCGCAGAAGACTATCACAACCCGGCGACACCTAGCCAGCGAGCGAGCGCAGCGAGCGTAGCTGGCTAGTTTTAGTAAATTTTACCGCTTAGAAAAATAATAAAAGCCGATTTTGACGTCATGGCGTCTGGAGCCAACGACGACTCAATATGCAAAATGACTATGCCCATCGTCATCGGCACCCTTGAGAACCCCGGATCACAAAGTTTGAGAGATTTGACATTTTTGGACTGTGCCATCTCATGTCCGATTCTTACGCAAACGGCCTCATATGTTTCACAGGATTCGTAAATTCAACACTTTGCGAGTGTGATCAATAGTTCGCCCATCTTGGAGTTCAATATCGAAAATAATATTTACAAAACGTAATGCCTGCAATAACCAGGTATGACTCCACCACCTCCTCCCATCTGCATCTCTCGCGTCTCTCGATACTCACGAATGTGGAGACACTTCGATGCCGGGTTGTACTCCTTCCTCAAGGTGACAATTCACGTTTTAGTACTTTTTTTCCAGAATAATCATTCTCATAAATCGTGACCGTTTCCAATTAAAAATGACGACTGTTTCAGAACCAAGTCTACATTCCGCTGCTCACCAATCCGTACCTCAAATCCGGTAGTGTGTGTTGATCCTGGGCCTTCTATACTTACCGATCTCGAATAAAGTAGCAGAAAAGCAGTTCGATCAAGTGTACTTCCGATGGCAGCAGTGAAAAACCTATCGCTGTGTTATAACATAACCCCTACCAGTTAGGCCGGCTGACGCACAGAATAAACAATGCAATTGCAGGCATGGCCCGTCCACTCGCCCTCGTCTCCGCCTTTCTCATCGTTGTCGCGTGGCACGGAACCCATCGGAACTGTGTTGTATGGGTGAGACAGAATCCTCATTTCTCCTCCACCCCCCCCCCCCATTCAATCATTTTATTTATCCAACAGGGGGAATAGTAGGCATTGATCTTCGTTAGCCTTAGATGAAGGCCCATCGTCGTTAGATCTGTGGATTGAGTAGGTGTAAGGATCGGGATAAGGGCGAGTAGGCTAAGCTGCCCTAGTCTCTTTCAAGACGTTTCGCGGGACTATCGTTCAAACTCAGTTTCCTTGAACCTTATAGAATATGTGAAACCTATACGAAACCTATGTCGCTTTTCTGGAGACATCTCTCGTTCTTATCAAATCACATGATAGTTTCCAATGTTCTATTACACATCGTCCTCCTCGCTGTCCTCGCTGAGTCCTCGCTTATTCACATCAGTGCTAGATTCGGCATTCAGTAAACTCAATTGGGATAGAAAGGGCATCCGGGTAAATGGGGAATACTTATCTCATCTTCTCTATGCAGATGACTGCGTCCTAATATCACATGACCATCGGGAAATTCAATCTATGGTTACGGAACTAGAAAGGGAGCTTCTGAAGGTCGGACTGCGTCTAAACGGTAGTAAAACCGTGGCTCTTGCCACCGACTCAAAATGCGGTCCGGTTACGGTAGCGGGAGATATAGTGAAGGTGGAGGAACGGGTCGTTTATCTGGGACAGGAAATCACTCTGGGGGCAAAAAGGTTTGAGGGAGAGTTGCATAGGAGAGTCAGAAGCGCGAATTGGGCCTACGCAAAATACTCTGAGTTTTTCCGTAAAAGGGATTGCCCAATGTATCTTAAGAAGCGGCTATTTGATGGCGTAGTTCTCCCTGCACTCCTTTATGGCTCTGAAACGTGGTACCTCAGTAAACGAGAAAAATCAATACTCTCAGTTGCCCAGCGTAGATTGGAACGTAAAATTATCGGGATCTCTATTCTTTACCGAGTGAGTAATGAGCGGGTTCGTAGTATCACAAAATTCAAAGACGTTGTTCGGGAGGCGGAAAGAAGGAGGTGGATGTGGGTTGAAAAGATCTCTCGAGCGCCTCACAACCGTTGGACGCTGAATGTGCTCAATTGGACCCCCAATGGCACAAGAAAGCAAGGACGTCCACAGAAGAGATGGCGAGATGATTTCGTTAAAGCGGCGGGACACCAATACATGCAAATCGCAAGACACGATCGAGCTCAATGGAGAGTATTCATGGCAACCCAGCTGCATAACACCCTTTGAATCAGCTGATAAAGTTGTTTAAAATGTCAAAAATGTCAAATTACACAATTATTGCAGAAACTATTACACAAGTGATCTTTTTTAATAAAATATTTTTTAGGTCTGCCTGTCCGCGCTCGAGCTGGTCATCGAGCGCGTTGGCGTGCACATCTGGGACAGCCAGCGATTCCAGGTCAGTAATTTTCAGGAGCCGGAGCCGTCGTTTAGAATTTGTAATTTCCGGGTTTCAGCTACTGGGCATGATCATTCAATAGTACCATGCAAAATTGGGCAAACTGATTGGACAACAAATCCTATTCAATGGTCCACCGGATTCGGAACCGTGACCTGAGCCGGAGCCGCACTTTAGAATTTCTAGTTTCCGGCTCTAGTGTTGCTGGTCATGATCATTCAATGGTAGGGTTGCGAAAACGGACGGAGAATACGACCGACTCATTCCGTATTTTCTTCGCCGATGAATGTCGGGTTTGTCTCTTTTCACAACCCTATCCATAGTTCACCGGATTCGGAGCCGTGACTTGAGCCGGAGCCGTCAATCATCCTCCATTTGCAGGAATTCCGGGCGCGCATCGGCGAGGCCTGGCTGCGGCGGCTGCTCGCGTGCTGCATGAACCTAACGGTGAGTGCTAAATGACGGATGGGACATTTTCCGGTCCTGGAATCCGGCTCTGCCTAAATACTCAAATTAATTACAGGTCGCACCGGGAATCTTGGGCGTTTTCTATTTCCTCGGTGGCGAGGAGTTCGGTGATGCGCTCATCGAGAGGGTTTGATCGCTTTTCTATTCACAGTTTTCGAAACGAAAAAGAGAGATAGGTTTCACGCTTTTCTTATCAACTCTCGAGTAGCAAAAAGTTTAATTCTTTCTTTTTTCTCATCTTTCAAAAGAATATATTATATTTTCATCGGTGCATCGATTCACAAATAATTGCAGGTCCTGTTCAACGGACTGATCGGTATTGCAAAGCTCGATTTCACCATAGTTAATGGGTCAGTTTACAGTGAAATATCTTTTTCTATTTACCACCATCCACAATTTACCCAACTTTTTAGGAAGAGAAATTTCAATTGTCTTTTCTCGTTCAGACTGGGTTATGTTTCAGCATTTCATCATCACACTGATCAAGCAATTTCGATGCGTGTCTCTCAGCTATACAAAAATTATAACTTTTCCTTCTCTTCGTTGAGAAGCAGTTCAATATTGAGACAGATATTTAAACAAAAATCGAGCAGCCTCCATTTCAGAGTTCCTTCGGCCGGCCTGGTCCTGGCTCATCTTCTCACTCTGGGCTACTTCTTCAACCAATGCTGTCTCGAACTGGAGTTTGCGAATCGGAAGATGCCCGAGCAAAACAATAACAATAACAACAACGACAATGAAGCCAAGGAGAAACTTTCGTAGGGGGTTGTTCTCGCTCCTCCTCTCTCTCTGAATAAACATGCCGTTTCTCCCATACATCCTCGTTACAAGCTTCTCTTATTACTCTCTCCATATCACCTGCTCTCTCGTCGGTTAGAGAAGACGAGAGAGCACGGGAAAAGGAGAGAGACAGACCATTCGGATCCCATTCCCGTATCTTCACTCTGCTTGTCTGGCGCTCTCGCTGATCCCAGCGATCTCTCGGGGCAAATATCCGCAAACATGACGACTTTTCCGATGCGATTGACTACGAGATTTGTCCACGGGCAGAGACGCAGAACAAGTTCTCTCAATTCACCATGCTATCTCGTCGGGGTCGGATCACTTTCTGGTCGCTGTATTTTGCTTGATTCATCGTGACTTGGGAGGGACAAGGTAGCATTGGGAGAGGTCGTCATTCATCGCTTCAAGTGTTGTCAGGAAATGGAGATCCACCCCCGGTAGTCTGATTGTCTGTCTATTTTCGTCTCTCGAGCCACCCTTTCGATGTGTCTTTGTCTTTACTGAGTTCTCGATTTGAGGTGGTCTCTGTTACCCGATAACACTTGCGA
Organism: Pristionchus arcanus; assembly: GCA_900490705.1. Lineage (NCBI taxonomy): Eukaryota > Metazoa > Nematoda > Chromadorea > Rhabditida > Neodiplogasteridae > Pristionchus > Pristionchus arcanus. The sequence continues at coordinate 103,931 of LS486956.1, read as the reverse complement.
AACTCCCAAGTCACCATTTTTCGTTTGATCTGAGTTATGTTCACATGGCTGCGTTCCAAGTAACCCTGAAAAGCAGGCAACGAGCGAGAGAGCATGTGAAATGAGGAGAGCGCCCATCTCATTCCTCACTTTACATAATCACCCGCGCGGTTCGTGTTACGCCTTCTTTAAGGTTCCTTAGCTGATCTTTCTAGCTGGTTATGCACGTATTGTTTTAGCCTCAACCATTTTCGAAACGCAATCGGAAACACGCAAACCCTCTCGATTTCTGATGCTTTTTCGTGTATTTCTAGGCCTCTCTGAGGGTAACCGAATTGCGGCCCCTTTCCTGTTAATTTCGGCGCGCGGCAAAGGCAGAAACAGAAACTATTGTTGAGAAGGGGGCAGGGAAGAGGGAGGAGGCGGTTCAATCGGATTTGGGGAGCATCCTGAAAGCAAGAAGAGAAGAGGGGGGAAGGGCCGTGTGGAAATCAGTTCCGCCCATGGGCAAGGTGCTACTTTCTTTCTGTCTGGGGCGAGTCTGGGCGCGTATTCGGCATTCTTGCAAGTTGAATCGGTATTACATCGTTTTTAGTGTGGATTAGGGATGTCTAAACGGAAAACGTCGATCCGTTCCTCTCATTCTCCATAACGGACAATCCGTTCGTTTTGAGCTCGGATTTCCGAATCAAAACGGCTATCCGTTTTGATCATTCTATCCGAATCGATTCGAGGGGACCGGTTTGCCCCAGAAATGTGAGAAATGAATTGAGTTTCATGCAAACTAGAACGCCTCATTTCAAAACGGATATCCGTTTTGGAATGACCGATAACGTATAACCGTCATTTTCAGAATGAGAGGGAAAAACGACTCGGCAACCCGTTTTGAAAACCGTTTAGACACCCCTAGTGTGGATTTCAAGCGAGTAGTCGATGTTTGTTGATCGTTGTTGAATGTTTTCCGCTATTGTTCTGCGCAGTTACTAGAACTTTTGGTCGCCAACTCAACGTGCTAGCAAAATACGCTGCACCGCTGAGTCAGAATGAATGTGTAATCATGCTCAAATAAGTGGCCCTCCTACACATCTTCGGACGTCACAATTTACTCTCGTTCTGTTCGAAACAACCATTCACAAATCTGTCAAATCAAAATTCATGATGCTGAATTAATTTTCATCAGATAAAGCGGAGATGTGAAAAACCGTCAGATAATTTAATCATCCCAGTATAATTTCCGGGCTTTTTCGGTTTTTAGCCCAGACCCCATAGCTGGAAATGGAAATTGAGGTAGATCCTAGAATACTCCCTTGCTCCAAAATCATCGCACTTCCTATCATCACTTCCCCTTTCCTTCCGAAAAATGCGCCCATACTTTCCATGTTTTTCGCGCCATTACCCACGAGTTCTTTTGTTCTTCTTGTGCCTAGCTTTGTTCGCCTTTCAGGCTTCACTCTTACGGGTCTCTCTTCATTTTGCGCGCTATCTGCCGGGTCAAGCCCGGTACTTCGAACTTTAGCCCCGCTTTCGTTTTAGCTTTACTCCTTGAAACCCCCATTTCCGATTAAATCATCACTATTTACACCTTTCTCGGCTCCCTCACTGGCAATAGAGCAAAAAGAGTTGAGAAATGAGCACTTTTACCCGATATCCAGCCTCTTTTCGCAATCAACCGTCCCCTGAGAGGCAGGGTAGCTAATGTGCTGATGTTGAAGTCATCCCCGACATCCTGTACAATTTATAATTATGCTAAAAGCGGAAACATGCTCATAATACGTATCGAAATTAGCGCCAAAGTTGGCGATTCGGCTCGCAAAGCGTACAGTACAGCATAATTAGGCCGTGTTGTCTGAACAACAAGAAAAGTTCATATTTGTCTGTCATTTCCTGGCTTCGCCGCCTTCCAACGACCATAGCGGGAACTTTCACACGTTTCTGAAGAGGGGCCTCGCCTAGCCGTGCCCAGATAAGCCCCGCTCTCTTCATTTCGCACACTATCTCGCTCCTTCTTGCCGTTTAGAGATTATGTGTGATGCAGAGACCATTACTTCCCCTCCTCTCTTCCCCTCTCCTCCTCATCATCTAAAAGTCTGCCTCACTCTCTTTTGGCTTCTCCTCTCCTCCCGGATGCCCAGATTTCACGAGCCAATGTAGCATTCCTTCCGGGCCGTTTAGCGCGATATTGCGAGGGGTATTCTTAGAACTTCTTCCACTTTTTTTGCTATGTCACAGTTTCCTGGGGGTGAAAAACGGATCCGGTCTCTATAGTTCGTTCTCACTAGGTTGGATGGCGAAATAGGATGATAATTGCAAAAAAATATTTTCTCAGTCGCACTGTACTCTGGACAATCTAGTGATAACAAAGTAGACAATGTCATAGTTAGTCACTGTGCTAACAAATCTATTGTTTCTGCATTCGCGTAAGTGGATTGCACTGGTGGCTCCCGTGTACGATCGAGCACTTGACAGATCTGGTAGGATAAGTAAAAGACAATAATTAATTCTTATATTTCCATTTTTCTTATACTAGATACCACCACTAGTAGAATACTTGGTTGAAACTTATGAAACTTTTCCGTATCGCTCACACCCTTTCGCTCCTACCATTTCTCTCGAGTTTTGTGGGTTTAATGGATGAAAGTTCATCATGGAATTACGCATACATTGTCCATTCGGAGGTTGACCCCGCAGTTCACTGATCTCTCGACCCTTCCCCTCCCTTGAGACCCTGCCGTCTGGCGTTCTTATCGCGCTCATTGCTGACTTTTATTCAACGACGAAGCTTGCATCAGATTCTTTTTGGCACCTCTTTCTCCTCTGGGAGCTAAGTTCCTTGTCTAAAGTGCAGAACTTTTGCAGAAGTTTGTTGTAAAAAATCCAATCTTGAGTATTCTAGGTGTGGCCAGGGTGTTAACAGGAGATGGCGATGGGTGAGACGTTTCGGGATTACCCCATCTTCAGTCGGTAAAAAAATCTACCTCGCAAGCCTCATTATCTTTATTGTCGGTCGTCTAAACTGTGTTGTTATTCGGAACGACTACCTCGACACAATTTCACAATTTCCGATCCTCACCTTCGCTAGTTCTGTGCTCACTATCGCGTAGGGCTTCCGTGAAGCCCTCCCCTACTTCGACGCTAATGAATCTGCCAGCCTGGTTCTCTCCATTTTGCATTCTCTCTCGGCATCACTGCACAGCATAGAATCATGTAGAGAGCATATCGTAGGCGTCACCTATGGATTCCTCACTGAAAGTTCGCTGGTAATCAATCCGCTGAATATGAGAAATATTTTGCAAGACCTTACATAAATGTTTGTTCTGTCATCTCATCCTACCACCTACGTTGAGTAATTCATTCGCGATTGTATTTTAGCTGAAACTCATTTCATCTGAAGTTTGATATTTAGTCTGGCAAAGCATCAGAGTGGATCTTCACTGAAAGTTCGCCAGTAATCAATTCCGAGACGAATACTTTGCAGTGCCTTCGATTTTTTGATACCACTGTGTCTCAACTCACCACCTACGTTGCATTATTCATTCGTGATTGTAGTTTAGCTGAAACTCATTTAATCTAAAGTTTGAAATGTAGCCTGGCATGATTAGCTATGTGACATAGAGGCGCTATGATATGACATGATTTTTTTTGCGCCGTAACCTATTTTTCTGCCAAATTGAAGAGACGCGGAAACCAGAAGGGAGAGCAGCAGAAATGCACACAATAAAACGGAATCCCGAATGGGCTGGCGTGATCATTAATGTATTCTCCCTCTCCCTCTCGGTCTGCCTTCGCTTTGTGAAGAGGACTAATTCGCTCTAATGTCCCTTCGTATGATTTTATTAGTTTGAAGGGCTTCTGGAATTTTTGTAATACTGAGATAGCATTTCCTCACTAACAATAGTTGATGCTCCTGAACATACCCTCTTTATTTTCTCTGACTATCTAGAATTCGATGGTCTAATAATGATTTGCAATGATTATCCTATAAATGTTGACAATCTTCGATTTGTAAATATTTTTGGCTCCGCCAGATCCCAATGATACTTTCATCTCTCTCTATTCATGCCTTGCATCATCCATTCTCGTCATTCTCTTGCATTCAACTCTCGCCCTTCTGTGTTTACCTTTCCCCTTCAGTCCCCTTTCTCTCCCTCTCTTTATTTAGTCATTCAAACCCCAGCAGTCCTCTTAGGTCGCCGCACGGCCCTTACGCCTCATTTAGGCCCACTCTCCTCGTTTCGCACACTATCTCGCACTCTCTAGCCCCCTAGAGATCACGGTAACGTGAGAGAGCGCCCGTTTCCGGCCTTCTAGTGTGTGTGAAAACGAGACAATAGAGGAAATGAGCCGGAATCACGGTTGCGTCTCATTTTCCCATTTTTTTCGGCCCCTGAACATAGTGGCTTCTGATGTGAACGTTTCTCTGCACATTTTGCACCTCGAATCTTTTCCTTATTCTCCCGAATCGTCTAAAAGGAATGATTCTATGGCTAACGCGACTTAATTTTCCTGATTCGCCTCAGGGTTTCAGACATCACTCTTCTTTTTATTCATCTCATCTGCCTATTTTCGTTCGCGATTCGTCACCGCAATATCGCTAATGCGGCTACAGTCGCTCTTTTCTTAATAAAGTCAGTCCGCGATTCAGCCTACCGTAACCTCCTTTTCAGCCGGGTAGATCAGGCCATGTCGTTCGAGTTCGACCTCACAGCGCCCTTCCAGGTAAGAGAACGGTCTCTCAATATCGCATACTCTCTCGTCGATCAGAGAAAGCGAGAGAGTAGGCAAAAGTGAGAGAGTCAGAGAAATTACCGTAATCTCCCGTCATGGGTACAGGCATCACAGTTTCTTTCCGCGAGCGGCAAGGCTATTAGTAAAACCAGAGAATCAGATCAGTTTCACCGTATAGAGTTCCCGTTACTGCCTGTAAGGAATTATTGTACTCGTGTTCCATTCTAATACTATTTTTACTTTGTTTTACCGTTATTTCATCGAAATAGCATAAATATTATTTTTATATTAATCCTTCCAGCCCGAGTTCACAACGAAGGATCAGATCACGAACCGACACAAGATCCGGCCCGTGCAGGTAAACTTTATTTTTAAATCTATTTTTATATAATGGTATCGGAAAGTATCAAATATGTTAGCCTTTCTCACTTGAATGAAACTCAATCGAAAGTTTTAGAATTTTTTTTTAAAATCGCTAATTTTGCTCAACTATGTTTCACACAGTTCCCAAATACATTTGAATTTAGATAGATGTCAATACGTACTTCCCAACCTCTCAAAAATAAAATTTATGTTGATAATTCACTGCAGATCCTCGTTCCGTCCGCTAATGGGGATCGATTTCGGCTCAATGAGAACGGACTGCGATCGGTGTTGGGCCACTCGGCGATCCAGAATAGAAAGGTTAGTTTTTTTTTGAAAAGCGTCGCTCGATACAATTGAAAGTCGAGAAAAAGTGAAAGAAACCTCCATTACGAGATAGATCTCTTGAGATGAAGGGGTCGGTGTTGGGCCACTCGGCGATCCAGAATAGGAAGTTTGGTTTGAGCAAAGGAGTTGCTCGCAAAAATCGAAATATTTGTATCATATTCTCTTTGCAACCACGAAATAAATTTTTTTTTAAGTGCAAGAAACCTCCATTATGAAAAGACGTAAAGAATGTATCTCATTTCACTTTCAAGCACCACTTTCCTCACGATAAGAATTGTGCCTCCTATTACCCATTTTGATGCCAATATTTGGCAAATTCCTTTCATCCAAGTTCCAAGCTGGTGAAAGGAACCCCAGCAGGTTCCCCCATCCTATCATCTTTCATTACCTTTCCTCCTTTCCTTCCCCTTCCCTGCTTTCGCTGGAACTTGCTAAGGATGAAGGATGCTGGGACAATGGGCTCCCTTTCATCCAATGAGATCGTGAACTTTTTCGCGCAATTATGGAGAGGCTGAGGAATGCCGGAGGCGCTAGTGAAAGTTTGGGAATGATCTCAATAAGATAGAAAGTTGTGAAGGTTATTCAAGGATATTGTTTCAGATTTCGGGTGTAGATAGCCGTTGTCCTTTAACCGATTTCCCTTGTATGTATTGATGCACTGAACTCGTAATGGCACTCGCTTTATTCAGCCATGATATTATAATCAATAAATTAGAGGTGGTATGGTCGAGCGGTGGCGCTGCAGTGCACGAGAAGGGCGACGATTGGTAGCAGTCGTCGCTCGAGCGCACCGAGCAGCACACCACGGGGCTGCTGTACCAGCTGCTTAACGGCGGGTTCCGTCCTCGAAGAAGACTCCTCCGTCGATAGCGCAGTACTTGGGGCAGATTCCTCTCTCTCCGGGGTGTCCGGGCTGGCCGGGAGTTCCATCGGGTCCCTTCTTTCCATCCTCTCCAGGCTCACCAGTCTCTCCGGGAGCTCCCTTCTCTCCGGGCTCGAAGAAGACTCCTCCGTCGATAGCGCAGTACTTGGGGCAGATTCCTCTCTCTCCGGGGTGTCCGGGCTGGCCGGGGGTTCCGTCGGGACCGGGCTTGCCGTCCTCTCCAGGGGCTCCAGAGTCTCCGGGGGCTCCCTTGGGTCCGGGCTCTCCGGGCTTTCCGTCGGATCCATTCTGGCCGGGGGCTCCAGCCTGTCCCTGAGGTCCGGTGGGTCCAGCGGGTCCGGGAGGTCCAGGCACCACGGGCTCGGACTTGGCATCCTCTCCAGGGGCTCCGGGCTGTCCGGGGTTTCCGGGGGCTCCGGGAGGTCCGGGGGGTCCCTTGGGTCCAGGCTCTCCGGGGGCGGCGTCGTTGCCCTTCTTGCCCTGAGGTCCCTGAGGTCCGTTGTCTCCGGGGAGTCCGGCAGGTCCGGGAGGGCCGGGGGGTCCCTGAGCGCAAGGCTGGCACGGGGGAGGAGTGATGGGGTTGCAAGGCTCCTGAGGAGGACGTCCGGGGTTTCCAGGGGCTCCGGGGGCTCCGGGCTTTCCGGGCTTGCCAGACTTTCCGGGGGCTCCGACGGGTCCGGCGGGACCGGGCAGGCAGCATCCAGAGCAGGTCTCGTCAACGGATCCTCCGTGGTGAGCGGGGGCGGCGAAGTTTGAGCTGGAAGATCCGTGGTTGGAGGAAGATCCCTGGGATCCGGAGGGTCCGAATCTGTAAAGGGTATGGATAAGAATGTGGACGAAGTAATTGTTTGGATCGGACACTAGAGGAAAGGCAAACTGTAGCTACAGAAAAGCTAGTGGCGATCTCTGAGTACAGTAGCTACAGTATGCCTTCAAGAGTCGGTCCTAACAGTAAGGCACGGTACCTGGTGTTTCCGGAGGGGTTGGATGCGGAGTGTCCTCCGTTGTTGTGTCCTCCGTTGGGGCCGCTGGTGTATCCACCGTTGTTGGGTCCGGCGGGTCTGGAACCTCCGTGTCCTCCGTTGTTTCCGTGTCCTCCGTTGCGGCCTCCGTTGCCTCCGGCGGGTCTGGACGAGCCAGAGCCGGGGTACGCGGGGTTGGAACCACCGTAGTTGCCGGACGAGGGAGAGGAAGAGGAGCCGTAGGTGGCCTCAGAGGGGGCGGGCGGGTAGTCGCCGTAGCCGACCTGAGATCGCTCGGTTAAGAAGGGTATGGGGTTGGAAAGTCAGTTGTCGATAGCCAAGTGAGGCGCGCTACAGTACCTGACGGGCGGTACGGTTGGCGGGCATGTCCTTGAGGGCGTACACGTTGTTCCACACGTCGCGGGCGGTTCCCTGGAGAAGCAAATTTGAATTTTTGAATTGGCGCCACTTTTCGGAAAATTAGCTCCGCTGTCAAAATTTGCACTAGACTGCTCAAAGTGCCTGGTTTTTGGGCGGGAGATTCAAATTCGAATTACCTTGCACGTGTTGAGCTCGGCGTGCATCTGGCGGCGCACGTGGTGCACGTAGTTGTACACCATGGGCAGGGTGATGCACACGGAGAGCACGGCAACGGCCTGGAAGGGGATACGGTAATGAAGGCGAGGTATCGATTGGGTACGGTAGGTCAGAGTACGGTAGCTAATGCTAATTAGGAGTTGTAGCAGTTGTAGGCTACAGTGAAAGAAGATTAGATCGATAGGAGGTATACTGTAGGCTATAGTAGTAGGCTACAGTATTTCAGTGAGAACTAGATCGATAGAAGGGTAGGATACAGTAACCGAATCATCGTTGCAAGACACTCACCGAGAAGGTAACTGCGGCGTAACCGACGAATCGGTACGCTCTAATCTTGGTGTCGATATCCATGCTTGAGATGGAGAGGAGGATTGGTTCCTGTCTTTTCCAGCACTGGCCGCGGCTTTTATAGTACCCAGCCTGGGATGGGTGGGGCCAGGCTCAGTACTGCTGCTGCCGGCATTCCTCCTTATTTTCGGGTAGACTCTCTCCAAATCCTGTGATATCTCTCGTCCCTCTCGTTTCTCTGCTCAAGCGGCCGTACTCTCCTCGAATTGCGTGCTCTCTCGCCCGTTTTCTCTCGTTTTGGGTCGTTTTTCAGCGCGATCCTTCCCTTGGCGGATCGCGTAAGGCTAAGAAACAATGGATGGAGGGAGAAAGGGAATTGATGATTGATGGAGGGAAGGTTCGCCGGTTTGGAGCGGAGTAATGACTTCCATGGTTGTTCTGACGAACGCCTGTTCATGATGTTGTACCATAGTGGGTATACCGTCAAACGATGAAGTATTTCATGAAGTATTGGGTATCTACTTTTTCCTACTACACGGCAGAGCCATCAAACTCTCAGCGAATTCTTTCCTGATGAGAGATTCGTGAAGCATATTAAACTTCCCCATATCATGGAGCATGTACAATCAGACATAGATGTATCTTGTGGGTTTGTGATCTCTCGAACAGTCTTACTGTAATGAGTGTTTTGCTGCCTATCTCAAAGGTCTGTTACACTCCTCGCATTCATTGACATTCCTTAGCTGCCGACGGGGCTGTCGATCTGCCACAATGTTCGCACTTTTTGTCCTTCCACTCCCTTGTTTACTATGCTCATCATCTTGCCGTTCCATCATGCTGGCTCCAAGAATCAGAAACTGTTGCCGAAGGCTTGGGATGGGCTCCCGATACAAGGAGAACCGACCAATTTGTTGCCGCTACTGGTGTTATGAACAACCAGAGAAAATGATGTGCCTCTCAAAACATTTGTTGGTTCTGATCCAGTGGACTCTCATCCGACGGTGATCACTGGCTTTGCAAATCTTTACCGGTCAGAGCGGCGAGAGAGCACGTAAATTGAGGAGAGTGGAGCCCAACCAAGGATATATCATGCTCATGATGCGCGCGGCCTTGATGTGCCGTAGATACCACGCGATATTAGGAGGGTTGTCATGTTCCCTGGTTGTCCTTTGCTTACGTCACAGGGCTGTAAGAAGAGCAGAGAAAGGGAGAGGAAGGAATGTTCCAAGGATTATCATTTCGCGCGCGTCCGGCCCAAGGCGCCCGCACCTAGCAAGTTTCTCGGCAGAGCAGTGGCCTGGTGAGAGAAAGCGAGCGAGCACAGAGATTGAAGAGAGTTAGAAAATACCCCATCATGAGCTATCCCCTTTCCCACTCCCATTAAGGATAGCAGTCAATCACGATCGACTTTTTGCCAATACCAGAGGTAGATCATCCGGACAGATTACGGTAGCTGTAAATCAATAATAATGATGATGTGGGGTAGTGAAGTGATGGCTTCGAAAGATGGCAGATCGCCTGCGTTGGTTCATGAAGTTGTTATATTGTGGCGCTATCGTCAAATGAGCATAATTTTGAACAGGAGAAAAAGGTCAATGCCATGGGCTAGACTCACTAAAGTTCGTAGGAACCCACGCCAATAAAAGTCCAACTACAGTTTTTTGTGATGGTCGTAAATAATAAAAGTCTAGCTGGGAGAGGAAAGGAACTGTGCCCTTTGGGCTATCATTACGTCGGATCTAGACTAGAGATGGCACTTGAATGCTTTCTTCGTTTTTTCACGCACTCTCGTTTCTATGATCTACGAGGCATTTTCAGTATGTCAAGTCTAATTTGAACTAACAACGAAATGCGGATTCGCGAACGAGTTGGGAAGGCTTTGAGAATTTCATAAAGAAATTTTTGATCTTTGATCTGAATAATTGAAAATGAAATGAAATAAATGATCCTGTTTCAGGTGGTGATCATCTCCGTCGCTGGCGCCTTCAGAAAGGGCAAGAGCTTTCTGCTGAACTTCTTCCTTGAATACCTCTACGCACTGCAGAAGTCGCAGCAGGTTCATGATCTTTGAACTTTAGCTTTTTGAAATTACCAACCAATGCCTAGTGATGCAAAATTTGGAAAATTTGAGATTTTTTAACCAAAAAAAAGGAGTAAAAATTGTAAGTGGTGTCCACTACAGATAGATGAAACCTTTCAGAAACTCATCTCAAATCATTTCAATCGAATGCCTTGTATTCCACTTTCACTTTCACTGACGAAAACGAACAGTGAGAGTCGATTTCATAGCACAGGTTGTTTTATTGGTCCCGAGATAACTAACCACAACAGGTAGTTTTCACTCCATTTATCGTTGAAAAAGAAATGTGATAAAATTATCCCGGCTCGGTTCCCGTTTCCAAACGAGAAGAAATAGTGCATGACGATGAATCACGATCAAGTAGCGCTTTGGTAGCATAATAATTGGTGATCTTTGATCTTTGAAATGCAAAGGAAATACATCAGCTTTTAATAACATAACACGGATTTCCTGTAAGAGTGTACGAAAAAGTGAGCTCATTTCCACTAGGAAAAAACGTTTGGTCTCCGATTTCCATGAAAGTTGGTAGGTATGTACCCTTAGGGGTCAGGAGGAGGTCCATCTAGTTGGTTTGGTCAATTATCGATTTTATCGATTTTTTGATCTCCAAACTTTAAATGGCCATAACTACCTTTATTTTCATCGCACAGCGAGCAAATTTTTCGCGATGAATTCGTCTTGGAATTCTCTACAAAAAAGTCGAAGTCGCACATTGTGAAAAAAGTTGATCTTCCGCCTCAAAAATCGATAAAACCGATTTTTTTAACATAAAACTAAGTTTTTCTCGAAAATTTTGCCTTGAGGTACTCGAGATTATTTTTGCAATCGATTCTACGGACCCGTTTTAGGGTGGCCCTATATTTCGTATTTCGTTTTTCATATCTCTGGCCTTCTAACACCGAATTAGTACAGTGGAACCGGACATAGCCGATTTTTAGTGGAAAATATACTTCGCGTCATAACTCGCTTGAAAGTGTTTTAATCAAATATTGCACTAAACCTTTATTTTTCCTCTCCTCGAGAGCTACATTTTTAGTCCAAGTGAGTTTTTTGATTGGATCACTTTCAAGCGAGTTATGACGCGAAGTGTGTTTTCCACTAAAAATCGGCTATGTCCGGTCCCACTGTACTAATTCGATGTTAGAAGGCCAGAGATATGAAAAACGAAATATAGGGCCACCCTAAAACGGGTCCGTAGAATCGATTTCAAAAATAATCTCGAGTACCTCAAGGCAAAATTTTCGAGAAAAACTTAGTTTTATGTTTAAAAAATCGGTTTTATCGATTTTTGAGGCGGAAGATCAACTTTTTTCACAATGTGCGACTTCGACTTTTTTTGTAGAGAATTCCAAGACGAATTCATCGCGAAAAAATTGCTCGCTGTGCGATGAAAATAAAGGTAGTTATGGCCATTTAAAGTTTGGAGATCAAAAAATCGATAAAATCGATAATTGACCAAACCAACTAGATGGACCTCCTCCTGACCCCTAAGGGTACATACCTACCAACTTTCATGGAAATCGGAGACCCAAAGTTTTTTCCTAGTGGACGGCATTCCTACACTCTTACAGGAAACCCGTGATAATCAATGGTGATCTTTGATCTCTTCCAGAATACCACTCCACTCGACTGGTTGGGAGAGGAGGTGCAGGTGCATGGTTTTCACTGGAGGAGCGGAGCAAAGAGGGATACGGTAAGATATTGATCTTTGATCTTTAAATCAAGATTAGGAAATGCACGAGAGGATGTTATACTCAGATGAGTTTCACGGTGCGCACTTCAGACACAGATATTGATATTTTACAGTTTTGCTGGCCCTTTTTCAACAAATAATAACTGTATATCGCACATCTTTCATAGTTAGACCGTGATTGCTGGTCTCAATCTGATCTTTGATCTTTGTTTCTTTTCCCAATTTCCACCGCGCAGGTCGGCATCTGGATGTGGGGCGAGCCGATCATGATCGAGTCGCCGACAGGCGAGAATCTGGCAGTTGTACTGTTGGACACGCAAGGAGCCTTCGATAATCAGTCTACGTACCAGGTAAGCATTTTGAGGATAATTTATGATTGAAAAAAGTGGTATGAAAGGGGTAAAAAATCGAAATTGATTGGCTCTTGTATTTCTGGACACCCAAGGAGACTTTGATAATCAGAGCACCTATCAGGTAAACCGTAGGAATGATTGTATATAGAAATTTTGAAAATAATAGCAGCATCAGTTTAGGGTAATTGAGAATTTTTCGAATGAGTTTCACCATGCATTCGTATTACTTCAACCGCTGTATAAAATATTGACATGATTGATGACTCGAGAAAAAAAACTAAATATCAAATAAAAATAATATTCAAGCAATGCACGACGATCTTCGCGCTCTCGACGATCGTCAGTTCGCTGCAGATCTACAACGTCGTTGACGCCATTCAGGTCAATTTAATGATTTAAAATTGTTTTTTATTGCCTTATTTATAGATTTACCGGGGTTTTGTGATCAAAAATAACTGAGAATTTTCGAATCCAAGGAATTTCTGTTTTTTGACGTATTCAGCCCATGAGAAACTCATTTTCCGAACTTATTTCGGGTTCGTTCGTTCGTTTATGTTTCAGCGCGTATTCATCCACAAGATACCGATCATTTCTTCGATTGTGATGTGAGATGTGATTTTTTAAAAATAATTTTTTTTCTAAATTTCAGGAAGACGCGCTCCAGAACCTCTCCCTCTTTGTCGAGTACGGCAAACTGGCGATGACGCATGCGAGAAGTTTCGGCACGCCTTTTCAGGTATAATAAGGGGTAGCTGAGTGATTCCTGTCATGATTGAGAAGTAGATCTTGAGTCTCTTGAGGCCAGAGTGCGAATCGACTGATGATGGGGGTTAACCCCGAAACGTCTCGACAATAAATCAATCGTCAACTGTCCTGTTCGCACTCTGGGCACACCTAGAAGACTCAAGACCTTTTCAGTTATGAATTTATAGATCGGACTGTCGAAATGAAGAATCCGTCTTTTCACTCCTCATAATCTCGAAAGAGTGTATGTAGATGCAGATTCTGATAGAAAAAAATGCTCGAAAGAAATATGAAATCGAAAAATGGTGGTGAATTCTTTGCAGTCCCTGTGCTTCTGTGTGCGCGACTTCAAGGCGCCCGAGGAGTACGCATTCGGAGAGGACGGAGGCAGGGAGTACATGGAACATGTGTTGAATGTGAGAATTTAAGATCACGTATTAGGGAAATAGCAAAAATAGAATTGTTGTTGGTTTAATGGTGAGCGAGGGGAGCAAAGAGAGAGTGATTACATGGAACATGTGTTGAAGGTTAGATTTTAAGCGTATAAGGGAAATAGCAAAAATAGAATTGTTGTTGGTTTAATGGTGAGCGAGGGGAAGAGGGAGGCAGGGAGTACATGGAACATGTGTTGAATGTGAGATTTTAAGATCACGTATAAGGGAAATAGCAAAAATAGAATTGTAAAAGAGATGGACTTCCTTCTTCGTTTGACAGGAATATTGCATAGACAGCTTACAGCTTGTTAGATAATTTCAAGTATGTTTCACATAATCTAGAAGACCTCTAGATTGAGACGTTTTCAATGTTTCCCTTTCTGCCTGGTTGTAACAAAATAATCACAAAACGCTTCAGACTCCTCCCGATCAAGCTGCCGAGCTACGCGCCACTCGTGATCAATTGGGATCCTGCTTCAACGAGTTGATCTGCTACTTACTTCCTCATCCGGGCCATCGTGTGGCAGAGAGGAACTCGTTCAGAGGACATGTCAAAGGTAACTACCACGATCAAAAAAAGGAGAGATTTTCGCCGGAGCAAAAACACGAGCATGCATTAACGATGACAATTATGTATGTAGAGTGGGCAACTGTAGATCTTGCTTGCTTACTGATTGATAACGATGTTTACCTATCATGATAACGATGTTTACCTATCATGGTATCATGGAGGGAGGGCTGATAATTTTGAAGCACAAACTAAACGCGAGCCCTTGCAGACCTCCGTCCCGTATTTCGCGAGGAAATACGCAAGATGGTCATCTCCTTGCTGTCCCCCGAGGCACTCCAACCGAAGATTGTCAATGGAAAACCGGCAACGTGCAAGCGGATGATACAGTATTTCAAGGTGCGAGGTTCTAGAGAGATATCGGGACACATAGACGTTCTTCACGAGTTGTAATGACACACTTTTTTCGAAAACATTCATGTCATTTGGAGGCATCCTATTCAAATCTTCACAGGAATACGCGGCGACGTTCGACTCATCATCAATGCCACTGCCGATGAATATCTTGCAAGCGAATGCAAGGTAGGATTCGATTTTCCTTTCAGTACATCAGTCTCAGTCCTAAAACATGGCGTAAAGGAAAACGTGTATCCACGTCAAGCGATTTTACAGTCGTAGGACAACGCTAGGTGGTACCTACTGGTAAGGCCAGCTGTTAGACGGACTACATACCCTGCTGTCCAATGCTTTCTAGGGTAGCCTTACCTTTCGCGACATGGCGTGATAAAACTAATAATTTTTACAACATAATTTTAGATTACTCAACTACGAGGCGACGCAGGACGCGAAGATCATCTACTGCCGGATGATGGATCGGGTGAGTTATCGATTGATTTTCAAAATTTGAGTATCTTTGATGAATTGAGTTTCACGAATCGTTAACATTCCCGTAATGGATACATTTCCAATTCGGCCATGTCAATCGTTATATGCGGTTAAAAATTATTAATATTCAGAAAAATTTTTTACTAAAATGAAAATACTATTTATTTTGTCTTTGATAATTTTTTTTCGAAATATTCAGGCCACGAGCGGGCACTCGATGCTGCCGGAGAAGAAAATGCTCGAGGATCACATCCGATGCGGAATCAATGCTATTAGCAGTTATGATAGGTAAGGGGTCGTTCTTTGATTTCTCGATTATGATTTCGCGCCATGCAAATTTTCAGCAAAGATTTTATTGACTTTTGACATATGATTTATTTCAATTGAATGAAATGTGTTTCACGAATGCATCAAAACCCATTGAAAGTCTGCGTAATGATCTCTTCAGAATCTCCGTTTAAAAAAAAAACAAGAAAACACGCATAAGATAAAATTCTGCCTTTTTGATCTTTGATCTTTCTCAGACATCCTAAAATCATCGCCGAAGCGGGCGATCAGAAGGACAACCACGAGAAGCTGCAGGAGCTGATTAATGTAATTATATTTCTCTTAATTAATTAATTATTGTAATTATAATTATTAAAATAATATAATGAAAAATTTTTTCAGGCCGAGTTCGAGCGCTACAAGCGCGTCAACTCCTCGAAGAAGGTACGATTTATCTAGTATTTAAAGTACGAGAAATTGTCTATTCTTTTCACACACTATCCGAACAGCTTCATATTGAGAAGATTCATATTTCGAACATAACTAATTATTTCTCGATTATGATATCGCATCCGATCGTAATAGTGAAAAACAATTCGAGTAATAATAAATCCTCCTAGGTCCCCGGTTGCGTGCACACCCTCACTGCTTGCGGTGATTCCGTACTGCTGGGATTGGGACTGGGAACGGCGGCGGGAGGTTTGTCGCATATTTAGAATGAAATGAGTGTTGGTCTTTGGACTTTTGGTCTTTGGTCTTTGATCCTTGATCTTTGATCTCTTCCTTCTCAGGAGCGGTCGCTGGCACGGTCTTCGCTCTTGCAGCGGGTATTGGCTCTGCGGGAATCGTCGCGATACCGGTTCGTTTATTTTCATTTTTGGACGATCATGATGAAAAAATAAAATGTACCTTCATCATATGTTCAACACCTCTTAGGAATGTTCTATAGCATTACTCAGTTCTCTTTGTAAAAATTCATTTTGATTGTGTTTCAGCAAGATAATTCAATAGTTTTTGGTCAATTTGATTTGATCATGAGTCGATTCCTTCGTAAAAAATTTTCGCACTAATATTTTCCTTCTTTTTATTGGTGATTATTCCAGATCTCGCTCGTCACTCTTACGGGCATTTGGATGTACGTCTACACGAAGCCGTTGTTCACAAGGTGCCAACTTGATCTTTGATCTTTAAACTTTGGTCTTCCTTTGCTTTCCATTTTTCCAAAAACGTCATTTGCAGATGTTTCGCCTCACGAAATCGTGAGGATCGACTACTCGAGAGCGATAGGAAGGATACTGATCGAACTTGATCTTTGCTCTTTAGCTCTAAGATTTAGAATGCTCTCTAGCGATAATCATTGGCGATCGTGTAGTTTCAAGGGAATAATTAATATTTTCTCGTCCTTTACGTGTATTGTAATCTCAGACGAATTGTCAAACGGTTGTTTCTTTGTTTTTCGCAAATATCAAAGAACTCTTTCGAGCTTTTCCTTCTTCTCCTAGCGATTTCACTCTCTATGTTTCCATATCGAAAAATTGTTGATAAAATGAAATTAATAGTCGCTCGGTAAATTGAATTTCAAAATTTTAAATTTACAGTGTCCCACGTGTTTGAAGCTTTTTTCATCAAACTTTATATATTTATGAAGTACACAAAGATAATTTCATTGACAATTGTTTAATAATGAAGATTAATTATCAAGTTGTACATCCTTGAGCGATGTATGCCTCACACAAAACTTTGAAATCAGGGAGCTTCGAGTGGCTGAATGGCATCAAATAATATGATATGATTGTGAAACTAACTGATTGATATTTCGTGATCGTTGTACATATAACAGAACGTTTTTTGCACATTGCAGGATGCTTCAAACCATATCTTCTTGTCGAGCAATGGCAGTTCCTGAAACTTTATCAATTTGAAACTTTTTAAAAAATTATTCATTTAAAGAAGGCTTCCCACGAACAGCTCGGGCGACTATGCTAAGTGAGGAATGAGAGAGAGAGAGCTCTCCTCATTTCACACGCTCTCTTGCTCGTTGCCTGCTTTTCAGGGTCACTTGGCACGCAGCCAAGTGCTCATAACTCAGTTCAAACGAAAAATGGTGACTTCGGAGTTTCGAAAGTGTTATCGGGTAACAGAGACCCACCATCTCACATCGAGAACTCAGTTAGCCAGATATTCGTGGTACACCTTCTTTAATAAACTACTCAGAGGATGTTTTTCCATACCTCCTCCAGCATCTCGATATGTTTCTTACTGAGAATCGGCCTAGATGAGCCATTGCTGATCATTAGCTTTTCAAGTCTCGTTCAAGTTCAAGTTCAAGAAGTTCAAGAAGAAGTTCAAGAAGTCCCGTTCAAGTTCAAGAAGTCTCGTTGACATTATTCCCAATATTTCAGGAACCCATCTTGCTTCATTTACGCCGAGAGCATTGTCATAAATCATCATTGATTTTACATGAGAAGAGAGCTCGAGAAGAAAGGAGTCTGGAGAAGTTCTATTTTAGCTGTTTCTAGCTATAGTTTTCAAAAAAATATTTTGGAGGAGAGGATTCCATTATCAGAGTCCCTTACCATTGCATCTGCCGACTCCTCTCACACAAAGATTTAGTTTATCGACATTAAGTCGTTTCACTGAACTCGTAAGGGCTAGGCTGAAACGAATAAATTAATATATTATTTCGAACTAATTTATTGAAATTTATGATGAAACTTGCGCTGCGTTTTCTGTTAAGTCGTCAGCTACAATGATCATATTCTTGCAGAAAAGGCTCTCTAGTACTTTTGACACGACGGTTAAATCGCATAATGCATTATAATAATGCAGATCGAGAGTTTCTATGCGACATCCCATACATTCTTTCAAGCAGTTCATCTGTTTTTCATCTTTGAATCCGAGTTATTTGAACCCGATTATGTATGTCTGAAATCACTCAAGTCTCCTGCAGTTGCAAGGGACAACTTACTTGTGGGAGGTTTGAATTTTCCATGAAACTCATAGAGAAGCGCCTAAATTTTAAATGGCATAGTGACCGGCGTAGTGTGCAGCGAAGTTCGAACAACTTTGACTCGTGCATAGGAATGCTGATTATGACACCTATGAAGTGGGGAGTCTTCTTATGATCGAATGATAGCCTTCGAACGAGAGCAAGCAAGATGCCTGAATTAATCAATCAATTAAATAATTTAAAATTTATTCTCACAAATCTAAGACCAAACACAGATCCCGGTGCATATTCGATGACTTTCCAGATAAGCTCGAGTGGAAGAATCTCGATTGGAGAAAGGCTATCCAAATATCGATTTGATTCGTCGCACGATTGTGAATTCATTCGAATTAAGGGAATGATAGAAACAATTGACAGAGTTTGTTTCAAAATTTTTGAAATTCGCCACTGACGACGCTCTTTGTCTCTTAAATTCGAGCAACGCCAAGGGGTTCTTTTTGAATATTATGGAAACTTGTGTGAGTGGTGGATTTTACATTCAACAATTTTTAAGTTCTATCGATTTTCAGCCCGATCCCTCGTTTTCTCTGTTGCAAACGTTTGCCGTGGCTGCTAACTCCTTCTCATTTGCTACTCTGCCTCCCCCTCTCTTCCACTCGGTACTTGCTGCCCCGTTTAACGACCACTTCCCGGGACCATTCAATGTATAATAGACTCGGCTGACTCCTGAAGTGCGCTTCTATTGGCGCCGAAGTGGTGTCGGAGTACATTCATTCATTGCCTGTTACGTTTTAAGGTATTTATAATGATTATTGATTGTGTAAACAGAGGTGAAATAGCATCACCTCTGTTTACACAATCAATAATCATGTGTGAGGCAGTATGAAGGAGAAGGTGGTGGGGTACTGGGCAGAGATCAAAGATCAAGTCGGTCTACTGGGTTACGACCCCATCAAGCACAACGCCGGAAGGCGCACAAGTGGTGTCACACGACCTCTTCTCCGTGAATGAGCTACGAGCCCATCAAGAACAAGTGCCCGTAGAATGTGAAAGAGCTTCTTAGTACACCTCCCTCCCTCGCTACTCTGTCTGAATGAACAATCACATTTCTTCTCTGATATGTATGTGATCTTATCAGCGCATGATACTTTCCGATTCTGTGATGAAGTGGAAGTCATGTAATGTGTAGCTCAGACTGAATTAATAATCAATTAAAATTCGATTTATCAGTTGCATAACAGTGATAAGGACTTAGAGAGAAAGCATCAGCGTCGTTTCGGAAAACAGAGACAACCCGAGAAGGCTAGTGAAGAAATCGGGAACTGGGCATCGGATCGATTGATCGGGGTTGGATGAGAGTTTTTCGATTGAAATTCTCATTATAGTTCGAAATGGTGGTCACTATCTCTTCATTTCGATCGAGTGTGTGAAATAAAGAGGCGAATACCCGAATTTCGACCTCTAGCTCTCATCCAACGCCGATCAACCGTCAAAACACCGAGAAAAGAGCACGAAACGGCAGCGAAATCGGGACGAATCGTATACAAGGATGCGAAAAAAAGCACTGGAATTGATGAATTGGAGGGAAAACACATTTCGATGATTAGCGACTCGCATTTACAGGTAACCCGCGCGACTATGGGGAGCATGGACGGAGAATCTCGGGCAGGGGGGAGAATGGAAAGATGTCGCGGTACCCTTGTGGTAATTTCAGGGGATACTTCAACCTCAGTGTCCGTACGGGGGGGGGGGAGTGTTACAGTACCCTTTGTTACAGTTACCACAGATGATACGGTAGCCTCAATATGGCAGGGGTGTTGAATGTTACAGTACCCATGCGATTACAGTAATCTCAGAGGGTACGGTAACCTCAAAAGGGCAGAGTTAGTGTTGAATGTTACAGTACCCTTGCGGTTACGGTAATCTCATGGGATACGGTAACCTCAAATGGGCGGTGGGGGATGATGAATGTTATAGTTCCCCGGAAGATACAGTAATCTCATAGGATACGGTATCCTCAAAAGGGCGGGGGCGTGTTTAATGTTACCGTACAATTGTGGTTAGAGTAATCTCAGGGGGAACGGTAACCTCAAAAGGGCGGGAGCGTGTTGAATGTTACAGTACCCTTGCGATTACAGTAGTCTCAGGGGATACGGTAGCCTCAAAAGGGCGGGGGAGGCAGGGACGGGACCAGGATCGGTCGGCCGTCGTTCACTTCGTTCTCGATCAGGCAATTCCAGTCGTTTCTCTGCTGATCGACGATCGATTGGGGCGGCGGGAGGAGGTGTAGGCCGTGGTGTGGCGGGTGCGAGGAAGACGTCGTCGCGGGCGAGTACGGCGGCGGGGCTGGAATGAAACATTGATATTATCTCAGTATAATATTGATCGAGCTTTATTTTTTTATCTATTCACAGGAGAAGAAATTTCATTAATTGATTTCGCATTTCTCCGATTTCACATATTGATGAAACCTATTGTGTTCTGTCGTTTTCTTAGAGAGCGAATCCATTCAGAGAAGCGGAAATTTGTTCAGATTCCCCCACTTCCTTCGATATTTGCCTAACAAAATGTCAGAAATTGTTGATGGGCGCTGGTCCCCGGGGACTGGTTCATCAATTGTGGCAGGGGCGGAATTCATTTTTCGCCCCCAGCTCCCGGATGCCCTATGGAGGCTTGAGTCATATGGAAAAGACCTACAGTTACAGTACCACGGAAGGCATTGCGAACGACAGTCATCACAATTTTCTCGCAAATTTGTACTATGCTGCACGAAAGTACTGGTCTACATACAAGAGACATGTTCCTCGCTTTATTGTACTCACCCCTATAGCAGACTGTCCTCAAAGTCACGAGCCCTCTACTCAGTATTCTGGAGCCAAGAACAGTACCATGTACCAGGGGGGAATCCAATTAGCGCCCTGCTATCTTGCCAGAGATCTTCCCTCTAGCCTAGAGTCAAGCAGCAACAGTAGCAATATTTTCATGGTTAGAGTGAGCGAGAGAGCATGAGAAATTGAGAGAGTTAGACAAACGACGTCCATTTTGACAGCGCGCACACGAGCTAATTGAATTGGGACGAGTCGTCGTCGACGGCGAAAAGTAGGCGAAACTGGTGAATGCGAAAATAGCCCACAAGGAAGGATGAGCGAGGACGAGTTCTTGGGTCTTGGTAAAGTTAGGGCACCACGCTGGGTAGCCCCGGTGCCAAGTCTGGTCTCGGATATTTGAATCCTAAGGTTCTGCTATAGCTGCCGCTGTTCGGGTACGAAAATAGTTTTCACGGTTCCATTACCAAACTCGGATCCCCGACTCCACGAAATATTCTGCCCACCCCATTTCTCTGGCACTAAACGGCCAGTTGCGTGAGCCAAACGTTGCTGAATAATTAGTGAAAGAGGAGAAAGAGAGGAATTTCAAGGACAAATTTGGCGACGCTTTTCGTGACTGCCAATAATTCAGGGGGCGCCTTTTGCACGTTTCAGTTTGATTCCAAGGAAGAGACTACAGTAGTCTCGACTCGTCAATTCAATTAAGCGCTTCCCTTCTTTTCTTCTCCTTCTTCTTTCTTCTTCCTGACGATACTGCCCTACTTTGATTTAGGCGCAGTGTCTCTGGGGAGAGTCGGAAGAGGCGCCGAGAGTATATAGGCAAATGGAAAGATGCACGCAACACAAACACCGTGTATACTGTGAATTGGCGGATGGAATTGCGAAATGCTGTTCTTCGGTCTCTTCTTCGGACCTTTTTTTCCATACAAGGCCGAAGAGCAGATAGTGCCCAGTACAAAATGCACACCTGCCTGTACATCTGCCTTTTGCCCCTATCTCAATCAAGGATTCGCACTATTCTCATTCGCATGCCCCTCGCTACTGAGACCAATAAAAAAGAGGCCTTGCATCAATCAGAGATTGGCTGCATATACGAATTAGAGATGCGCGAGTGTGACAAAGAAACGTGGGAAATCTTCGCATGATTGGATGCGAGGTCAGAGACGACGAGAGATCACGCGGAATGGAGAGAGCGCAGACACAATTGGAAATTGGGATTAGTAGTAGTTGCGAAGATCTGAGGTTAGAGAGAGCGAGAGATCAAGGAAAAAGGAGAGAGCGCAGACAAGGAAAATTACGATTTCTCACGACAAAGAAGCGCAGCATAATTACGGATTATTATTATTCCGCATGTGATGCAATTGCGAAAATGTTTCTTTCTCGGGAATTACTAAGTACCGTATACTAGAGTGGACGAGTCATGAGTTGCTTCCTTATAGTAGCTAGACTTAGTAAGAACTTGGGGAAGAATGTGAAAGATCAAAGATCAAAGATCAACAATCACCGTACCTTCATAGATCTTGTGGTTGCCATCGATCGGGCGATAGGCGGGCGCCGTTCGCTCGTTTTGCGCCGCCAGCTCAGCTTCTCTGTAGAAAAAAGTCATTTTTCAAAGACTCTCTCGTTTTAGCGTGCTCTCTCGCCTCGATTATTTTCGAAACTAACCGAATAGTCGTCCGCCGTCGCTTGGCGCGATTCGAGAAGACGCGATCCGGATTGTCTGCAACGACAGTGATAAACGGCAGAATCACCTCACGCAGTGCAAAATTGTCTCGATTTCGATAATTTTAGTAAAATACAGAAAGCAGTGCACCACTCACAATTCTCGCCCTCGCGATTGTACCAGCCGCACTCGCGCGGCTTCAGGCAGTACCTGCAAGGTTGATGTTTAGATTTTTGGCATCGATCCAGAATTCAAATTTTGCTATTTCCCGCCCTTACCTCCTGCAGATGACGTAGGCGACGCAGATGCTCACGCAGACGAGCGCGGCGACGCACGCGATGATCACACCGATGTACCTGCAAACGACAGAATCACCTCACGCAGTGCAATTTTGTCTCAATTCGATGTTCTTTGGTAAACGGCAGAAAGCGGTACACCACATCGCACCGGAAGACCGGAATCACCGATTTCACGGTTGTCTGGTCACTTTTTTTCGGCGACCAGCCATGTATGAGCAACCCCCCGCTGAGCAATAACAGTATTCTCTTTTCCTTTTCCCTCGAATGCCACAGAGAGTTTTGGTTGGTAGCCGGGAGCTATAGCTATACTATACTACAAAAAGATAGGAGGGGGGAAGGAGGAGGGGAAATAGTGACCAATTCCCGTTGCATTATTATTCGCGCTCCGGCGAGCATTTCTAGCTCTGTGGCGGTGGAATTTGGAGTCGGAGTGTGTACAGTGAACCGAGGGAAATCTCGGTATTTTGGCTCTGGCGAGATAGTGTGCCGAATGAGGAGAGCATCCACTCATAACAGCATCCATTTGCGTCATCCCTACGAAATCTGTCGAAAATAACAGACAACTGTTGGATGGGAAATCATGATGAAGAAAAAGACGCAAGAAAGAGGAGATGATTGATTGTGATTGACAACCGAATACACTTTTGCGATCTGTTTTTCGATTATCCCTTTTCGCCATCGGAATCCCTCCACTTTTTGTTGAGAAACCCCGCAGTTTCTAACGATTCACGGGTTCGGACTCGCAGCAGTAATCGCCATCACTCCCTTTCCACTGCTAAGCCTCCCTCTGAACTGACACCGAGTCGGCACTGCAGAAAATGACAATCTTTTGGGAAACTTCTTGCCTAAACCCCTGCCCAATTACTGGAGTATTTTCCGGAATCTGGACCATTCCGAGATCTCCGGAAGCCGTAAAATAGCCGCCGCGCCAATAAACGGCTGTAGTAACACCTGTGTACGAGTCTCATCTCGTTTCTTCCTCTCCCCTCTCGAGCTCGTTTAGTGTCGACGAGAGTTTACTGCGCCAGCGCCACCTAATTACTTGAGCGACGAGAGCCGGGTTTTATGGGCCGGAGCCGTCGTTTAGTTTCGCCAGTCCACTACTTGCCGGTCCCTTGCTGCTAGAGACTCTTGACAGCATAACTCGCACTCTCGCTAATAAGAATAAGTCAAAAGTACAACCCGAGGTCGAGATTCATCTTCCTTAGTGCAGCATGCGACGCTTGGGAAACGTCGACTACACTACGGACCACACACCACCCTATCAATCCCCGGAGTGTTCACCGCTCCTCGCTTGTTTGTTGTTGCATGCTCGGCATGGCGGGTGATTAATTTCGAGCGCGGGTGGATGGTTGAAAACACACCCATCCCTCTGCCCCTACTTTGATTACTGGTCACTTTGACCGGCGAGAAAAAGAGAGAAGCGCCTCTAAATTTACCCTGCCACATGACCCACGAGCACTTTCAATCTGCGCCAAGGCGCACTCTTCTGTCAGCGTTGGGTAATCAAACCGGGTCTCGAGGGAGGTAAGGGAGAGGGATTGGTTCAGCGTAATCAGAATAATGAGGACTGCGTTCCGATCAAAAACACTTGGTCCTCGGGGATTTGCTGATGATGAGATTCTAAATCCGGTCAGAGTCGCGAGAGACTGTGCGAACTCAAGATATGATTACTCAATTTCGAACTGTAAGCGATCGTTTATTCCCTAAAGGAAGCTAACGAGCGTACTGTCTCAGCCCGAATTGGACGGAGCAAGCACAAACTCTGCCTCGGCAAACTCAATTTGCTCGACGAGGCCCCCAAATCAGGCAACAAGCAAAGGGGAGACGGCGCGAAGGTCCTCTTCGAGGGGAGAATAAGCTTTATTTTTATTGGTACGGAATGAGTTTCACAGAGTGTGTATTGGAGAGAGTTTATCGAATCTCTGATGTTTCTCTTATGCCGTCTTTAAAAAAATATTTACAGAAACAGCGTGAGAAACCGCATCCCTATTTTAGTGCGTATTTGTGCTGTTTTTTGTGCCTTGTCAGGCAAAGTATCCTGTATCCCCCCCTGCCTGCTTCTGTGTAGTAGTTTTCTGTCTTTCCCTCCACTTCCGTGAGAGGAAAGGAGAGCAGCGGGGGTAGCATACGACGTGGATCGGGAGGAAGGAGAGGCAAGGCTGACTGCCAAATTGCCCCGTCGGCCGTTCCTTGTCGTTATTAGGCAATTGCAGATCCAGGCAACCATTCCCGTTTTAGATTCAGAACGCGTGGGTGGGACAGAAACTTCCTGATGGCATAGATTTTCTCCTTTTTTTCAGATAAATTATATTTTATCACTGAACAATCGCTAAGGCGTCACCCTGAACGCTTCTCTGATGAAAGATAGATGATTATCGCAAGTGACTCAGCACAACTATTTCCAGCAGAGACGCTTGTACGTCAAGCAGGCGAAATTGTAACCTTAGCCGTTAGTCATTGTTGGCCATTTCGCTCTTACGTCATCACTTTGAAATCACTCAGAATCTGAGAGAATCTGCGGGGAACCTAATTGGTTGTGCACATACAAGTACAGAGACATTTTGAGAAAGTGCAGGGCCTATCTGTTTTCTGCCTTTGCTATGGCTAGTCTGAGAAACGAGAAAGCGTTTAGAATAGAGAGAGAGGAGTTTAGGAAGTACAGCTGAGGCTAATGCACTCTTATAGAAGAAGCGGAACGATTTCGGCCGCGTTTCCGGTTCCGGACCGGCAAATTCGCCCAAAGAACCGGCAAATAGGCAACCACACTATGGGACATCCAGGGGTACTCAGTGATGATACAGGTGTCAAGCCGTATTTCACCCCCTCGACTACCTTTCGAAAATAGCCTCGCGTTCACACGAAAAGTGCCTGTGACGGAGAGCTGTTTTCGGTGATTTTTCCTCTAGAAAAAGTGTCCGTCCATGGTGGAAATATGAACGAGAGCCCGAAAGAGGAGAGGGATTAGGAGGAAGATCAAGAGTGAGAGACGGGAGGGGCCGAGTCTCTCGTAAGAAACCCTTGAAGATGAGCGGCCATCAGAGTTTGATGACTTTGCGACAGAGAGAAAGCTTGTGACTGGGATTGGGGTATTTGCGTTTCTTCAGTCTTCTATGAATCCCTTGACCCACTGACACTTTACAGGAAGATTACAAGACACTTTACAGGAAGATACCAATTCCCTCCCCAATGTTACCATCCTCCAGGCCCAGTGCCTTGATTACAGCATGAAAAAAATGCATACTGCTCGCTCGCCCGAGTGAAATCGATGTAATTTTCGGTGTGCCAGCCTAATCCAACTCGTCCAATTTCCTGAACGACCTTCTTTCTACGCAGAAACGTCTAGATTTTCCTCCCTGAGAGAAGGAAAAGGGAAGGAAAAGAAAGAGAGGGGGAGAAGCGATGATAGATTCAATTTTCACCCTAGTAGTCGACAAGCCATGTTTCTCCCTCCCGCTCCCTCTCTTTCCTTCTTCCAGAAAAGGAGGGAGAAGTCCCAAAGGAGGGGAACCCCGAGGAGGAAAATCTTTGAGCGATCGTTTCAATTTGCGGGATAGGCAAACACAGCAATAATCATCGCTCTCAGATTTCATGCAAGCATGATACGAGATTGATTCTCGCCAATAGGAACGCAGTTACCCTGCAAAACAAGAATGCATGCGAAATGAGCGGCGAGAGCGCGCTCGCTAAGCGCAAACAACGAGCGCGCTTTTGCTTGAAGAAATGCGATTTTCCTAAGAGAGAAGAGGAATTTCGAGCAAAAAGCACGAGCGATTTTATGAAAAACAAGACACAAAATGGATGGGAACTCACGAGGAGAAGAATTCCCTCCAAGCCCGGGAAGACTCTTCGGCATCGTGCTTGTGCATTTCGGCCTGCAATTAGTTTTAGGTCATCAATTTTTGGTGTGGGCCTAAGCGACGTTTCCAAATCGTCGCACTGTGGAAAAATGACTGAGATTGAAAAGAAGAGCATGTAGGCAAAGCTAATTGCATGTTTGCCATAAACTCAATTTTGCGCTAAAAATACCTCCGTGCAGCAGTAGAATCCGTTCGGCTCAATCTTGGAAGGACAGCAAAAGTTCTTGTTCGGATCGTCTTTGAAGGCAGGACACTTTTTCACCTAAAATGAGGCGTTTTTAGTCATTTTTGGACGTTTTTTCCAACTTTTCGAGTGAAAACTGTCAAAAATCTAGCAAAATTACCCGTCGATGTAGGGCGGGCTCGATGCCTGCCGGGGCGGGGCAGGTGCGCTCGGCTGGCGCCAGAGGCGACGCCGTGGCGCCCGCCTCGGCCAGCTCGGCCGCGAGCGCGCCGCTCGCGGCGAGCAGCGCCGCGCCGGCCGCCAGCCGCCGTGGTGTCAGCAGCAGCATCGACGACTTTTCCTAAACGTCGTTAATTGTGAAAAATGACTAGAGTCGAACCGAAACAGCTGGGCTAAGCGAAACGAGCGAGCGCGTGTGTATGTGTGCAAGTTGTGAGAGGAGAGGAGGGGAGAGGCAGAGAGAGGGGAGGGAGACACAGAGAGGGGCAACCAGTTCGTCCCCTTGGGACCCCGGCCCCGCAGCAGCGACTCCCCCTGACCACAGCAGGCCCTTTTAATCCGTCTGAAATCCCCCCTGGCATCGGAGACCAAAAAAGGTGTAGTAAAGGGAACAGCGTGCCTTGTTCTGTGGAATAGGCCCCACAATGTGAATCTTTCTCGAGAAAATCACGTTACTTTGCCCGAAATTTGATTGACTCTAGTGGGAGACGGAGGATTTTTGTTATGATTTTCAAGCAAGAAAAGCGTGCGAATGGCGAATAACAAGAATTCGACGAGTGTGGGAAATCGCGGACACACAACGACGGGAAAGGCTCTCTCCGATTCTCAGTGCTCTCCTCAAATCGCACGCTCTCTCGTCGCTCCAGAGAGATGAAGACCGTATTGCCAGATAGGAATAGGCAAGGGTGAGCATGAAAATATGCTGCCAGTGACAGATCTTAGGAGCGGAGAGCTGCACAGAAATGGTAAATCTCACAATCAGTCTGAGACTCGATGGTTTCGAAATTTGATAATGGGTTAAGTTTCAAGAGTGCTAGAACAGACGGGCTGACAAGGAATGAACAATGTACGGCTCCGAGTGCTCTTAAAAATTATAAAATTTGAGATACAAAAATTGCGAAATCAGCCATAAATTCAGCTTTGAACACATCGCTCGAGCGTCGAATTAGGCATTCCTGTCGTTCTTCCTATCGCATGCAAGGATGGATGATAGATATCCCGCCCTAGCTGGACGATAATTCAGTAAGCACTCTCTCCATTTTGCACGATATCTCGCCTGCACCAAGACTTCCGTCATAAAAAGGACTGTATTAGGTAGCGATGGAGGCGTTCTCTCGATTCGCAATGTTATCTCTCTTCATTCTACCACCTTCCTCTCTGGGCTGCACTGTGACATGCAAGATGCCATCGCAGACCGATAAATCATGAATGATTTCGAAGGAGGCAATGAAGTCAGAATCGCGAGGAATACGCGTTCGGGCTTCCGCGTGGGAATAAATCACTGGCCGATTTAGGAAAATAATCAGAAAACGCTGCATGAATTCGGTTGAGTTGCAATGCTAGTTCAAGTTGCAAGTGAACCGATATTAGCAGTGCATGTGTGCAGCAGTGCAGCAGTGCGAAGATATTGTTTCTGAAAATAAATGTAATGGGTATCGTAGATTTATCCGAGAATTGATCAAAAAGTTCGCCTTAGCATAAAAACCACAGTACGATTCCCACGAGCTCTAAATCTAGGTCTAATTTGCAGGTTAGAAAAGGCGAGATAGCACGCGAAATCGAGAGAATCAGATGATTGGCGACCTCTTAAAAAGTAGAGCTCAAAATATGAACCGCCGTCTCTTCATTTCGCACTCTCCCTCCTCACTGGACCGAGTGAAAGAGTGTGCGAAATTAGGAGACGACGGCTCATTTGAGCTCTAATAAAAAGTACGGTACGATTCTCACGAGCTCTAAATCTAGGCCTAATTTACATTAGGTTAGAATTTAGGTTAGATAAGGTGAGAGAGTACGGTAAATCGAGAGGATCAGACGATTGAGATGTCGCCCGCATAAAAAGTAGAGCTTTTCTTCAATCGCCGTTTCCTCATTTCGCACACTCCCACCTCACTGGATTGGGCGAAAGACTGCGAAATTAGGAGCCGACGGCTCATTTGGGCTCTAATAAAAAGTACGGTACGATTCCCACGAGCTCTAATTCTTGGGCTGAATTACATGTCAGATAAGGCGAGGTAGCACGCGATATCGAGAGAATCAGACGCTCGCATAAAAAGTACGGTACGGAGTATTCCCATGGAGCAGCTCATGCGTCCTCGCGACCGTGCGAAAAATAATGGATTAGTGTGGGTAATGAGTAGCCGGCGGCTGTCGGATTACAAGTGTATGAGCGGGAATAATGATCTGAGCTTGCTAATGGGACTGTGAGGGTGGGGAATTCCGTCTCTTCATGCCTCACAGAGTTTTCCAGGCATTTTATCGCAGGGAGGAGTTATGAAAGAGTGTCCGAAATGAAGAGAAGTTTACCCGTATTTTGAACCCTAATGAGTAGCCGACGGCTGTCGGATTACAAGTGTATTTATTCCCCCTTCTACGGGGAATTATGATCAGAGATACTAGATAATAGGACTGTGAGGGTGGAAAATGCCGTCTCTTCATTTTTCGTGCTTTCTCGCCAGTCAGAGTGAAAAGAGAGTGTGCGAAATGAAGAGACGACGTCCCGCATTTCGAAATAATGAGTAGCCGACGGATTGCAAGTATGTGCATGGGGAATAATCATAAGAGCTTGCTAATAGGCGAGGGTGGAACATTAATCTCTAATGACTAGCAAGAAAGCTTGAAAGCGTGCATAATAGGGAAGATAGGGAAATCTGGGAGAAAGGCACATTTTTAACGATCATATTGTCAGTAAAGCTTGCATGTGCGCAATGCACGGAATTAACACATATTTTAATTAGAATTTTGTGGTAGAAGAATATGTTTCAGAAATTAACTAAAGGGTCGAATATTGAGGATATGACACTGTGGTTTGATGGAATGTGGAAAATAAAAGAATTTTCTAATCTGCAGCTACAGTGTGAGTAATGATCAGCAAGCGTTGATAAGCGAACATAATAGAGAAGAGAAGGATATCTTATCCAGGGAAACGGGAGAGGAGATAAGCGAGAAATGTCATGGAGATTATAGTTGCAAGAAGTAGTGGGGGGAATAATAGAGATAAGGGATATTGGAGAATCTCTCTGCTTTGCACGTGCTACCTGAACATTCAGAGGGAGCTAGAGACTGGAAAGAATGAAGAGCCGCAGAACGGTGCTCACATGATATCGGAGATAAGAGATATGGAAAGATATTGTGAAAAAGGAGAATGAACAGTTTTTCAGCTGATTTATCAATTCAGAAATTAGCTGTCCAAAGATCGCACGATCTCTGGTTTTGCTGTAGTCCAAGAAACAGAGCTGACTCTCCTCAAGCCCACTGCTCTTTCACAAATCAGCGAAAAAGAGTAAGCCCTAGGAATGAACAGAAAAATGGTCTAAATCTCTCATTTCGCTATACTCTCTCGTTTCTCTGACTGGCTATAGATAAGGCACTATGAAGAAACGAGAAAGTCCTCGGAATGAAGAAGTCTCTCCCTCCCCTTACTGAGCAGCAGTCTTATGCTGTGGAAAAAGTCAAAGAGAAGATGACAGATTTGAATTCCCACAATTTCATATCTCGTCTCCCAGTGGTGCTAGGCACTTGAAATTTGGATTCTGGGGTGGTTTTCAATTTACACCCCAGAATCCAAATTTCAAGTTGCTATCTATACGGGGAGCTGAGATATGAAATTGCGGGAATTCAAATCTTTCCTCTTCTCCTTGACTTTTTCCACAGCATTAGCCTCCTCCTAGTTCCGGCAACCGGAAGAGCCAAGTGCGTGTCATGTAGAATGTAGGGGAATGTCGAGAGGGAGAGAGGGAGATGGGGAATGGGAGATGGGAGGCATCACAAATGCACATTTAGTAGCACGAAACGGAAGGGACTTATCGGTGCAAGGTGAAGGAGGAGGGGTGGATTCAAGTACAGTCATTCAGCATTTGTAGACTACATTCTACAACAAACTATCCACCATTATTCTTGTCCGCATACCAGTTCCAAGCTACTGGTGTTTTGTTCGCTCATTCATTAAATGTTGCGATAAAGATATATAAGTAGAGAATCGAAGAACAAAAATGCATAGTGCGCTTTGAGAAGACAAATACTGATGCATTCATGTTGGCCTAGATGCATACAAAAAGTTCGGTTGAAGTCAAAAATAGTGCACCCAAGGAGAAATACTGGTCCCTTTGAGAAATACTGGTCCCAATATAGAAATACTGGTCCGCAAAATACTGGTCCTTTCGAAATTTACTGGTCCCAAATTTGCCGAATAAATATACTGGTCCCAACATAAATTTGCTGGTCCCAGGTTTTGAAGTTTTACTGGTCCCAAAAAATATTATAAATTTACTGGTCCCAAGCCGTATCTGTTACATTTCCATGATGTATTTACTTTTTTTCATTTCTTTTGTTTTCGTTGATATATTGACAAAAGTTCATGCAGCGTAAGGCACTAGGTCGAATGAGAACATTCGGATGAGAACCTACTGGATGAGACCCAAAATATTTCGTTTTCTTCCGATTGTGGGTTTGAGAACCTACTGGCAAAATACTACAACGCTCAAAAAATAATTTAGTTCTCATCCAGTAGGTTATCATCCAAATTTTCTCATCCGCCCAGCGTAACAGATCTTTCACTGAAAAAAAACTGCAGGTAAACGAAGCGAAAGTAAAGAACGCATCGGAAATCAAGTGCGATTCAAGTTGACGCAGGTTAATTTTTCGGCTCACTGGGTCGAAAATAGTTCAAGAACTAGCGAATAGACCAAAAATCAGATTTACGGGGTTGAGTAATAAGACGTACAATTCTACAAAAAAAAATTCCGGAATTTCACCCCAAAAATAGTTCAAAGGCTATCGACGCGAAATCGGAGACGATTAGTAGCTGAAAGTGTGAATTCCTCTCCACTCTCTTTGTCATTTCTCCTCTCATTGCAGGGGGAGAGACCACCTGTTGAGAGGGACCTCTCACTCTCTGCCTCTCTTCATTTCCCCTTATCTCTCGGTCTTTCTGACTTGTTAGAGATCAGGAGACCAAGAGAAAGAGAGGGAGGAACTTCAATTCATCCATCATGAATGGGGGATCATGAAAGCAGGCAAGGGAGAGAGATGTATGACAAACATTCGGAACAGCGAGTGGAGCAAATTTGTGACTCGAGAAGAAGAATTGATGATAGATCTGGGAAGAGTAGTGAATAATAACGAGAGAGTTATCGGGAAAACTTCTGTTGAAAATGCCATAGTGATTGATCCTTCCCGAAATACCGGAATCAGTCAATCGCTCATGTAGGCCGTACGGTAACTCGAATCTGACACAAATTGCCGTGTTTTTATGCATAGATAATGGAGACAATGATAAACGCCAGCGATTTCTGGTTGCTTGTTCCCAGGCGATAAATCTAGCCCAATTTGTAGTCCCAATATCAAAACAATCACATGATAATTAAAGCATAATTTAACCATTTTCACAAATAATTGCATCAACAAGGCAGCGGAATGTAGCGCCTCTAGACTGGCTCCAATTGTAGAATTTGTCCCCTTTCCCTGCTGAATAATGCATGGTTGCGGACTCCAATTTGCGGTCTTCGCGTCTTGCGGCAGACAGAAATGACAAGCAATTCTGCCATTTTTCGTCTGGTTCTCTCCATTTCGCATGCTCTCTCGCTCCTCTCTGACTGTCCATGACGACTACAAAAAACAGTACAACGGCGACAGCGAAATTTGGAGTAATGTTCTCGCGTCTCTTCATTTTGCCTTATCTCTCGCCAGTCAGAGAAACGAGAGAGAGAGACCATCGAAATTTGGAAGCCGAGGGGCGAATGGCAGGATGTATTTTGTGGAGACGACAGCTAAGAAAACAGAATCCCGACGACTACAGCAGCGGTAGGTCGGAATAATTCCTTCCTTGTTCTTTTCTGGAGGGAAAATGATGAACAATTGGAACAAAAGTGGAACAAACTGCAGTAGGAATGATATAGCTGTTGTTCATTTGCGTTCATTTGTCCTAGAAAAGAATCCAAACTCCTGGAGCCACATTTGAAATCGGTGAGAAATGGTTATGAAGCGTCGAAGTGACTGGGGAAAGCAGGAATTGCTTGGGTTGGACCAAGGAACTGGGAGACAATAGAGTCAGCCAAGCCGGAGGAGAAAATAATGGCTTGTTTTCGCAGCGCTGACCGTTCAGGCTCAGCAGGTGGAAATGACTGCTTTCAATAGGAAATTTTCTAACGATTGCAAGAAAAATGGATGAATGTGTTTCACAGTATCTACAAGAATTAGCGAATTTCGTTCACGGCAATAAAGGAGGACAGAAGAAATATGAAAATGGAAGTGCACTCCCTCAGTCAGGCTGAAATCTCCCTCGAATCTCCCATTTCGTACGGTCTCGTGTGAAAAGAAATCAGAGCTGTCGAGGGCATTGCAAAAATAATTATTTTCTCTTTCTCTCATTCGAGAAATCTCAGAGATGCTTTCCCATGACTGTACGGGAAGCATAACAAGGAACTCACTGCAGTTTGACTTGTGAAATGAGCAGTGGAATCAATTCAAACCATACCATTCGTAGCAATGACATGACTTTGTTGTAACTTGAATGAACGGCTGGAATTGCAAAATAATAGGCAAGTACTTCTCGAAGCCATGACTCAATCGGAAACCCATGAAGCTGCGTCGGTAAGATGAAAGGGGAAGTGCTCCCGATCGACGCAAATGATCAGTGCGAGAGCGAAGAGAAATCAAATAATGTGATCGTGCGTCGGGCGCTCTCTTCATTCCGCACACTCTCTTGCCGTCTCTGACCTGCGAGAGATCGTGCGAAGTGGAGAGAGCAAGATGATTTTTCGATCATGGGGATGGAAGCGGGGAGAAAAATGGAGAGATGGGGCAATAACGCAAAACGAGTACAATGATTGATCGGAGAGATGAGGAGAGGAAACTGCGGGAATTGCGCTGAAGAAATATCGATAAAAATATACATTGAAACGATGAGAAATCAGTATGAAACTTGGTTTAGAGTTAAAAAGAATATAAAAAAACTGATAATTGAGAGAGATATTTCCTAAAATAACGTGGGTGCACAAAACGGAAAAATTCAACAGAAACAGTTCGAAAGCACGGCATGACACGCGCTTAGGCAGGCAAAAATCGAGAGCAAAGTGGAGCCCCCAGAAGTCAGCTAGAAAGGGGCACTCAGGGGGTCGATTTAGAACAAACACGGGGCGCGGCTAAATGAGCACACTCTCCATTATGGGCGCTATTTGGGTGGTTAGAGATAATGAGAGATCAAGGGAAATGGAGAGAGTCAGAGAAGGAAAAGCAGAGTAAATGGGCGAAATGTGAGAAGGAAGAAGAAGAAGAAGAGCGAAGAAAATGAGTAAGCACAACTGGTTCGGGGAATTTTTGTAATGGGGAGAGCCACATGTGATCATACTCGATCAATTCGTCCTAAATTGCAAGTCAATTTAACTGCACTGATTCCACAAGCAGATATTGTTCACCCTTCAGTCTCCAGGAAATCCCCACGTCCACATTATTCTTGTAAAATTCTCATTATCCTGTTCATAGTATAAAAATATTTGTTTAATGTTCTCCTCAGCTCCACGCAGCTAATTCTACAACGGAGTGACCGAAAAAACGCATTTGAATTAAAAAACAAAAAAGTTCGAAGATAATTATAATATATTACAGTTCTTTCGTGTCATGATTTTGGCGCGAATAATTTACGCATTGACCACTTTTGTCTGGAGGGTCGTGGTCAGAGCACAGCTATATTCAGCTAAATTTCTTGGCTTCTTTATTCAAAACCATCCTTTATTTACTTTCGTAACTTTCTAAGCGTATTAAGAGACCATCCACGAGAGAACGTACCTTCTGGGAGATGTCCACGGATGACTTTTTTGCAACCCGGCCCAATATTTTTTTGGTGATGTTCTCATACCGAATGCTGATATTTGGCCCAATATGGAGGGTTCTAGTGCACCCTCCGGAAAACGCCAGGCTCGACCAAAAAAAATCCGAATTTTTCAAAGTTGAAAATCATATTTTCTGAAAAGCTTGTCCGATGTATTTTTGGGCGTAGATTCCGAAAAACTCAATTTCGAAGCGATCGGATAACGATGAAAGGTTGAAAATAACGATTTTCGTCGAATTTCATGTCTCCTGAAAAATTTTTGTTCGCGTCGGGTTTTCTAGACCAAAAATTCGGAATCTACGTGAAAAAATACATATGGCCTGATTTTTTTGTATTTTTAATAACTCCGCGCCGGAAGTTATTGACATTTGAACAATGCGATTTACGTCAAAATGGTTTAACATCGACATACTTTTCGTCATAACTGGAACCAATGTTGATGAAAATGCTTGAAATTTTAAATTTCTGCATAACTTTTTATGCTCTTTCGAATGAGCTATCACATGATAGGGATATCTGAAATTCATTTTTCGAGAGATCAAAGATCAAAGATCAAAAATTTTGGGATCAAAGTTCAAAAATCGTAAATATCGTCCCTAGGGGTCATGCTGGTGAAGTTTGAGCACCGGGTGATGATTTTTGATATTTTTGTGCCCTTTCTTGCTCAAATCTCGCTATTTTCGAATTTGGATTTTTCACATAAGGGGGGACCCTTATGTGAAAAACGTCGATGCAAGATAGCGCACAAAAATATCAAAAATCATCACCCGGTGCTCAAACTTCACCAGCATGACCTCTAGGGACGATATTTACGATTTTTGAACTTTGATCCCAAAATTTTTGATCTTTGATCTTTGATCTCTCGAAAAATGAATTTCAGATATTCCTATCATGTGATAGCTCATTCGAAAGAGCATAAAAAGTTATGTAGAAATTTAAAATTTCAAGCATTTTCATCAACATTCGTTCCAGTTATGACGAAAAGTATGTCGATGTTGAACCATTTTGACGTAAATCGCATTGTTCAAATGTCAATAACTTCCGGCGCGGAGTTATTAAAAATACAAAAAAATCAGGCCATATGTATTTTTTCACGTAAATTCCGAATTTTTGGTCTAGAAAACCCGACGCGAACAAAAACTTTTCAGGAGACATGAAATTCGACGAAAATCGTCATTTTCAACCATTCATCGTTATCCGATCGCTTCGAAATTGAGTTTTTCGGAATTTACGCCCAAAAATACATCGGACAAGCTTTTCGGAAAATATGATTTTCAACTTTGAAAAATTCGGATTTTTTTCGGTCGAGTCTGGCGTTTTCCGGAGGGTGCACTAGAACCCTCCATATTGGGCCAAATATCAGCATTCGGTATGAGAACATCACCAAAAAAATATTGGGCCGGGTTGCAAAAAAGTCATCCGTAGGGAAGGTACGTTCTCTCGTAGAAGGTCTCTTAAAGCGCGCCAATAATATTACAAGCCTGACAAAAAGACGCTATAAAAGTCATCAATCCAGCTTATATTCGCATGTGTGCGGCGTTTTTTTTGTGTTCATTATTTATTAACTCATTTGTATGCACTCCACTTCAATCAAGCATTATTTACCGATGCTTGATTGAAGCTAAGTCTCCAAGTTAAAAAATCATTTTCAGTTCATGGACATTCTCCGCAAACTTCATCCGCATCTCAGTTTTCTGAGCCCCTATGCTATGCTTTTTGGGTGCATTCTCGCTGCTGTGATATTTATACATCTTGGAGATATCAAAGGCTAGTCTTTTATCCAAATTATTGACAATAATCCTCTCTTGATAGTTTTTATGTTATCTTTCCAATAAATTTATCAATTCAGTGTCTTGCGGATCGATCATTCTTGCTGTAATCTCTGCGGTCTATGGTAATTTGAGCAATCGATTGTATTTCTGGGATACGATGACGGTTGAGTATGAAAGAGTATTCATCTTCTTCTTCTCTTACTTGGCAAGTTTATAGTTGTATCTTTTGTAAAATCTTATTTCCTGATCTTTTGTAACATGGTAAAAAATTGCAATTTCTTCCTTCGACCACTCAAGAGAGACATTAACCACTTTGTATTTATAATTTAAATAACTTTATTTATTATTTGTTCAGTGCTACATCATCAACACGTACGATGAAAAATCGATCGAAGTGCAGCGAATGCGTAAGTCTGCTAATCTAATTACAATCATTCGGAAGAATTCCATTGTTCGCTCTATCCTTATCCAATTCTCTCTCCATCTCATTCTTGGAGATTGAACCCTAGATTCAATCGCGTGTGATTCGCTCGAGAGAGTAGAGTTCTCTTATTGGGACGGGAAACTGAATCGCTATTGGAATTTACCCCTAAGCCGGCCTTAGTTTGCTAAGGCTCCGATTCGCTTAGTATCTAACAATAATTTCCCTAAATTGCAGATATTGTTTTCATTGTTTTCTATTTCGTCATCTTGGCTCTCGGCCTTCTTGTAGTGCTCCACATGAATGGATTACTTGAAAAGAAGAAAATTCAGCAAATTTTGCAAAAACTACGAAACAAGACTAAATATCAATAATTTTTTTCAAAGAATTTGTCTAATTGCAACAATCGTATTAATGGCATTCATTTTTGTTAATTTGTGCGGATAAATTAAAACAATTGCTCATGTCAATGTGTATTTATCGTGAAATTCATTCATTCAATTCAATTGCAGTTAAATATTTTAAGTGGAAATTATGCACAGATAAATTGTGTTATCTAATCTTTCTATTTGTTCTTGTTAACGAATAAATTATAGTAGAGGGAAAAGCCGTATAGGTAAAGCGTTGCAGTAAACGAGAGGCGGTAGACGTCGCCTGAAATAATTTATTTTTTAAATAAGCTCAGAGTGCAATCGTATCTAGACTATTTGTGAATAAATAATATTTTCAAGAACTTACGAATTCGCTCTTCTTCGAAATATCCCACATTACACAAGGGCACATGGAGACCCTGCAGAAAATACATTATCCATGCCAATCGAAAGTACCCAAGCATTAAATTTCCTGGTGTGGTGAAATCAAATACTCACGCATTTTCTCTACTTCCCTCGGTCATACAGAATGCATTTGTTGCAGTTCAAGAATCGAGATGGGAGACAAGAAATTACTCACAATAGCGCAATAATAAATGGCCAATCCTTTTCTTTCAATCGTTGAGATTACTCTCCAGAAGTGTGAACGATCGAATATGTTTCCATAGGCTGTAGCAAGAAGGGCGATGGCCATCGAAATAACTGGCACTGAAAATTATGACTCATTTTAAGGTTCTTACATTTCAGATCTCACTTCGCAAACTCATGCCGATCACAGAATTTTTAAAAATTGAACAGGAGCTTTAGCATCTGCCATATGCAATCAACACAAACCTGTTACATCGTCCAGATGAATATACGAGAAGACAGAAAGTGTCCATCCAACAATCGCGGCGAATGGGCTCGAGAAGCAGAGACGATTGTGAATGGTGTTGATCAGGTCCATACTGCAAATACAATTTTTGAGCGGTGAATAAAGAAGAAAATTAAATATTTAACGAAGGCAATACAGTTAAAGCAGTGAACTGTGACTCAAACTAAGAGATGAGCCTTTTATAGCTATCCCTGGCGTCTTATACTTGGCGTCTCTGGCACAATGCC
The DNA here is from genome assembly GCA_900490705.1 of Pristionchus arcanus. Classification (NCBI taxonomy): domain Eukaryota; kingdom Metazoa; phylum Nematoda; class Chromadorea; order Rhabditida; family Neodiplogasteridae; genus Pristionchus; species Pristionchus arcanus. Next base: position 65,329 of record LS486956.1, on the reverse strand, counting down.
AATGCAATCGGAGAGATAAATCGAAGACTCGTTCCATCAAGATATGCCAGCGGGGACAAGTTCGTAATTACAAGCAACTTCCCTTTTTCTCAATGCAAAAAATAAGGCACCTGTGCAGAACATTACAGAACAAAGTTTTCAAGCAACTTTAGATCTAATCATAGAGACCCTGCTGATACTGCTAAATGTAGATACTGCTTTTCCCTGATTCTAACTAACGTTTCGGAATGGAGGCGACGCCCACTTCGCCCAGCTCGTAAATGCGTTGAATGAATAACCCCGAATATGCCCAATAGTGAACAAAAGCATCTTTATTCCAATTTATCTTGTTTTTCTAGGCATAGAACGGTCCGATCTTCGCTCCTTATTCACTGCTAGCTCTTTCGACATCGATTTTCTGTTATTTTCAAAAATGGAAATCCGTTCATTGTGCATTGTTATTTTTCTGTGATACATTGCGGTAGCCGAGGAAGGGGAGTGGCAACGAGAGGAAGGATCGAGGAGCGGATGTTTCCGAACAGTTCGAATCCTTTCTTACCCTCTTCCATCGCGCAAAGGCTGAGTTTAGGGTAGGAGGTGAAGTAGATCTGCTATTCTCAATCATCTCAGGTAAAAAACACGAATGAAAGCGAAAATTGTTTTTTCTTAGTCGAATCGATTTTGTTAGTATTGTAGTATCTGTTAGTATCTGGGAAAGAATTTTGAGTGTTCCGCGATTCTCCAAATTCTGTTTACAAATTTTATCTGTTTACATAGTATAAATATGAACAACAAGTATCATTTCCGAGCAATAAAAGGCGGTTGTATGAAAATCGACAGTCAATGAGTATTTTTTCCACGTGAAGAATATAATGGAAAAGATAAAGAGTACTACAAAGGATCCGTATCTTCGATAAGTGAATTTTGTGGCATTTCCAATTATGACCAGATTCAAAGATGCGATAATTAGATTGACAAACTCTGAAAAACATTTGTTTCTAGTTGACAGGGTGACTAATGCTCACGATGATCTATTTGGTGAAGTCCTGCAGAGACGATTGAAACGATAGCGAAATGACTTCTGAAGAAAAACGTATTAATTTGCACCAGGGAATGAAAAACTCACCTATAACAAGGAAGGGACTGGATTCCGATCTTAGAAGTTAGTGTTACTGTAGAAGAGATGCGAACGAGAATCCAAAAATAATCTACAATTCAAAACATTATTTGAAGCAACGCATTGGTATACCGCAACTGACCATCAATTTCAAATGCATAGTTCAGCAAAGTCATGCAAGTTAGAAGCAGCCAAAAACTCAATTTCTTAAAGCAAAAATTAAAAATGAACTACGCAACACAAACCTGCACTAGCCCCTTATCTCTACCGTTTAACAATCTTGTTTCGTATAAACCGTGAATATATATTACACCGGTAGCGTAATAGCCGTCTGAAAAAATAAAATCACCATCGGAGGACTTCAAATTCCCTTACTCAGAGATAAAGGCGAGAGATATGAGATTATAGTAGGCAAAATTGCTAATCCTCCGACAGCACAAGATGTTAAAATTATTCTGCAAAATATTTTTTGCACTAATTGAGTTTTTTTATAGTCTACCTGGTTAAAGCGGGGGAAACAATGAAGAGACCACCGATAAAGAGGCTGGTATAAATTCTTAAAGTACTATATGCTATTGTGACCCCCGCCCCCCACCACCGAAAACAAAAAATTCTACGAAAAAAATTAGACAATACGACTTACAAAATTTGTGCAAGATTCGTTATAAAGAGAGGAATTTGGTAGTGAAAGAAAGCACATTGATCAGCATCGACACTAGAGGCGTCATCAGCCATTACAAATGAGAATTGAAAGCACAAGACCACAATAATAATCTGCAAAAAAATAATATTTGCGCAATCGAAGCAGCGCAGCGACGAACCATAAGACTCCCGTACTTCTTGTAGGACAGCCAGAGAGTGACGAGTGTTGCCACCTGCAATAGATCAAAGATCATTCTCACTATCAATACGCTCTCTTCACTTCACATACACTCTCGCTTTGCATGGCCGGCGAGAGATCATTGGGAATGGAAAGAGATAAAGAACAGCAAAGATCAAAGATCATTCTCCCCATCAATACGCTCTCTTCACTTCACATACTCTCTCACTATGTATGACTTGCGGGAGACTATAGGGAATAGAAAGAGATAAAGAACAGCAAAGATCAAAGTTCAAAGATCATTCTCCCCATCAATACGCTCTCTTCACTTCACATACTCTCTCACTCTGTATGACTTGCGGGAGACTATAGGGAATGGAAAGAGATAAAGAACAGCAAAGATCAAAGACCAAAGATCATTCTCACCATTAATGCGACTGCCACCCACGCGATCGTGTAGATCACATTACGATCCTGCTTCGCCTTGTTCGCCTGAGAGGAGGAAAGAGATTAGCAAGTGATGATGCAATAATCGATTGATTCGCTGAGACTAAACCAATACCGTACCTCGATATCGACCACTTCGTGCGTCACAAGGGAGATGTCGTACACAGCAGATCTGGAATAAGGAAAGGTACAGGATAGAGTTCAAAGATCAGGTATCTGCTACTTCATGACTTGTCAACGACGTTATTCACCTGTTCACTTCTGGCTTGTAAACGGATACAGCCAGCTGCTGCACGATCTCGGTCACGGAGGAATTGAGCGATTTGATGAGTGACCTCGCCTGATCCTTGCCAGCATTGAGATAGTTCTGCAAAAGAAGCACATCATCATCTGATAGCTGGATATTTCCTCTTATCTGCAGATCGGCCGGGAGCAGGGTGAGATCCGGCACGCGGCCCTCCATCATTGATTTGATGAACTCAAACAACGAATTGATAAGCAAATTCTACAAAACGTTACAGTACCCTGACTCCGCCCCTCACTTCTCTCTCTCTCTGACTCGCATTAAGCCCCCTATACTGTACACATAATTAATCTCACTCATTGAACAGGTCTGTGTAATTGACTACAATGCCAAGACTCAGTAACATGACATCTACAGTACGCTAGAGTACTACCTCACACTAAACTTCACAACATTTCGCACCGCTAAGTCACGCAACAGTATCCTGGCTCAGTGAACCGACATCTACCAGACTCTACAGTACTCTCTCTCCCATGGCTTCTACAGTACGCTACAGTATCCTTCCCCCTCACCTCTGGCGGAATCCGTCCGATATCGTAGTTGGGCGGGAGCAGTTGCACCATCGCTCCCAGGGCGGAGAGTGCCGACGAGTCCGGGGAGCTCGTATCCGCATCTTTGGGCGCGTGCGATGGCAACTGCAATGACGACGACGTTTGGGAAAGGGCGACTCGTACTGCACGCACTGCACGCACTACCGTACCTGCTTGGTGTAGTATTCGCGGATTTTGGCCGTTTCTGCATCGCTGAGGCCGGGCAGCGTCTTGCCTGAAGAGATTTAACTAGTTGCATCATCCCTTGTAATTCATGAGAGGGCATACCTTGCAGTGACGTCATCACCATCTCCATCGGTACTTTCTCCAGTGGAAGTAGGATCTGAAATGAAATATCTTTGTCTAGTCCCTTCAATTGTCTTCTTACCTTTTCTAGATTGTCCACATGCTCTCCTCTCATCACTCGATCCGCCGTTTCACTCATTCTCTTCAGATGTTCTCGTACCACGCGATCCAGTTCAGTCCGATCGATGCCTGCAAGGGATGATGAAACGAGATTAAGGGGGCGAAAGAGTATGGACGCTTTCTATTGAAATGTGAATATCAGCAGCGTGGCGCAGTGGAAGCGTGCTGGGCCCATAACCCAGAGGTCGGTGGATCGAAACCACTCGCTGCTATCTTCTTCTGCTCATTTTTTCCAACTCCTCGCTACTACGTTTTCAACTATCATTTTGATGTTTTCAGTTGTTTTGGCTGCATTTACCAACCTGGAATCTCTCCTCCACCGAGTACGTGTGAGACGACGTTCGACGGAGGAGAAGTGATGTCCAGAGACGAAAGATTCACCTTGTCAGCCTGCAGAATAGACACATCAACATATTTTTCTAGTCTAGAGCTGCGATAATCTAACTAACAAACGTGGATCATACCCAACTCTTTCATCAATCTACCGTATCTCCTACCGTATCTCCCTACCGTACCTCTTTGAGTGCATTGGCGCTCCTCGCCAGATGGGGAATACTATCGATTAGTTGTTCGACATCAGCGGCCACTGGCTGACCACCCGTCGCGAATCGAACCAGCGGACCCGCGAACTCCTGAAATTGATCTTTGATCTTTCCCATCCTATACTCGTGCATAATCTATCAGATTGCCTAAGGATGACGTAATCCTATCTCCCCTCACATACCTCGATGGCCGACACAGCCTCTCTCGATTGGACAGGCTGACGGTCGAGGGAGCGCAGCGAACCGGGAAACGCCCGTGCGAGACCTGAGGATCCATCGATGGGTGGGGAAGTCTAGGCGAAAGATCAAAGATCAACTTACTGGCCAGCCACGGGACTGCTTGTCCGACGTCATGTCGTCCATCATTTCCATCCATGGACCGCATCTGCTGTCCGGCATGGGGGAAGAAGAGGGTGGCCAGAGGATGGGGAGAGGCTGCAGAGAGAAAGGATGTTCAGTGGACAATACAATCAAAACAAAAGCAAGGCAGGTGGTAATCAAAACGAGCAAACCAAAAGATAACCAACCTGCAGCGGGTGTGATGGGGACGGGTGCGGGAATGGGCGCAATTGCTGCAGCGGCTGCAAAAGGGAGATGAGTTAGCTATCAGTGTTCAAAAAGTTGTTGTGAAGAAGGGAAGGGATGCTCGTAGAAAGAAGCCGACTCACTCGCAGTCTCTTCTGCTGCAGCAGCTGCGGCCGCAGTGAGAAGTTGCAACCAGAAGAGTGGGACTGGTCGCATACTGTAATGGTACGGTTACAAGGGCAACGGGTGAACGAAGAAAAGGGAACGACAAGGGGGAGCCAAGGGGATAGGAAGGAACAGCCTACCAATGAGTCTACTTCTTGTCATCATCAGAGGGCGCAAGAGGCGATGGGAAGGTAGATCAGTCTCAGAGAGTGTAGTCTGATCACAACGTCAACCCGGAAATTCTGAATATTCAGAGCAATCTTTATAATAAAGCCTGCGAGAAGAGCGGCGCAAGAGTCGGCCCGAGTGGCCAAATGGCTGTATCACAGGCGCAACCGCCGGAATCGCTAGGATCGGATCCCACCTGGTAAAAAATTTTTTGCATTTTTTTTTGCATTTTCCACTTTTTTAATATTTTGAAAACTTTTAAAAACTTAAAGCATCTAATTGTAACCCCTGGCGGTAGAACCCCTTCTGATTATAAGTACTCTGGATAATTACACTTCATCGATATCGTGTAATTATCATAAAATTTGTTTTATTTTTCGAATTAGTATATTTTAAAAGTTGTCTTGAGCTCATTTTTGTTCATTTGTGAAGAATAATTAAAGAAGGCGTCCCACGAATCGCGCGGGCGGCTATGCAAAGTGAGGAATGAGAGGGCGCGCTCTCCTCATTTCGCACGCTCTCTCGCTCGTTGCCTGCGCGCGCAAGGTCACTTGGAACGTAGCCAAATGTTCATATCTCATTTCAAACGAAAGTTGAAAACATGGGAGTTTCTAAAGTGTTATCGGGTAGCCACGACCCACCATCTCACATCGAGAACTCAGTTAGTCTGATATTCGTGGGACACCTCCTTTAAACAAATTCTTATTATCTGCAAATATGTTTATCGGAAAATCGGATTGCAATTGCAGAATAATAGTTGAAGTGGAAATTATGTATAGCTGAACACTATTGCTACTCATTTTCATGTCTTTCATCGAAACGTCCGTTGTAGAAGAAGGAGAGGCCAGGATTATACGTAATCACAGCAAGGCTGAAATGCATGCAAAAATGTGCTTATTCACCCAATTACCTATTCATTAGAATAAAACTTCACCTTCTATCCCTTGTAATACTAATTTGATTAGCGCTCTCGCAAATTGCGAGTCGAGTCGAGACGATTTCTCTTTTCATTCTCTTCCCTTTCGTGCTCCGCAAGCGGTTCGCTATGGACTCTAAGGTGATTTTCTATTTTTTTCGTTTTAATTTTTTTTATTTTCGTATTATTTTTAAAAATAAATTAATTCAGAACCCAGCCGACGTTTCCGCCGCTCACTTCGACGATCCGAACCAGGCTCGTCACGGGCTCTTCGAGATCCTCGGCTGCACCTTTATGTGGTACGGTATCCGGGGGCGGCCTACCGTAATCCAACCTAATCCTTACTGTATAACCTTCTCATGGACGAGTAATGCCGTTTATGTGGTACGGTATCCTGCCTACCCGTAACCCAACACCTTCCTCGGGATCCTTGAAATGTACCCTGATATCCTACCGTAATCCAGTGCCTATCGTCCCAGAGATCCTTGATCTTTGATCTTTTGGAAGTGTTACGGATCGATGTCATCCGACGGCTCCAGATCTGGCATCCTTGATCTTTAATCTTTGATCTCTTCAGATCGTCCAAGGCCTCTGCAACGATGCGAGATCAACAATACTACGTTACGCCCCCTTTACCCACGATAAAGAAGTGATAACTGATACAAATTGATCTTTGATCTTTGGCTGTTGATCTTTGATCTTTCGATCACAATCTCATTGAATTGTGTGATTATGCACCGACGTTTCTGGTCGCATAATTTGACTTTGGAAAATCGATACATCTTCATCGTTCACTTGCCTACAGTATCCCTTGTCGAATATCTAAACGTCATTTTGCGATTGTCTACCGTATACTCTCAACTCAATTATTTCAAAGGATAGGAGGCATAATTGGACTGGAATATGTAAAGGGGTTTATTGAAAATTGCTGCCTCATTCTCACTCTCTGTGCTTTCCTTTGCAACGAGCGGTTCGCTATGGACTCTAAGGCTAGTTTGATCTTGGTTATTCTTTTTGGGGTAGTGGGATTGAAGAAAGATCAAAGATCAAGTGTCGAATTTTCAGAAATCCTCCGACCTTATTGCTGCGAATATTGAGGAACGCCTCCGCGCCGGTATTCATGGTCCGAACACGCATGGAGTGTGCAGCATTCTGTGAGAAGTAAGCTGGTCTTTGGTCTTTGATCTTTGATCGTTGATCTTTCGAACTTACAGATCTCGCAAGTCCACCGCAGCTGTGGTCGACCGGCAAGACTGATTGGCCCTCTAATCAATAAACGATCTTTCTGGTTCATATCATGTATTGGTTCACAGCATTGCAATAACAGACAGAAATGAGCAAATATCGTATACTTTTGATTACTGTTCTCTGGTATTTTTTCCCCAGTGGGATCCCAGGGAAAGTGGGCGTGGTCGGCCTTTCCCACTGGTTTCCTAGGGTCGGAGAGGGGGTCTAGAGGGCTGATTTCTTCCCACTGGTTTCCCAAGGAATTTCCCACTGGTTTCCCAGTGAATGAAGAGCGTCAGTATCATACACAAAGGCGCGCTTCGGCTTGCGCCAAACGAGAGTTTCGCAAATGTGAAACTCCCGTTCTATTTCAGTTGTTTTCATTGCATTTTTTTGCAAATTTCCTGTTAATTATTATAATTTACTGTCATCCAATAGAAGACAACGAGGTTTGTTAATTCTGATCTAAGAAATGCCCACTTATTTTGTTTTTAACAGAACTTATCTGCCCATCCTTCGTAATGTGTTATTGTTTTCAGATCGTCTCAGTAACTATATCAGATGTATAACCTGCAGATATCGAAGGGAATATCGATTTTCAAAGGTTTGTTCACTCACTAGTAATGGAAATATTTCAGGAATACTGATATTTCTTGTGGACATATTTTCATTCAATTATCGTCGTCGGATCACGATAAGCACTAATCAAGAACTATCATGCAGTGACACTAGATATCTATGATATATCCGCCAAAATGTATCCTTCGTTTTGTTGTACCTTTATAACGCACATCTTTGATAAAAGAATTTGAAAGTAGCACTACACTCGTTGCATCACGTCAGAGAAGACTTTCCCAGTGGTTTCCCAGGCTATTCTCCCAGTGGGATCCCAGGGTCTCTCCCCTTCCCACTGGTTTCCCAGAGAAATTCCCACTGGTCTCCTACCTCACTGCCCACTGGGAAATTCCCTGGGATCCCACTGGGAAAAAAATACCAGAGGTTGACTGGCTTACCGTAATCTTTCAATAGCACGGTAATTCGAATTAGACATCGATCGATAATGCAGGAGAATGTGAGACTGTACGGTAGATTTCGCTCCAAGACAAATCTTTTTTTTTTGAAATTGTCAACATTACTCTTGCTCGGAATCAGCTAGTGGTTAGAGAGCCACATTTATGAATAACACTGTCAGTACTTTTGATCTAAAAATGGCTTGATCATAAACAATTTACTCTATACATAATTGCACTGAAATCACTCTGCTTTTGTAGGGCAGGTCTCAGACTTTGCCAATTAGTGATTTGTGATTACGGTAGCTTCACTTCTCAATAGATCTGCTACAATATATTTTTCTCATCGAAAATCACGTACGACAATCAACGTTTGCTTCGATCTCTAATTTGATCTCCGCATCAAAAGATTATCTCACCTCATTCTTCGACCCTCTAATTCAGTCAAATTGAGAGAGAGGGATCCCTCTCCAGTCTGAGCCCCCTCTTTGAATGGAGGCACTCAATGGTAAGCGAGCCATTCCTCCCTATAAAACCCCCTCCTCTCGGTCTCCACCTCACACCAAGTCGTCGACATGGCCCAGTCCGTCCCTCCCGGAGATATCGCCACCCAGCCCGGAAGCAAGATCGTCTTCAACGCTCCCTACGATGACAAGCACACCTACCACATCAAGGTACTTCACCTCGCCCCCCTCCCGACCTTCCGTAGCCTACCCTGAGATCTGCTGAGATCCTCTAACTTGACCTACCGTACCCTACCCCCTTGTTCGCACAGTAACCCTTACTATTTCAGGTGACCAACTCGTCTGCTCGCCGTATCGGATGGGCCTTCAAGACCACCAACATGAAGAGACTCGGAGTCGACCCCGGATCCGGAGTGCTCGACCCCAAGGAGGCTGCCCTCATCGCTGTCTCTTGCGACGCGTTCGCCTACGGACAGGAGGTACGGTATTGCCCCCTCCCAACCAGCCTGACCCTCCAATCCATCTACCCCCCCCCCCCCCCCTACTCTTGCTTGTTGAACCCAGTGGGTTCAAACCATCCGAGCCTTCCATAGTTGGTTCGGTCCCAGATCTTACTGTAACCTTGATTCCTCCTCTACTACATTAACTTCAGGACACCAACAACGACCGCATCACCATCGAGTGGACCAACACCCCCGATGGAGCCGCCAAGCAGTTCCGCCGCGAGTGGTTCCAGGGAGACGGCATGGTCCGCAGAAAGAACCTCCCCATCGAGTACAACCCTTGAATAAAGATGGTTGATGCTCAAATGGTCGTTACCTTGCATACTGTACCTACAGATCTATGGGTACATCATTGGGTAGATTGATGAATCATCTTGTAATTGCGCAATTCTCATGGATCTTGTCACTTATTGTTCGGCTGAATCGAATATTCGTTGGCTATCACAGCACGTTCCTTCGGAATTATGGGTAATTACGGTTCGGAAAGATCAAAGATCGGCCGGCCATCGGTTATGACTCTTTGCGGCGCTTGGGAAATACGTTGGAAGAGGGCACACACTACGAGCTTTTTCCCTTCTCTGCCCGTTTTATTGTCGATAATTTCCCATCTTGGGAGGAGGAACGAATGGTCTCTTATAGTGGAGGAAGAAGTGCCATTTACGCCTTTCCAAGCTCTGGTTATGATCGTGCGCTGGTGTGATACTAATATGATAGAGTACGGTAGGTACTGTAGCCGGGTCCGGGTGTTGAACGAAGGTTACGGTATTCTTCAAGGTTACGGTACTAATACTGTGGGGAGTATGGTGGGTACTGTAGCCGGGTCTGGGATTTAGAGGGTTAAGATCGACGAGTGATGTTATAGAACGTTATCGATAGAATCACCCGTTCGCCGCTGTGATGCTAATACGGTGGCGACGGTAGGTAATGTAGCCGGGGTATTTAGAGGAGGGGTACGGTATCCATTCCTGATCGTCGATTGACTTTATATCGATATAGCCGCCCTGGGAAAGAATAGTAATGTTTCTCTTGGTCAGGAACGTCTCTCTCTTCTATCTATCCCGAAGGCGCTTGTGAATCATTTGTTTCGGTTTTTCTTCCCCCATCTCCATCTCTCTCTCTCATTCTCCCCTTTCTTCTCACCCCCTTTCCCACTCTCATCCCGACCGTGTTTCTCATGTGTATCACTGTGTAGGAGCCCACTGATACACCTGTCTAACAATTAGGATTGTTTAGGAGTCTATCAAGGATACACTTGTTGTTCATCGCTGTTTTGGGTCGTGTTGTTTGTGGGTTCAAAAATGCGGATTATGAAAGATAAGGTTGAGGCTAAGGTAGATCCACCGTGACCTACGGGGGCAATGCGTAAATGCCATTTCCCACGCGCCCGCCCTATCTCTCACATAGCCAATATATTATGAGCCCGCTCCCACATTCCATTCTGCCTCCCCTGCGTCTCTGACTCTGATCGCTTTTTCGCCATTTTCCCATGGGGCTACCGCACTCTTGATTTGATTTTTTTCTGTCTGACTTCTCTGGCCGCTCTCGCCGCCCCCTGGGAGAATAGTTGAGCTCGAGAAATGATACCACCGTCTCTTCACTTTGCACAATCTCTCGCCCGCTCGGTCGACGAGAGAGTGTGTGAAATGAAAAGACGGCGGCTCATTTCTCGAGCTCTAGAGAATAGTTTGCGAAAGGGTGCGAGGGTGATTGGTCATGGATATTCGGAAGGAACGCTTGGGAGGGATATTGGGAGTGGAATAGAGTTCTCAGGAATCCGTCTCTCCATTTCACACACTATCTCTTCCCTCTGATCTGTGAGAGAGCTCGTGAAATGGATAGACGATTACTCGTAGTTCGAACTCTACTCACAGGAATGCGTCTCTTCACTTCTCGTAGCCTCTCTTTGGTCAGAGTGGCGAGAGGCCACAAGAATTGAAGAGACGCATTCTTCATTCTGAGTAGAGTGCGAGAGTCGGTATCCCCCAATAGGTAATCCGATGCCCTCTGGTGCTTATATGATTCACGCTTCACATTCCCAGATTCGGATGTGCCATCTAGGATCATGCTACGGAAAGACCATTCCGATTCATGAGAGTCACTCATCTATGCAGATAATAGAGTTGCCTGAAAAACACAGCAAAGTCTGGCTATCTCATGAGTGTTATGTATTATTAGGGTGTCCCATAAGTTTCCGGACTTTTTTTCGATATATTTTTTCAAGAGAATCATTAAAGATTATTTAAAAAATTAAATTACATTTAGTACATTTACCGCAGAAGAAAATTTAGCGCAACTAAAATTATAAAGATATTGGCTAGGAATGACGTAATGCCCGAAAAACGCGTTTTTTGATAATTATTTGAAAATATTCTCTCTTCGCCTGGAATGGTCATTGGATCCCATGATTTTTCTGACAAATATGGACGACCATCGACTATTTTTTGAAACTCTGAAACCATATTTTTATCGAAAGATTTACGAGAAAAATCAAAAATTATCAAGAGCATGTCTGAGGTTGAGGGTCATTTTACACATTTTGGAATTTTTTTAGGTGCCTAATAATCCGCTCTCGCCCAAATTGTTTTGATAATATTGTATTAGGATAACCTATACTTATTTCCATTTCTTATCGTCTTTCGTAAATCGGGTATTCTCAGGAATAGTTAAAAACTGCTAATTTCGTAACTATGATGCAATGTTGTTTCGAAGCTCGGGGTGGTGGTCAAACAAATTCTTAGCATCTCGTAAACTGTTACAGACATTAACAGTTTTTGGACCTCATCTCATTCGTGAAATCTGGAAAAATTCCATCTCGCTCAAGTTATGCGAAACGATGCAGATTTTTCAAACGTCGGAGATTTCACTACCTCACACATGGAAATGAACAAACAGTCAACTCTCTATAAAGTTCTCTTAAAAGTACATCGAAACTCTTTGAAGAAATAGGGGAAAACATTCAGTCCGGGAACTTATGGGACACCCCAATATCTTAAATATCATTAGATCTGATCTTATCGCTGATCTATTTCAGTCAATTGTGAAGCCCTTTTGCTCAGGAAATGTTCGATACACTCTGAGAAACTCTCTTCCCCATCTCTTTCTTTTGCTCTGACGATCATTTTCCCCTCTTATCTATTTCCATTTCCCCCATCTTGCCTGCGGCATCACTGTAACAATATAGCATCGTTCCATGTCTCATCGCTATACGATACGAGTGCGAAGCTAGCGTTGATCTCTGATCTTTGATCTCCGATCTCGTTTCATACTACAGTGTAGTTTACGCAATTGATTGATTGATCCATTCCTGATCTTTGATCTTTCTGCAGGATGCCTCCAATCAAACAGGAACCAATAGAAGAGTTGTTGACTCCAAAGGAAGAAAATGGTACGATAATTTCATCAACCTACCGTATCTGAAATAAACATTGATCTGACACTACAGTATATTTTCAGGAAGCCCAGCATCCACAGAGACTGAGCCAGAACCCGTAGTCCTACCGTTTGATCAGCAGGTGAGGTGATCTTTGATCTTTATTGTTTGCATTCTTTCAAGCAGAAAATATCTGAATGCTCATCTTATGTTTACGCGAAATTTGAAAATCACTGAAACCTCAAATTCGATTGTGTTTCACGCAGTATAGAAGTTGTTCCAAAGAACTATCGAAAACATTGCACGGTATCGGCGTTCCAATACAAAACATTTTATCTTGTACGATTCCGAATACACTTTCATTATTTCTCGGACTGCGTGCGCTTGTGAGCATCTGATCATTCTCCGAGCAGAAAAAAGATCTTTGATGGTCATGAATATTCCATGCCCATCTTCATGCTTCTGCGTACTGTTTACTCCCCACTCCTTACTATCGTGTCGTCTCCACATCACTCGGAAAGTAGAGATCGAGAAATGAGTCGACGTCTCTCCCTTTCACATGCTCTCTCGCTGATCTAACCGACGAGAGAGCATTGAGAAATGGTAGAGAATTCTTCGTCTTTCCCTGCATCACTCGGATAGAGTGCGTGAGAGTCTCGGAAGTGATGCTGAATCTGGAACGAATCTCTTCATCACGAATGCTACCTCGTCAGCAAGGAACACTAGGGAGCCTGTAGAAGGAAGAGAGTTCGTCAAGCTTGCCTTTTGCCAGCAAGGAAAACTAGGAAGAAGGAAAAAAGGAGAGAGTTTTTCATTCGAGATGGAAATGACGCCTGTGATTGAATAGTCTAGCGAGTCTTGCGGAGAGATGGGAACGTGGAAAGAGAAGACTCGAAGATCAGGAGAAGGTGTGAGCTGAAGACTTCCTGAATGGGAGATGGAGAAGAACGTAGGAACGGTTGTCGGCACTTCTCTGATTTTTGGCATAGTCTTTTCTCGCAGAGTGTTCTCTCCCTATCATTCTCATTCCCTACTCCCTTCATTGTCAGAGCGGGCCAAAGATGTCGAGCAGCCAGGGTGCGTTGTGATCTGGCACTGCAACCTTCCCATTGAATTAGTGTACTCATTTCGATGAACATCTCATTATTTTATTTTCAGTTTTTCTATTGATGATTGTGTTCGAAATAATCTGTGCAATTTGACCTGAGATTGTTGAAAAGTATTCTGAAACCGTGAATCATTCGCCCAAATCCGCGCAACGTTTCCACTACGCAATCTCCTCAAGGAAATCTCACCCATTCACGGAATAATTCACCTCGCTCTCCTCCTGTGGGAACTTATGCCTCATCTAGAGTGTCTGGCCCTTTCTAGCCGTTGAGAGAGCGCGCGAAATGAAGAGACAACCTAGGCGAATCAGGGCGTGTGCAGGGATTCCGTGTCAGAAATTTGGAGTAGGGAGTCGATGGATGGGGAGAGGAGGGGAGAATCCCGGAAGTGGAGAGGGTGGAGGTCAGCTGTGGTCAGCTGAATTTCGGTACATGGGGCGGAGACTGGGAACAGACTGACACGGAGCTAGGAATTCACCGAACTCGTAGTTACTGCAGAGATCTCCATAGGAGTAGGCTCACTTTGAAATTATATAAATAATCGGGAAGAATTTTGCCCCCGTCCAGTCAGTTCAATCAGTTCATCTATTCAGTGTCAATATTTGCGAATTAGAAAATCACATGAACTTTTTAACCCAGCTATTTAGTGACAGTTGTTGTTTGTAATCGATCGATACTCATTGTGATACTTAGTCTAAGCGATCTATGCACATTGTCCGCTAACCTCTTTCGGCAGTTACCGGTTCCACTAAAGTCTCATTGGCGCCAAGATGGTGTCACATGATACCTAATCTTAGTGTGATTTCGCATACTTTCTGCGATTTCCCACACCCAGCACTCCTTTCGCGGTCAATTTGACGGCTCCGGCTCTGCTAATCAAATCAGGGGCCATTTCCGGTCGCGGACGAAAATAGAGAGACAGAGTGAGAGGGAAAGTGGAGAGAGAGAGAGAGAGTGAGAGAGAGAGAGAGTGAGAGAGAGAGAGAGTGAGAGGGAAAGTGGAGATATCTAAGATGAGGGATGGTCTGCGTCTCTTGATTGTGCGTGATCTCTCGTCTTTTCTAACTGCGAGATAGCATTATCAATGAAGAGACCGGCTCATCACTAGTCGTTTGAAGTAATTGAGTGAAAAGGTCTTCGAAAATCACAGCAGACCAGGTGTAGCGTAGCTGATTATTTCGTTCCGATCACTTTTGTCGGATTTCGAGCAAATATAGTCTACAGCCTTCCCAAAAAAACCGAGACGCACAAGTATTTCGTCTGCGCGCTCACAGCCCATTTTTCTCTCGTATATGCCCAAACCCTAATTGTGCGAGCAATAGCGAGCGAGTGGTGGCTTTGTTCGGCGCCAGCTCTCTCGATTTTCCGTGCTCTCTCGCTGCTCTGACTGTCTGCCCTCTCCCCTTTCTCCTTGTTCTCTCATCTCTCTGCCCGTCTGGCGCTCTCCCCGCGTTCCGCCGCTCTCTCGTCAACTTTCCCACGCGCGTCCTATCAAATGGGCCGTTTTCCCACGGAGAGGGCGGGCGGAGGCGAGGAGAGAGGGCGGGAGGAGGCGGAGAGTCAGACATCAGAGGGTCACAGAGGGAGGGGGAAGGATCCTCCCTTCTTACCCTTCCTTCTCCACTCCGCACATTCTCCCACATACTCTTTGCGGCCAGCCTGCCCAAACCACATTTTGATCTACTAGATTGTAGTCTGAAGTTTGATCTTTGATCTCACGCGAAAGATAGTCGTTGCCTGTCACTGTGCATTAGGAGCGAACGGCTTGGACACCGCCCGCCCCCCCCCCCTCTTTGTTCCCACGGGCCGGTTTGCTGCGATGTCTGCAGGAATTGTCCGATTTTTCGCAAATTCTCGGGGTCGCGCGCGAATTCAAAATTTGAATTATCGCGAGGGGTAGGTCATGCCCTAGTTTTCTCTAACCGTCTTCCTTCTCTCTCCAATTCGCGTGCTCTCGCGTCATTTCCTCGTTGAGCTCTTGAGTCGCTCGTCTGAAGTTGAGCCTGAACCACGCAAAGGGGGCAGTTTTATGGGGCGACAGAAAGGGGGCATTTGCTTCTCCTCTCCCGCTCCCTAGTCTCTTCTCCCTTTCCCCCTTCGCCCTCTACCCCCCCCCCCCTATTCTGGATGCATTGCGTTATTCATGCGTGTGTGAGTGTGTGAGAATCGAGTAATTTTCCGAGTCTCGGCGGATCAGATTCTCTTTGTTCTCTATGCTATCTCGTATGTCATAAAGCACTGTTGCGTAATGCATAGCTAGGAATAGAACACAGTGACCTGTCACATACCCGCTCCTCTCCTCCTCTCCCCTTCCTTCCCTAACCTGTGTGTGCCATACAGTTCTCTCACGGTACACCTCGCCTTCCCACGGTAATGCGCCCGCGCTGTTTTTCTGTGGTAGAATTGCTGGCCACAAATCGTCGATCGCCAAAATTGTGGCGCTGTTCCACATTTCATTTTGATGGTTAGAAAAAAAGAGATAATGAGCGCCGGATTTGAGAGAGTCTTTGCTCAAAATTGGGATCAACTTGTGGCGACCCAGCCCTATACGAGTGATCTACCATCTCTGAACGTTCACAGGTCGGGGCGAGATTTATTGCTTCTTTTCTTTCTTTGCATCTTTATCGTTCTTACCGGCATTCCTTAGCATGACCAATTTAACACCATTTTTATCGATCTAGTCATTAAATGGAACTTCTTCGGTTTTTGGCCCAGGCAACAACCGCTCCGAATGTTGAGGGGGTTGGGGAATGAGAATGGTAGGGAGGGAATACTCTGCGAGAAAAGCCTGGGCCAAAAACCGAAGAAGTGCCCATTAAACTACCGTTTTATCGATTAATTCGAGTCAACGTCTATAATTAGGCTACCGTATCATCGCTAAACCGCGCAGATCTCTGTTTAGCCGCGACTCGTCATGAGGACACTCGAATAGTCGCCATTTCACTGACCGACCTCTAACTCGCATCTCTCCTCTTCTCTCCCCCATTCCTTCACCTTCTCCCTCTAACCGTCTTTTTCGTCCGCTGCACTCGAAATAGTAAACACATTCTCACGGGTTAGAGAATTCCCGCGTTCGCGAAATTCGGGGAATTTTTTCATCCATATTCTTGTGACTTTTAGAGAACACATTGGATAAAATGGCGCAAAAATAATATTTAAAAAAATTTATATTTTACTAAAAAGTTAGAACGCGATAAAATTGAATCAGGTTTTGAAAATACAGTATCCTGAGGTTTGAAGGTACGGTATACCGCGGGAGTGATCGATCGATTGTCAATTTTGATTTACCAAATTTCGCGCTGAAATCGAAATATTCTCTTGCATTGCTATATTTATTGAATTATTCTTTGATCAGTGCTTCCTATATTAGTCTCGCTCCCAAACTTTGCAAATCATCTCAGGCCCATTGCTGGCAGGCATGCCTCAAAATTCATATTTTTGCACTCTAACTTGCTATATTTGCAGTTTTTCGCGGATCTCAGCGGGTTGCTCGCCGTCTTTCCCTGTCTCGTCAACCCGCTGATGTGGCCGGCCACGCAGCAACTGGCGGCGGTCATCGCAGCCACGACCAGTCCCACCACGCAGCCACAGCAGCAACAGCAGCATAACGGATGTAAGTCTCTCTTCTATTGCTGGGCACTAAAAGCCTCTTAAAAGTAATTTCCAACGGTCTGCGAACCCTCTAGTGGCACAGGAAAATACCTGCTGGGCCTCTGCAAAATAGCGGATGAATCACAAGTGCTCTCATTCTATATCTGTTATTTCCTGTTCAACTGAACTACTGGTACCTACTATGGGGCTTGACCACTGGGTTTGACCCGCGTGTTTGAATTGGCGTTCTATTAGTCCGAGATTGTTCGCATCCGGTCATTCAGTAAATATTTTTAAAGCTATTTTTCCGGTTGTTTCGTTAGGTGCTATTTCCCGTTTAAAACGTACCTACTATTAAGCTAGGCGTGTGACGCGTGTTCGTGTTCTATTACAACACACACAAATTGTCCTCAGACGTCTTTGTATTGAACGATTGTGGAACGCTTAGGTGTTCTTTTTTCAATTGTCTACCACAGTGTAATATTAATTTATTTCAGCAGCACTCGATTCGGCGACCGCTGCAGCTGCAGCAATGATGAACAATATTATGCAGCCCGTGAGTTATTAAATATTATGATGATCAGTGTGAAAATTAGCCTAGAGTATTTGAGTTTCAATGACGTGGTAAATTTCTAGTAGGTAATGAGAGTATCTCATACTTTTCATATTATTCTTTTTAAAAATTACCACTGACTGTGAAGCTTGACCACTGGGTGCATAGCGTTCATAGTGTCGTTACATTACCCTCAACAGAGTCGGAGGCCTCCGACTTCGCTATATTTTAGCACTTGTGGTACACCTCGGTGTATTATGCCTTGCTCGGATTTATTGCTCTAAATGTCTACTATTTTTTGCCTGGTCATTTTTTATATATATTATTTCAGGACATGGTAGCAGTCTACAACAGCTTCCTCTTGCAAACAGTTAATAAGGTGAATTTAACGATTTATTTTAGAACTTGGTCAAATTTATACAGTAACTTTTCACGTTACGGAAATTGTTCGATTTCTCTAAATACGGTAATATCAATCTCCCTCAGGCGGTGCAGCAGCCCTCCACCTCCTCGCCTCCGCGCGCCCTGGTCGGATCGAACAATGGCAGCTCCCCTGGGAGGTGAGACATTGGGGGTTAAACCCAGAAACTGAATGAGAAATTATAAAATATCCTAAGGATCCTATTGTGTTCTTGTATCACTTGACAAAACTATGTTTCACATAGCTGCTTTGGGGAATTGGTGATTGTAATTTCACTAGCCCGTTTCCGATTACACTGTCATGTTTTGTGTTTCATAGCATGGTCTAGTCGTAGATTAATTCTGCCCTGTAATCATTCTCTCCTTGCCAGACGCAACAATATGAATGAATTCCTCCTCCACTATGCGTGAATTGTGCCTGTGGGAATGCTTATACAATTGATATTCATCTTTATTATATTTTTATAATCAATATCTTTCTTCAGGAAGCGCACCCACAACGAGGCTCTGATGCCGTCGCCGATCGTCAGTGGCATCGAGAACTCGGTAAGCTACTGTACCATTTTGTCGAGTTGTTACACCTGTGAGATTACGGTAATTCTCTAGGATACCTCACCGTTGTTCAAAAACTGTCTGATCTTTTTTTTTTCGTTTCCTACACCTAGGTTAATAAATTCGAAGGAACTTCTCTGTTTTTTCGGTCCAGCTTTGATTATGGAGGGGGTAGCGAATGCGAATGACATAGGGAGAATACTCTGCGAGAAAAAGACTGGTCCAAAATCGGAGTGTCAATTCGAAATAATATAAATTTTTTAATCTCCTAATCCTCAGCTGGAACGCGCGCGCCGCGGCTCCGCCTTCGAACAGCGCGGATCGCCCGGAAACGAGAGTGAGTAGAATATTTTTTTTAGTAATTTTTAAATTAAATTATATTTTTATTCGTTTTTCACGCAGTATGGGAGTCTTATTGAAAATCGAAGCGCTGAACGGCTTTGTCGTGTGAGTGAAGCTCAAAAGCGTAGGGTGGAATGAGTAATGCTCCCGGCGGTAAAGGCTTCCTGAAACATGATTATCCTGCTGGCGCCTCGATAGGTTTTTACTCTCAGCAGTCTATAATATTAATTTGGCATCTTTGAATAATACTGTACTTGTGACATCGATTATTGAGCTTGGATAGTTTGGGTCATATCAATTCCTTGAAACACAAAACATCATGTCCTGCATGATGCTCTCAATTTGTTCTCAATTATCGAACTTTCTGCGTTACTTCGGTCCCTCAATCTCCTCAGTATTTTCGCCCCTTCCCATTTCTCCTTCTTCTCCTTCCTCCCCCCATCGTCGATATTGAATTCCCACACTCGTCGATTGGCCTCGGCTACCGACGGGAAGACGAGGGGCGAGAGACAATGGAGATTTGAGAGAGCAGCCAGAGATGCGAGAGGAAAATTGACGTTAATTGTTATCCAGCGAGGCTGATAATCAACGAGCGTGAGAGTACTGTATTCCTTGACTGGATACTGTATCAGATGGCTATATTAGGCGTGTGAATACCGTAAACCACCAGTATTTTTGTGGAAAACAAAGAGCGCCTAATGGAAGAGCGCCACGAGGTGTGGCTAATTGGCTCAAAGAGAAGCTCCCGCAATCCTAGAAGGCCCCTCCGGGAAAGGATAATCTCCTCCCCCCGGGTGGTTACTCAAGTTACCGTATGGTGGACCCCCGCGACGACTGTGTGGTTCGCTAAGTGGTCCGGGCACCCGTGTCCTCAGAACCATCTGTAGTACGATGGGTACCCCCGATGGACTCATCTTGCGCAATTGTTCTCGGGGCGAGGAGTGGGAGGGTAGAGAGGAGGGAGAGGGTCTCTGGTACCAGCTGAGATACTTAAGAGAGTGAGTGAGAACAAGGCAGACGATCAGCTGGCAATAGAGACAGTGGGCACTGATTGGCGAGCACCTGGGTGAGCATGGTAGTCTCACCTCCCTTGAAGGAAGGGAATGTGGGGAGCAGGATGGGCATGAGAACTAATCGGAACATGAACTTGGAACTTTTATCACCTAGAATACCGGGTCCCCGCGGGCCTTGATTGGTAGAACAAGCAGCATGCGAGAAATATCGACTGGTTGGAAAATTATTGAATGTTTTTAATTTCATATGCAAATATAATAAACATGCAAAATGGGGCACTAGTAGTGGAGGTGAAACATGATCAAGCCGCCGACTTTCACAATAAATTGGAATTGCGTTTCTCGATAATCTAAATGAATTTTCTGTTCAAGCTGAAGCACTGCAGAAAAAAAATGCATGAAGCTTGAATGTTTGCTCAATTGATACGGGGGTGAATCACCTCCTAGTAGTTGATAGAAGCAAAGCGGAAAGGAAGGAAGATGTGATATTTTAACGACCCGGCCCCATACGATGACACTAACAGACACGGCTGCAATGGTACCACACTGTCTAGGGGCCTGGTAATGGATCCCAACAGGTATTTCCCCAAAGGGAACCGAGCGGGGGGTATACGGTAGCTCCGCCCCCTTCCGCGGGGGCTTTCGAGTGCGCGGCGAGCGAGAGAGGAAGAAGTGAATGGAGAGAGGAGGAGCCCCGGTGAGACTCCGCCCCCTTTTCCCCCTTTCTCAAGGGGTAGATACTACTACTGCTCTCCACTCTGGGAAACTCCCATCGGCGGGATCGACTGACTCGCTCGCCTCTGCTTATCCACTGAATCCAGTAGAAGCCGATTCTACTCTTTCCCTCGTCCCCGCTCCCTTCTCCGGTATCAGCCACTGTGTGAAGGTCCCTTCGGCCTCGCTCTGTGAATCTTCCCTGGGAGCCTCCCACTCCCATACCCACAGTCGGATCGACCCCTTCCGTCCCGTCCCTTTCCCACTGGTGGGCACACACACTCACATCATCAGAAGGGGGACCATCACAATCTTCCCATCCCACACTACTCTTCGTCCCCTTGTGCTCACCCCAATCGATATTCCCACAGAGCGCGGGAAGATTCCCCCCAGCACAACTCCTCCTCCTCCCTCCGCCCGAATGGATTACCATCCGCAGTCGCAGAGTGGGCCAGCCGGCGGCGGGCAGACGGGCTCGTCGGCAGCGGCCGCGGCCGCTGCAGCCGCAGCTGCTGCAGGCCGTGATGCGGCCGACGCCGCAGCGGCCACGCTGCTCGGCCTGAGCAACGCTGCGGCAGGAGGATGGTCGATGGCCGGCTACGCCATGGACCCCTACGGCGGCTACTATGGCGCCACGGGCGCCACAGCAGGAGGCGTAAGCGGCGGCGGCGCGGCCGCGGCCGCAGACCCGCTGTGGGGCAGCTTCTCGCAGGCGGCCGCAGCGGCTGCCTGGCCGACCAGCATGCAGCGCCAGCTGCAGCTGTACCCCGGCGCCATCTCGGCGAGCATGGCCGGCCAATTTGGTGAGCTTACATTAGGCTTATTGTAAGTATTACTATGTGAGTGGTCATGCGCGAAAATTAAAGTTAGAAACGAGATGCTTTTCTGCAGATAGTTAGTCATTTTCTTAAAGAAAATTAGTGTGAGAAGTACGGTAGCCCCAGTTGGATTACGGTAGCCAAGCGATCGATTGCAGATCCCTTCTACCAGATGTCCGCGCAGAACAGCTTCCTGGACACGAACGGTACGGTAGCCCATTGATTTATCGATTTTCCGGGCCTATTTGTGATCCATTACGATACGATTTGTGGTCTTTGACGAGCTATAGGATGATACGTCAACGGTTGAAAGGGGAGAAGTGTGGGAGGGAGGAGAAATCGGAAGAGGGATGAAGATTGGAAGAGTGCTAGCTTTTGTTTGAGGGAAGGAGATGAGGCAGCGTGAATTGATTTTTGTATCGAACTGTTAGCAAGAACTATCAAAAGATTGGCTAGCACAAATATTAAGGAATTCTTATGAAACACGCAAGTCACAGCTACAAAATTCTTTGTTTGGTGATGAAAAAAAATAAATAAAAAAATAAAAAATAAAACAAAATATTTGTTCTTGCCGATGATTTTCAATTTTTGTCACATTTGCGTTTCAACGAATCATCAAAGCTTTGAAGTTTCAGAGTAGTTGATCACTCTTCGTAGGGCGTGCCAACAAAACAAAAAAATATTTGGATCATCAGTTTTCATTCTGCAGGCAGTCTGTCCAACGGCGGCTCGGGCCTGTCGCTGGCCGCGTCGGGCGGCGGCGGCATGGGACTCGGGCTGGGCGGAGGTAAGAATATTGTTATTATTATTATTATTATTATTATTATTATATTTATTTTGTTATTTTAATTAATTTAATTTAAGGTGGTCTCGGCGGCAGTGGAGGCATGGGCGGCGGAGGCGTTGTGCAGTTTCAGGTACGGTATTGAAATTTGAAAATGTGAATTTGATTTATAGTTTGTTATTTTATGGCTTTTGTAGTGTTTGTCAAAGACCCATCATTGACTTCTGCTGCTTGAGAAGTCTTGTAGATATTGTGAAACATAGATGCGCTTTGCAAGTTCTTTGCAACTAATAATTATATATTATATATTAATATTTGTTATTGTATAATTAATTTGTAGATGATGCCTCAGGCGAACGCACTCCTCGCGCACATGCCACTCGTGAGCGCGCACTCCCAACTGAGCAGGTACGATTATTATAATAGTATATTTATCGCACATGAAATTATCACGGGCCTAGAAAGAATTGGTCTATGTGTGTACAACAAATACGATATGATGATGTCAAGCTTGATAGCCAGGGAATAGGTGCAGTTCCTTGTATCATTTGAGTTTCACCAACCTGTCAAAGTTCACTGTTCGAATGGAATTCATTGTTTTGCCAACAGCAGCCAAAAAAATATTCAATTCTCTTCCAGTTATATTAGACCACTTTCAGTTGCGATGATATGATTATGATCTATTCTTCTGAGACTAGCTCAATTTGGGGTTACGGTAGTTCTAATCCCCTGATGTTCAGGGACAAGATGCGCGCGTACCTGCAGTCGCCGGCCTCGTACGAGTGCGTCATCACCATCTTCCACGCGAAAGTCGCCCAGAAGAGCTACGGCAACGAGAAGAGGTACGGTAGGGTACGGTAGGAGAGGGGCAGTATTGATTTTTTATTCCGGGACGTAGCTGCTGCCTTAATTGAGTATTGTTGTGTTTTTTAATCAAGAGAAAATCTTCCACATTGTCTTATCATTTAACTCGACGGTTACATGAACTTTGTGAAACACAAATCTTCCGGTCGCATTTGGTTTGAAATTTAGTGCGATCGCTTCCCCCTGGCTACCGTAGTCTCTCCTCATCTCTTCTCTCCTACCCATCCTACTCGCATATTCCATCGCCGCACGGGGGCCAGTTAGTGCCAGCTGCAAGGATTAGGTGTCCTCCCTCCCTCTCTTGCATCCTCTATCCCCATCCTCCTCCTACTCCTACCCCTCCTACCCCTCCACTCTATCCCTCAGCCCCCCCCCCTCCTTCTTACCGCACACTGTTGTGTGCGCATGCACAAATTAGCGACAGATTGAGAGGGGGTGGGGGTGAAATTTGGGCCGAGTTCGTCTCTCGAAGTATTTGAGAAGAAAAGGTGCAAGGTGATTCGCGGAAACATTGGTTGGACTTGAGGATGATTGAAGGTAGATAGTGATGTTGCGAGCGGATACACTTCTAAAAATAGTATTGAATGCTAGTTTTGTTTTTTTGTGTAGCTGGGCTGGTAAATTCATCGAGGGGGGGGATTGAATCGCGGTTCAAGAGAGCTTGAAACGCAAGAAGTATGAACAAGGCCGGGCAAATTGCCGGCAGCTGGGATAACATGGAAAGTGTATCCAATCTGAGTAGCGTGTACCTTAGGTAAACGATTGCCTAATGAGCCGGCTCCCCGGGAGTCCATGGATAAGAAGAGGGTTGGTTTCGAATTGTGTAGTTCCTTCTCGGTTCAATTGATAGGCCGTAGATGAACTGGCACTGGACATAAGCACTGTGATAGTCCTGGCCAATCGGGCGTTCTAATTCGCAGAAATTTGATGCAGATGGTGATAATGCTAAAATATGGGAACTGGCGCATGATTCAATCCAGCTGGTATCAGCAAGGGATACGGTAATCCCTGTGCGAATCGACAACTGATTTGGGGGCGCTAATTAGTTAATCCCACTGTTGCGAGAGGGGATAGGGTGCCGGCTGGCAATATTGCGTGAGAAGTGGCTAGCGGCGTGCCCTGAGGATACGCCAATTGAGAGGATACGGTAACTGACACCGGAAGATGCCGAAAGAGCCCGGCAATGTTTGTTTGTACCCCCAAAGATACTTGACCGCGAGAGCTGTGCGGAGTCATGGGAAAGCTCTCTGGTGTTGATTACGGGACAGGAATAGCCGCCTCAGTGGGGGGGGGGGGATTACGGTAGTGTTGTGGTGTGACATGGATACGCGTCGTTTGTAGTAGGCGTGAGAATACCAACTACCGTAATCCAGCGTAGCCGCGCGCGTGACTATTCCTCTTTCGCCGCCTCGTTACTTACTCTTACTCCCGCTGCCACTCGCGTACCAGCGCTCTCTTCATTTTGCGTGCTCTCTAGCCAGGCAGACAGTGAGATAGAGCATGGGGAAAGAAGAGAACATCCAGTCGACACAACGGACCGTGGGAAGGGAGGCAAGGAGAATGGAGTAACGATGAATTATGAAAGCTATGGGGAGAGGGGGATTTTATGGAGTATTATTTGTATATAGAATTCTCGATTCAAATTCAGCAAACATTCTGGATGTAGAAGGTGTATGTACAACCTGTGAAACAGTAAGAAATGCGGTGGTGGCAAAAGTTAATGGTTCACTTCCTAAGTAAGTAGAATGATTTGATAGTTGATTCGAACAACATATCCGATAGTATCGATGACGGTACAAACAATCTGAAGTGATGTTCCGGTGAAACCCAAACCTATCAGGTCTGAAATTTCTAACTATTCATAATTTGCAGATTCTTCTGTCCTCCTCCGTGTGTGTACTTGGGCGGCGAGGGATGGAAGCATAAGCGGATGCAGGTGGACAGGTGAGCTTGTTATTGTTATTGTTTTTTGTTGTTGTTGTTATTGTTTTCATTTATTTAGTTTTACTTCCTCATCGCTCCTATTCCGACAATCAATCTCTCCATGTTGGTTGACATATAGGCATGTATCGAGACATGAACTCACCTAGTTTTTCTGTGTTTAGGCAACAGTCTAGCTCAGCCGGCTATTATAGCTACAGTATTTATCGATTATTTTGATCGGTTTAGATAATCGAATTAGTCAATGATTACTGTAGCTACCGTACCTATTAATTATCGATTACCTTGCAGATTGTACAAGGACGCGCGGCTGGCGATGCTCAAGAGCGGCGCCATGGAGAGCACGCCGGACACGGAGAAGATCCATGAGGCTCAGGTGGGAATGATATTTGAATATTTGAATCTCCCGCCGGAATCAGGCCGGAAAATCAAGTGTAGTGCAAATTTTGGAACTTCTTCGGGTTTTGGCCCAGTCAACAACCGCTCCAAATGTGAGGGGATGGGGAATGAGAATGGTAGGGAGGGAATACTCTGCGAGAAAAGGCTGGGCCAAAACCCGAAGAAGTGCCCAAATTTTGACTCGGGAGTGAATAATTGTTTTTTTCTACACCGACCATGCATCATCGATTGAAATTCGAACCCTCTCTAGCCTATAGGAACGGGCTGAAACCTGGATGTGAAAGCGAGAAATTAGATTGGATTTCCAGCAGAGTAAAGCTTCTTTTTTTTGTAACGGCAAGAGCATTAGATACATGGGCACCATCAAAGATACATCATCGTCCTGAACACACCTGCGTACTTCATGTACTTAAGTACGCGGCTACCCGTTAAAAAATATGATAATAAAAAAAAAGTCGGCTCCCAGTAAGAAAATTTTGAATTTTCTCAGTGTTTTGTGCAAAATGTGTCCGTTTTTGATAGGAATAGGTCGGCTACCCGTTGAAAAAATTGCCAATTGTTTGCGGCTACCCGTTCTTATAGGCAGCGAAAATTCCAAGTACATACTTTGCACAGGTATGGTCCTGAAACACAAAAGTAGCAAGAAATGTGATTTAAATTTTCTAGACAAAACAATTTTTAGGCAGGCGAGCTGTGCGCGTTCATAGGCATCGGCGCGCCGTCCGATCAGGAACGCCAGTCGCTCGATTTCTCCAATCACAAGGTATACGGTAGTTATGGATCGATGGGGTACGGTATATATCGCTTGCTTACGGTAGCTAATCAATATTTCCTTCTCCTATCACAAGGTAGATTCATTATTTATTTCTAATTTATCACCATATCTCATAGAATATCAATCCCCCGATGTTTGTTGCTATTTTTGGTAGACTTCGCAACTTGAATACACCTGGTAATCCTATTTTCTGCTTTTTATTCTTAGCAATATGTCCTTGCGCTTTGATTGATTGGAAGTGAGTGCCTTTGATTATTGTTTGATTACGGTAGCATATTAATTGGGCACTAGGTCGGATGAGAACATTCGGATGATAACCTACTGGATGATAACCAAAATTTTTCGTTTTCTTTCACATGTGGGATTGTGAACCTACTGACAAAATACTACAGCGCTCGAAATTTTTGTTGGTTCTCATCCAGTAGGTTATCATCCGAATGTTCTCATCCGACCTAGTGCCATTAATTGAAAGGGGATAAAGTACGGTAAACATCGATTGGATACGGTAGCTAATCAATTTTCCCTTCAGGACTACTGCGCCGCCAAGTCGCTGTACATCTCGGACAGCGACAAGCGCAAGGTATCGATTTTATTTCAGTTCGTAAATAATACTAAATAATACTAAAAGAAATCTAAAGATGTTAGGATTTTTCCTCACATCTTCGTAAATAATACCTTTTATTCTCGAAACACAGCGCATTAATAAAAATGTAGGCCAATGATTCGTTATATGAATTTGCTGAATCGAAGATGTGCCGGTTCAAAATTGTTTTTTTTAAAAATAATTATTATTCCAGTACTTCGAACTGTCCGTGCAGTTCTTCTACGCGTGCGCGATCGACGTCGGTCTGTTCTCGTCCGCTAGGATTAAGGTATTTATTTATTTTATTTTATTATCATTCGATTTTTTATTGGTTGCAATCTATAGCCTACTCCTATTAGTGTTTCGTTTACTGATGAAATGTAATGCCCCATTGAAACCTAACTGTCCCTGGGCACATTTTATCGTTCCGACGCTCCTTTTTTCGCAAACTTCCGCTCGTTAGCACCGACATGTTGCAGGTGATCTCGAAGCCGTCGAAGAAGAAGCAGAGCATGAAGAACACGGACTGCAAGTTCCTCTGTATCGCCAGCGGCACCAAGGTACGAAAAGGAAATGGAGTAGCGGATAATGAAAATAGAATGCCTACGGTAATCAGGTAAAGTAGGTCCGAAGAAGAGATTAGGCCCTCCGGACTGAATTGGCCTGATATTCACTGGCCTAGCAGTGATCTCCCGCAGGACGCAAGTGCCTTGATTAACGGGATGACCTTTACCTTTTACCTTTTACCTTTACGGTAATCAATAAAAAGAAGTCTGTCAATCTTGTGAACCAATTCCCTCCTTAGTTCGCGCAGTTACACTGCGCTTCAGCTAAGGTATGAATTGGATCACAATTGGGTCAGAAACGAGAACTCTGCTATTTTTTCACCCGGCAAATTAGAGTTGCGGCTGCACTACTTATTTGGGTAAAAACTGGTTGGTCAATTCCTTGCGGATAGTCTGTGACAATATTTAGAATACGATAATAACAGGCGATAATAATTTGGTCTTTAAGCTCTAGCTAAACTATCTGCTACCTCACAAGTGCGGCAGAAACGATAACGCTGTTACTTTTGTTCACCCGACATATTAGAGTTGCGGCTGAGCTACTTATTTGGGTAGAAACTACTGAGTCAATTCAGTGTGGATAGTATGTTGCAAAATATAGAATCTACCATAACTTCTTACCTCATTTATCGATTTCACCTCTCCAGGTGGCCCTCTATAGCGATTCGTTTAGACCGTATTTATAATGTAAGACAAAAAATTTGGTCTTACCGTATTTTTTATTGATTTTCTTACCGTAATTTCATCATTTATTGATTTCACCTTTCCAGGTGGCCCTCTTCAACCGACTGCGCTCCCAGACGGTCTCCACGCGATATCTGCACGTGGACAACGGCCACTTCCACGCATCGAGCACCAAATGGGGCGCCTTCACGATACATCTATGCCAGCCGGGTACGATAACTGGAATACGGTAGCCGGGTACGGTAGGGTGACGGTGGCACAGAGTAAAACGCATTCACCATCCATCGGTGTCAGCCGGGGACGGTAACTGGGATACGGTAGCACTAAGTAATCATCATTATGGAAAATAGGATTTTGTTGGTGTTCGAAAGAGGGATCTATTGAAAAACATTGTCTTCTCTTGGCTACACCAGCAAGCTGAAACCTCGATGTGCCTTGAATTCCCCCAATCGAACCTGAACTTTGCAGACGACCCGCACATGATGACGACGCCCGCCGACACGACGAGCTTCGCGGTGCGCGACGGCTTCGTGCACTACGGTAGGTGCACGGCGGGTGGTGATCGGGGACTGGTTTTATTTAAGTTTCGAAAATTTGAATGGAGTCAATACATGTTCCATTTGTGTTTCAAAGGCTCACTGTGAGGAGAATGAGTTTAACGGGCTTGGTACTATCTTCGGTTTGGTTGTAAAAAAAATAATACTTTAAAATATATAAAAATAAATTCATTCATTCATTCATTCATTTATTTCCGTTACTTTACAAATGTACAAGGAATATGACGAGATTGTTCCAGAAACGGATATCTGAAAATTGATCACTAAAAATCGATAATCTTTGCAGGAAGCGCGATCAAGCTGGTCGACTCGGTGTCTGGCATCGCCCTGCCGAAGATGCGGATACGGAAGGTACGGTAGGGTTACTGTATTTTGGAAAATAAGTAGAAACTCCGGGGATCTCGTATTCATACTGTGCAACGTCTCTAGGTGGTCTCGTGTTTCAAGGTTGGTTAATGTCCACTTGTTGGCTGGTGTGTTCAATGAATCGAACATAGCCGGCTTACAATCTTAATATCAAAGCCTATCGTAACTTAGTGCAAAAATTGGACACGGGATCGAATTTTCTCAATGTTTGGGCGGCAAATTCAAATTTGAATTTTATTTTACCGTATTTTCCAGGTGGACAAGACGCACGTGCTGCTCGACCAGACGTCGTCGGAGGAGCCCGTGTCGCAGCTGCACAAGTGCGCCTTCCAGGTAGGTCGGGGGGGGGGCGTGGCTTGAAAGGGGGCGGAGCCTAAATTATGCGCTCCAGGTAGGTCGGGAGGAGGATATGTGGCCTAGAGTAGGAAAAGGTACTCGGGAAGAACGTAAAATCAACGAATATACCCGGTTTTCGAAGATTTTGTGCACCTAACTGTTTCCTGCAAGGTGGTCTAAAGTGAGCGGGGCTTGAAAGGGGCGTGGCCATAAAATATGCGCTCCAGGAAGGGAGGAGGGGGCGTGGCCTCGAGTGGGCGGGACTTGAAAAGGGGCGGAGCTTAACCGATGCGATTTTTAGATGATCGACAACGAGTTCATCTACCTGTGCCTGAGCCACGACAAGATCATCCAGCACCAGGTGGGTAGTCCATTTCATACATTTTCATTGCTATCCGGGGACCGAAAATATATAGTGGTCTGACACTAATATCAGAGGTGTAATGGCTAAAAACTCAATTTTATAGTGGATATATTGTGGTCTGACGACTGTTTCCGTTAAATATATAGTGATCTGATTATCGGTTCGGTAGTTACGAAAATGTATGGTCCATTTGTTATGTTCACAGTGCGCTTTTAAGCATTAAAAAAATAAATTAAAATTGATGTTTCTGGAAAGGTTTTGTTAAGTTTCAATGGGTGGTGATATGTGCTAGTTTAATTCGTGTCCAATCTCCTTGCTGACAGTTCGATGAAACTATATTTATATTACTTAAAAAGTAACATATCGTAGTGTCTGTCTGTCTGTTTGTGTGTGTGTGTGTCTGTCTGTAACGTCTGTCACGCTTTAAAAAAATCGTCATAACTCGGCTCAAACTCATCGTACAGGTCCATCTTCGATACCATTGGACTTCTCATGAAAAGCCAAACATTTTTCAAAAAAAAAATTTCATCATCTTACGTAATATGACGAAATTTACCGCTGCACCGTTTTTCGCGCCTTTTTCGCTGAGAACTCAATCAATGCGGGCGTGCAATACACCAAACGACTCGTCATGAAGTGCGCTTCCACTTTTCACAAGAATTTCATCATCCTTACGTAATATGACGTAATCCTTAGGCAATAACTCGTTTTTCGCGCGTAACTCAGCGCAAACTCGACCAATCGAGACATACTTAGGCTCAAACGAACCGGCATGTGTAGCGCCATTAAATTTTGAATGAATTTCATCATCCTTACGTAATATGACGTAATCCTTAAGCAATAACTCGTTTTTTCGCGCGTAACTCAGCGCAAACTCGACCAATCGAGACGTACTTAGGCTCAAACGAACCGGCAAGTGTAGCGCCATTAAATTTCGAATGAATTTCATCATCCTTACGCAATATGACGTCATCCTTACGCAATATGACGTCATCCTTACGCAATATGACGTCATCCTTACGCAATATGACGTCATCCTTACGCAATATGACGTCATCCTTACGCAATATGACGTCATCCTTACGCAATATGACGTCATCCTTACGCAATATGACGTCATCCTTACGCAATATGACGTCATCCTTACGCAATATGACGTCATCCTTACGCAATATGACGTCATCCTTACGCAATATGACGTCATCCTTACGCAATATGACGTCATCCTTACGCAATATGACGTCATCCTTACGCAATATGACGTCATCCTTACGCAATATGACGTCATCCTTACGCAATATGACGTCATCCTTACGCAATATGACGTCATCCTTACGCAATATGACGTCATCCTTACGCAATGACCCTCATTTTCGCGCGTAACTCATCGCAAACTCGACCAATCGACTTAGGCTCAAACGAACCGGCAAGTGT
>LS486956.1:19175-33612 GCA_900490705.1 Pristionchus arcanus | reverse complement strand
TTTACAGGCGACGCCGGTGCACGGGGACCCGCTGCGGCATCAGATCTCGGACGGAGCGGCGTGGACGATCATATCGACGGATAAGGTAAGAGTGGGATTGGGATGGGAAAGGGGCGTGGCCTGATGGAGGCGGAGCTTACTAGTAGTTGATGATCATATCGACGGATAAGGTGAGATTAGATTGCGGTGGGCGTGAGCGGCAGGGGGCGGGACTTCCTTATCTCGACGGATAAGGTATGGCTGGGATTTCGATAGGAAGGGTTTGAGTGGATGGGGCATTGTTCTTGTTATTTGTTGCAAAGAGGGGTAGAAATTTGGTCGTTAGGGTAATGGGTGAAACATTAAGGTTGCAGGTGAATATGGGGCTTTATAGTGGACAGATTGCTACCGCTGCAAATTTTGGGAAGACGTAGTAGAGATGGAACTCAGTTCTTGCGGGCTTCGCTTTCGAATATTATCGCACGCTTTTCACGAGTGTAAATTGTGTTCATCTCATTGTTAGCAGTGAGTTCCATCTAGCTTTGCCTTACGACTGAAGAAAACCGCTTGACGTTGATACACCTTTACCATCATTGCATCTCATATTCAGGCAGAGTACCGGTTCTACGAGGCCAACGGGCCCGTGCGTCTGCCCATCTCTCCCGCGCCCACGCTCAACTCGGTCGAGGTCGTCGGCCCGACGGAGCGACAACGGTGAGACGATATTTGAATATTTGAATCTCCCGCCGGAATTCGGGCTACAAAATGAAGTCTAGTCAGTGATGAGCGCGAACCTCCAACTCCAGGTTTTCCGGGGGTACAGGAGGGGGATTTTTGAGGGGGTGCAACAGTGCAAAATCGATATTTTTCGGGGGTACTGGGTCTGATCGGGGGTCAGATCGCGGGGGTACACCCCAAAGTTGGAGGGGTCGCTCATCACTGAGTCTAGTGCAAATTTTGACAGGGGCGCTATTTTTTTTTCTAAATTTTGGCGCGAATTCAAAAAAATTCAAATCTGTTGTAGATTGGAGCTCACCGGGCACGGCTTCACGCAGAACCTCAAGGTCTGGCTGTACGACGTGGAGCTGGACACGACCATCAGGTAGATTTTGAGAATTTATTATGCTATTATTTTCAAAATTCGTAAAGGTCCTTGAAATGGGTGCTTTTGTGTGTCGCGAGCACGTCAAATAGACCAAATGAATCTTAGAATCAATCGTTGTGTGATAGATTGCGTGAAAACAAAAAGGGACTCTTGTGCTTCGCGAACACATCACATAGTCCACAGGATTCTTAGAATCAATAATTGCGTGATCAATGGTACTGAAATAAAAAAAACATAAATTTAAACAAACATAAATTCCAGGAGCGAAGAGATGGCCGTGGCCGCGCTTCCCTCGGCCGATGCCATGCTGAAGGACCCCGATCATGGACCGAACATTGTGGACATGCCGGTACGGTAGGGGGGATGGATACGGTAGCTTGATTTAGTGGGGAAAATTCTGACTATTCACTGCCAACACCCTAGCTCCAGGGTATTTGAAATGATGTTGAAACACATTAGCAAGGCGAAGTAGTGGAGTAGTTCAGGCTGTTAGTATTGTGTTTCAAAGTTTCGCTATAGGCTGAGATTATTGTAGGCGTTGATACTCCATCCACTGAAGATGAAAAATATATAATAAATCAATAATTTCAGTTGACGATCTCATTCGTGCGTGACGACGCCGTCATCTACCGTACCCTGTCGACGTTCACCTACAAAATGGTCTCCGTCATCCCCACAAGCTACTACAAGTAGGTTACGGTAGCTACACCACCGAGTACGGTAGCCTTCTGAGGATACTGTAGCTCCGCCCCCCCCCCCTTCTCTGATATACTGTAGTCTAGTGATCCCGATGCCCCGCCCCGACCTTAGCCCTTCCGTACCCAGTCAATCCTGTTCATTGTCTTGTTTGTGTCGAAATGTACTGAAATTACAGCCCCCTCGTTTTGTATAATATTGTCGAATAATAATAACTCCCCACGGGTCCGGCCTGATACCAAGTTTAGAAGTCCCGCCCACGTTACGCCCTTCCCTCGCTAGGCCCCGCCCCCTCTTCTCATTCTCAAGCTCTCATGATATTTCTTTGTGATAGAGAATTACGGCGAATATTGATTGATACACACGCACCTACCGCTAGCATAATTTCGTTCTTGTTCCTGTTTCTGAACAGTTTTGTAGTATATATGGGTAACGTCTCGGTAGTTTCTTCACACATAGGGAATCACAATAACCAAATTCGCATTTTGTGCCCCCGTCCCCCTACCCGAGTCACTCGGCCACTTGTCCTACTGTAATAATCGATACTCGCATAACCACTCCTTTCCAGTGCACAATACATCATAAACTTTAATCATAATCTATCAATTATAATCTGATCTTGTAAGTTTTGCCACATCGTTGCTATTTGTTGAATGTCAAACAGGAATAAAATTGAGCCAAAATTTGTTTTTTTTAAGTTGAACATCATTTATTACATCATTGAGCTCATAACAACTCACAGAAAGAGGTCCAAATCAGGAAATAAATACTCTGAACGGGATTCTATCAATTAACATTTGTATTGGGAGGGGCGAAATAGGGAGACAACTAACGATTTTGAAGGGCGGGAAAACGGCAAGGTAACTCGATAGATAAAACGGGGGTTATGAGCAAATGTGGTGGGCGATTTGGCCGTTTTTTAGATTCACTTCTACAAGAAGCACCAACTAGAAGCGAAAGCCGGGGCAGCATTTCAAAATGAAATTTGAATTTATAGAAAATTTGGGGATATTGCGTGTCAATATGAGAGAGGCGACGAGAGTAAGGCACTTGGATTACGGTATCACACACACACACACACAATAAATATGTAGCATAAGTAGGAAGGAGATGTGTAAGTGAAGGGGTATTGATAAGTAAAATTATCTCTAGAATATCTGTGCTAAAATATTAAGTCAGTTGTCGATCGAGCTCGAACTACGGTAGTCGTGTCTATCGGCCCATCTTGTGCAGACTGCCGGTGGATGGTGTGCGCGGCATTGAGTTGAATGCGGCCTGTCGGATTACGGTAATCTCGACCCTATCGATCGCGGCCTTCAGACGCTCGACGATCCGTGCAGGCGTCTCGTCGAGAACTTTGTCCGAGTCCACCTGAGAAAGATCAGAGATCAAAGATCAAATATCTGAATTCGTCATATCTGAGGAGGGTAGAAGGAATGGTGTAGGTTTCACGGTTCAAATATTGTTCTTTCGCAAAATGTTCATTTGATTTTGCGTAGAGAGTTTTATCAGGATCTATTTTATCGATGATTAAATATATAGAATAATTTCTCACAGCGACAATTCTGTCTCCGACCCTCAGTCGGCCTTCTTTCTCAGCGATGGAATCGGCTCCAATCGCGCGGACGAGCACTCCGTCGAAGCCCATCTTCTTGCCGAGCGAGAGTCCTGAGAGATCAAAGATCAGTCGAGAACAGGGATCAAAGATCAAACTACGAAACACAACCACAACATCATCACCATCACCACACCATCTATAACCTACCGACCGGCTTCACTCATGGCCGTAGCGATTGTAGAAATCTGTGCGTATTTTTGTGTATAAAAAAAATTTTGTGAAATGCATTTTGTCGAAATATCGGATATGCTTCACAAGTGGTAGAAACACTTTAGTTCTTCACGAATTCAATCGCATATCGTCTTTTAGCTTTCAAAAAAATCAATATCGACTACCGTAATCCCCTTACCGATGGCTCCGCCGCCCGTCTTGTCCAGTACGATGCGAATCTTCTGGTCGCTGCTGACCTTTTTCAGGCCGAGGGTTACGGTAGCTCCGCCCCCTCGGAGCAGACCGACGATCTCCTTGTGCGCCATGCCCTCGGTAGGCGTGCCGTTGACCTAGGAGATCGATCGGTTAGCTACCGTAATCTACAGTATCCAAAAAATTGCTGCCCTGTCGAAAAATCGACAGGAGAGCGAAAACCGGGAAATAGAAGGCGCCCTACATAATAATCTACCGTATCCAAAAACATTGCTGCGCTGTCGAAAATGCGACAGGAATGCGAAAATCGGGAAATAGAAGACGCCTACCCTAATATTCTACCGCAACCAAAAAAATTGCTGTCATGTCGAAAAATCGATAGGAAACCGAAAACCGGGAAATAGAAGGAGCCGTCCCTAATAATCTACCGTAACCAATAAATTGCTGCCCTGTCGAAAAATCGACAGGGAAACCGAAGCCGGAAAATAGAACACGGCTACTTACCGAGACCAGGAAGTCGCCCTCCCTAATTCCCGGATGGCCGCGGGCCGGAGGCGCCGTGGCGGCTTGGATGCGGCAGCGGCCCTCCGATGAGGCGACCTGGACGCCCAGCGAGCCCTGCTCGTTGCGAGTGAGGGTTACCTGGAAAGGGGGCGGGGCTTGGATGAAGGGGGCGTGGCCAATGGCGGCCTGAGAAGAATGGGCGGAGTTAAGGTAAAAGGGGGCGGGTCTTAGAAGTAAGGAGCGTGGCTTAGATGAAGAGGGCGGAGTTTAGATGTCAGGGGGCGGAGCTTGGATGAAAGGGGCGGAGCCTAAAAGTGGGCGGAGCTTGCCAACCAACCTCGACGACGTCATCATCCTCGCCCTCGCTCTCCTCGCCCACCTCCTCCAGCTCGTCAGCCCAGTCGAGGTTCGAGCGTCTGCAAGGGGGAAGGGGTTGATCTTTGATCTTTAGCTTATGAAATAGGTTTTATATCCAATTTCAATGAGTTCAGAACCAAAATTAGTCGAGTTTGCAATGTGTTACAGCGTCTGTTGATACAATTTCCAAAATGTTGATTTGACAATTCCTCTGGATCCGCAATATCCAAAAAAAATACTCAAAACTCTGATCAACTCTCTGGTCTCTGGTCAACTCTATCGTATTTTCAGGTGCATTAATCTGTCGCAATAAACAATGAATGAGTGAATGAATTCGCATTGTGTTTCAGCGGCTGTTCATACAACTTTCAAAATCTTGATTTGACAATCATCCTGAGCCATCGTTTTTGAAAAAAAATCCCAAAACAACCCTCACCTCGGGAACGTGGCGTAGGCATTCGGACGGATTGCGGACTTGTTCGAACTGCCCGGGATCTTGTCCATCGGGGAGTCGAGTTCGTCAGCTGAAATAGAGAGAGAGAGAGATCAAAGATCAGAGAAGTATGACTAGATGACACTGAGCAAAATGACCAAAATGACCAAAATGACTTGAAAGATCAAAGAGGTGATGCCTAGAAGAGCTTTAGCAGGCGAAACAAAAAAAAAGAAGCGACCAGCCAAAGATCAAAGATCAACGGGATCCTAGAAGAAGTTTAGCAAGCAGATATGAGATTGAAATTGAAGGGCTAGTCAAAGATCAAAGATCAGCCCTCACCTTCGCCGTACAACGATGTGTTCTGCGGCAGTCGGTACTCGCCGGCAGTCTCCTCGTCGGAGTCGTGCAGATGTTGACTGAAAAGTTAAGAAAATGAAGAATTTGGTTAACACGAACTCGAAGGAAAGTCAGACTTTTTGTTAAGGAGAACCACATTTCCAGGGATTTGCTTTTGGAATATGCTTCACCAGCAATATAATATTGCGTTCGATCAAGGTTCTTTAATTTGCTTTCGGAGGATATCATGAAAACATAAATGTAAAATTGCAAGTTGTAAATCCAAACTCACTTTGCCAGGTTCTTCATGTCCGCCAGGATGTCCTCACTGTTAAGCTCGGGCAGCGCGTCAGTGACCGCGCCAAAGTCAGACAGCGTCCGCTTCTGGGTGGCCTTCCGGGGAGCGGGGGGCGTGCGGGAACCGCCCTTGGACGCGGCCATCTACAAGAGATCAAAGATCAATACTGGCTACGTTATAGAATACGGGCAACTCTATGTGAGCATGAAGTGAAATGATCAGCTACATTTTGTGCTAGCTCAGGGTGATCAAACAGAGCGAACACCGTTGTTAGCCAGCAGACATCGATTCTAGGGATGCTGGGCGAAAGATCAAAGACCAACGACCAACCCTGTCTTTCGGAGGAGCGAGCGCGGCGAGACTGCCCTGCTTGAGATCGACAGCTGAGATCTGCTTCTTCGACGTCTCGAGGGTGCCTGAGGAAAGAATTGACTGCCCTCAAATTTCTCCTCGTGAATCTCATAAAATTTCAAGATTCATCGTCCTTTTGGAATCGACTGACATTTCGTTGATAATGTAAACTCCTTTCCTGGACAAAAAACTAGGGTTTGATGAAAATAACGTTCTAGACGTCATCATCAGGAAAAACCGAAGAATTGGCTAAATCCTAAACTCCATTTTATTCTCAAAATATCAACAGTGAAATTATATTTTTTTGAGATTTCACGCCTACTCACCAGTCTTATGCTGCGTAACGTGCTGAATGCCATGGATGCGCGAGACTTGAATGGCAACGAGCGACGCTGACTCCTGCAACGAATTTGATTACGGTAATCATCGATTTTCACGGATTAAAATCAGTCGTTGATAGCCTCTAACTACGGTAGAGGATACTGTAGTCACCTTGACGAGCTGCACCGCTCTGTGTCTGTCCTTGCCGAGCAGAGATTCGCCGTTTACTGACAGGATACGATCGCCAACTGCCAGACCCTGTGAGTGGATACGGTAATATCGATTTACGATTACTGTAGGAAGACAATATCGATTTATCTGAACTTATAATTAGTAAACTAGCGAGTTTTCGGACATAGAATACATTACCGAGAACAAGTACGGAATAGTTTTTGCGCACTTGAAGAATTTTAATTCCGACTAAAAATAGTCAGTCATCGATCAATGGTTACTGTATAGAGAGCGACCTTGAAAGTACGGTATCAATCGATAACTCACACTCTTCTGCCCGGCTCCGCCTTCGTTGACGCTCTTGACGTAGACGCCGGTGAGGCCGTTGAGTTGACCGTCCACGAGCGTCAGTCCGAGTCCGGCATTTGGGTCCTGGATACGGTAGCGGTTACGGTATCGATCCGGACTCCATGATAATCAAGGAATCTTTCAATGGATAATCTATGTTTTGCTTTTTCACACATTTCTTATTTGTCCGATCGATAATCCTGTTCATTCGCCCTATTTTTACTACTCAATCGAAAACAAATTGAATCATTTGCCTGCCATTTTCGTCTATAAATACCCCTCCCATCGGTCTCTTTCTCAAACCACGTGTGTTCGTCATGGCCCAGTCCGTCCCTCCCGGAGATATCGCCACCCAGCCCGGCACCAAGATCGTCTTCAATGCCCCCTACGATGACAAGCACACCTACCACATCAAGGTACCGTATCCCTGACCCCCACCTACCGTATCCCCTGAGATCTCCAACTGGGTTGCACCTTTCCATACCCCTCTAAACCTTGAATCCCACAGTAACCCTTACTATTTCAGGTGACCAACTCGTCTGCTCGTCGTATCGGATGGGCCTTCAAGACCACCAACATGAAGAGACTCGGAGTCGACCCCGGATCCGGAGTGCTCGACCCTAAGGAGGCTGCCCTCATTGCCGTCTCTTGCGACGCGTTCGCCTACGGACAGGAGGTACGGTATCCCCCTACCATGGAACCCGCCTAGATCCCAGTGGTATCACCCTAGCCCATAGTTGCTTCGGCCCCTTATTCCACCGTAACCTTCACTGTTCTAATACATTCACTTCAGGACACGAACAACGACCGCATCACCATCGAGTGGACCAACACCCCCGACGGTGCCGCAAAGCAGTTCCGCCGCGAGTGGTTCCAGGGAGACGGCATGGTCCGCAGAAAGAACCTCCCCATCGAGTACAACCCTTGATTGTCCCTTCCTGAGGGGCCGACATGTAAAAGAAAAGTAAAGTAGTGAAGTATTGATTCAGTGTATTGTGTTGGGTACATCTGAGGGACTGGGAGGGATACGGTAGATCTACAGTACCTTGACTATCTCGAGATCGAGAATCTCTCCTTCGACCTCCTCGTCCATTCGATCGATTGAGTCTGCAAAATAGTTCGATTACCTCAAATTACGATAGTCCGACTAGTTCATATTCTGTTCGAATTCATTGCGCCGACCGCCTCACCGAGTTCTCGATGGAGAAAATGACTCTAATGAGAGCAGTCAATATTCGTATCTCGGAGAGAAATGAAGGGTCTTTCGCAAGAGCTCGTCTCGTTTAATGAACCCTTCTTTCAACCTACATCATGCCTGATACAGTATATGAAACCACACTTTAGGTACGGTAGATGACTCACTATTGGCACTGTCATCCATTGCCGAAGACGCGAAGCTACGATCGTGTTGCGAGGGCAGGGTATCGAAGGCCTGAAGATGATTACGGTAGGGTACTGTAATGCCCCGCCTCTTCTTGCACAGTTTCCCCCTCCCCATCATTATCATTCCCTTCCCCACCACTTTCAATATGGTCGCAGGAAGGCCAAAAAAGTTCCCGCCAATGTATCGATTGAATGATGTAATACAAGCCCTACCGCAGGCGCGGGCTGTAGGTGGTGCCCGTTGCTTCTTCCCGCACTGGATGCAGCCCTCGCTGCTACGGCTGCAGCAGCTGCATCCACTGACTGCCTTCGTCTGTCCATGGTGGTGGGCGGAGAGGGAATCTTGTCGAAGAGCTTATCGGCGTTCTCGAGTGGGGAGTCTGCAAGGGATCAAAGATCAAAGATCAACAATGTCTCCTGTACTTGATTGTCGGACAAATGATAAGAAACCAAAGATCAAAGATCACGTACCAATAGGTCGTCCCTCCGCTGCCACATCCGGCATTGCCGCAACACGCTTCTCGTTCTTCAGCTGGTTCTTCCATTGGCGCATCTACAATTTAATTTTAATGATTACGGTAGGATACTGTAGATCGATTTCTCGATCGGGTACGGTAGGACTACAAAATTTCCTAGTACTTACTGAGCGTCGAATCCAACTCATTATTATAGTCTAGGATACGGTAAGGGGTACGGTAAGGGATACGGTAGACGACCGATCGCGAACTGACCTTGATCATGAACCGATGTTGGGAGGCGGCGAAACGCACAAAGTAGGCGGATCTGAGCGGATTCACAGGGTTTTATTTGTAAACAGATATCTCAGGAATTCTCCATTTCCCCCCGCTTGCCATCTCATACACGTTGATGCGTCATGCGAGATTGGAGTCGTTCAACGATTGTAGGATAGGAAAGGTTGCTTCCTAGTCACGGGGTATTTCAGGAGAACTTTTGCAACATCTGATCTTATCTAGACTTGCGCAAAGTTAATTTGGCGATCCAAAATACAATATCAAAACTCACTTGGAGTGGTGGTCAACGAAGAAGGTCGACTGCTTGCGATCACCATCGGCATTTACTGCGAGGTCTGAAGAGAGATCATAGATCACGATAGGTCAAAGATCAAAGATCAAAGACCACTCACCGACAATCACGAATCGTTTCTTGTCGAACTGCAGCGTGTGCGTGCGCTGCCACGGATGCTCAGCGATTTGGCCGCGCTGTCCGATCTGGCAGAGATCAAAGGTCAACTTTATTTTTTCTGTTTTTTTCTAGGTGATTGGTGGCAGACCGCCTAACTCGCCTACTCATCCTTCTTATGAATTGGTTGAAACACACATGAATTCCACCTATGCAATCTTCCCAACCTTTCACTAAAGCGCCCGTGATACGATCAAACAGATAAAAAACGGACCTGCGACTCCGAAATGACGATGCCCTTGGGCATGATGCCGATCCATAGCGCTGCTCCACTATCCGAGTCGAACGGCGACGGCGAGGACGTCGCGGCGGCCTGGAAATTGCGCTTTTGTTATTGTTTTGTTGTTGTTTTTCTTCGCCAAAACAACAACAAGTCTCGTCAAAACAATCAAAAAATAGCTCACCTTGCTGCGGAACACCCTGTACGAGTGGCAGCCGTAGTCGGGAAGGCGCTGGCACATCTGGAGAGAGCAAAGATCAAATTATATTTTAAATTTTCTGAATAAAATTCGAATATGCTTCACATCTAGTACAAATAAAGAAATTAGCAAAGTGGTTCAGTTCATTCTCATCTGGTTGTAAAAATGTGAAAAACACAAAGATCAAAGATCAAACTTGCCTCGATGAACTTGTGTTGTGCCTCCTTCTCCTTGGTGCCGCTGTAGTGGCCGTGCAACTCGGAGAGAAGCGTGCGCAGACGAGCTGGGTCCTCGGCAGCGACGAATCGCTGAAGGAAATAATCGAGTTTTTGAGAAATATCGGATATCCCTCCTTCTTCTCTGCTACTTCTGCAGATGTTGACGTCAGCAGAAGATTTAGCGCATATTTGTTATGTTTCATTAGACTCCATGTTTTTTCGCTATCGATGTGTTTCACTTTGGTTACAAACGTTGGAAATTCGTGGAGAATTCAATAGCTGTATATCTTTGTCATAAATAATCTATTAGGAAATATGAATCATCAAATATTAATTCGTACCGGCGCAAGGTAGTGACCGGGCGAGAAGTAGTCGATCACTGCGGGCGGAGGTCGATCGCCGAATTCCGCCTGGAATATCGATTTATCGATTTGTAAATCTACCGTATCAGTAAACCTTGTTTTATCCACACCCGTTTGATCATGGATGCTGCGTTAGCGTCTCCTCCAAATTGATTGTGAGAGAAACTACGGTGATCCGATTCCACTTTGAAGAAAGGTGTTCCACAGTGGACCACTGTGGAACTTTTTTTCCACTTTTTTCCACTTTGTTCCACTTTGCTTTTTTTCGTTGAAATAAGCAATTATTCACCTGCAGCGCCAACGCAGCCAGATCGAATGCGATGTCCCTTCTCGGCTCAACTCGCGAATCGAGCAAGTCCCTTCGCAGTTGGAGGTAGAGCGCGTGCAGAGTTCCCGGAGTTCTGGAGAAAGATCAACGATCAAAACCGCGCTCAGATGCGTTTCACAGATTTTATAAATCAGAACTTGATCTTTCACTTTGATAGATTTCAGACCGTCTCTAGTAATAACTAAAAATTTCACCATTCTAGGTAAATTCTCACTTGATAAAATCGACGTAGGTCGGGTAGAATCTGAAGCGCAGATGCAGAATGTACTGCACCGAAGGCACTCCGCGGACCTGAAAATCGATATTGTATCCCCAATCTACAGTATTGAGGGCATACTGTAGCCGATATCGATGATTTATCGATACAACGGTGGCATCTGGTTTCTGAAAACCAGGGTACGGATTACCGTCTGGCCCGTTTATGATCCATCGATGCTCTCATAATAGCGACCCATTGACCCGGGTTTGCCACCCCCATCCAAATCGATTTATACCGTAATGTACCGTTATTTACATCTTCAGTACCCAACAGTACCCCTCACTTACCGTACTCTTCCATCCGGGAGGCGCCATCTTCTCCAACTTCTGCTCTTCGTCGAGGAAGAATTGCTCGCCGTCTGGAATCAGCTGATCTTTGATCTTTGAACTGTGATTTTCGCTGTCAAAAATGAAAGCAACAATTTGCGGAATACATTGAATTTGGTTATGTTTCAAAACGAAACTAAGAGGCTATGGATAACGATTGAAGCAGCACTGTGCTCTCTTTTCTGCTTCGTGTCTCAAATTTCCACTTGCCCCGTTACTCATTGCTGAAAAGTTTATGACGATTTTGATGACCAGAGATCAAAGACCAAAGACCAATCTGACCTCTAAGCGTGCACAACCCGAAGAAGACGTGCTCGCTCAGCTTCGTGTGGGTGACAATCAGCGAGAAGATGTCAGAGGTGACGGCGTCGGAGCGGCAAGCGACCTGAACGTGAACGTTGATCTTTGATCTTTGACAAACAAGAATGCTATTGTAAGCCAGCCGTTCAATTGGTTCACTGAAAAATGGATGCTAGTGAAAGAGATTTTATCCTGGCAATTTATCCTGATGGTCCAGGAGGATTATAACTTTAGGGATGAGATTAGGATCTTTGTGCTGTAAGGATAAGAACCATTTACTAGCTCACCTCCACAATCTGTCCATCCAGTAACCGAACCTGCACAGAGGTGTTCTCAACACGCGCCAGCAGCGACTTCTGCAAAGATCAATTTTAGGGCATTCTGGTTTAGGTCCAGATTATTCTCGAATCCAACCACAACCCGTTCGGAGTGGTTGTTTAGAATCGAATCGTTACGTCCTTCGAACCCGAAAACACAACTGACCTTTCTGCTCGAGGGCGCCTTGAGTCTTATGGCCGGTAGCTGTTCCTTCTCGACGAATTCGGGCTCGGCTCGGGTCTGCAATTGTCTTATTCTCTCCATTGTCAACGCTCTCTCGTCATCTCTAATCACTATTCAAAATCGAGAGTGCGCTCGAGATTATTATCCCTTTCTACCCCCTCGTCAGCATGACTGCTTGGCGCAATGGTAGCGCGTTCGACTCCAGATCGAAAGGTTGGGCGTTCGATCCGCTCAGTGGTCAGAATCTTTTGCCGAATTTTAGCTTGCCTTTCCTACCATTGGAATGTCACGGGAGTAGCCGATTCGCATGGAACCGCTTTAAACTTTCTAATTTGCGCAAGTGACCGGTTAGAGAGAGCGCGGCGGTGAGAGAGCGCAGACGGTTAAAGATCAGAGTACTCGTTAGCGAGTAAAATGACCACTCCTCGCTGTGCCGGAACGAACTTTCTACGGGTTGGCAGGACGGCCTCTCCGTTCTACCTGCTCTCTAGTCGTTTAGAGAAGGGAGATGCTAGAACCTCAGTTGCGAATTGAGAGAAGCGAGGCGCGTAAAGTGCGGTCAATCCTACTAGATGTCATGGAAAACCGAGAGACGTAAAATAGCCACGATGATAGGCTGGAGCTCAAAATGGGTATAAAAGTGCGGGAGTTGGATGGGGAAATCATCAACTCTTCAACTCATCAAAAGATGCCCAGACTTCTCTCGGTTCTCCTTGCATTCTGCATTGCTTGCGCATCGTGGTTAGTTTTTTTAAAATTCGGAACGTAGCAATCATTCGAAATGTGTTTCAAACTACTTATACAGAAGATTGAATGCTGGTTTCCTCAATAATAGAAAAGCTTCGCGATTTACGAATTTTAAAATTTACGAATTTTTGTGAAAGTAAATTTCAGCCAATTCCTCTCTTCTCCCTACTCCTCTCTGCTGGGCTCATCACTCTACGGTCCCTCCCTAACGGCACAATTCGGTCGCGAAGAGAGCTCCGTTGGGTAAGTTGATCTTTGATCTTTGGTCTCTGACCCCTCAAATTCAGATACATGTTCCCCTACGCCACAGGGTCGATGCGCGGCCCTCTCGTCATTCATAAGGTTCGCTTTCCTTGTAATAATTAGAGCGGCAATCCATTGGTTTAGAAATTAACAGTAAAATTCTAATTTCAGTCAACCCCTG
The DNA here is from genome assembly GCA_900490705.1 of Pristionchus arcanus. Taxonomy (NCBI): domain Eukaryota; kingdom Metazoa; phylum Nematoda; class Chromadorea; order Rhabditida; family Neodiplogasteridae; genus Pristionchus; species Pristionchus arcanus. The sequence continues at coordinate 20,262 of LS486956.1, read as the reverse complement.
AAGCCGAGAAGTACGTTATCATCTCCAATCCCGATCGATTTGCAGAGATTTCACGCGCCGGCAAACTACTCCAATAAAATCCTTAGCGATGAAGCCTTCTAGTCATACCCCCAATGATCTCATGTATTCATTATTTCTTTCACCGTTCAATAAAGTTATCTACCGTATTCTTCTCTACAGTTTGTTGCAATCGTTAGTCCACCGTACCTTTCTCGATAAAGTTATCTACCGTACTCTGATCTACAGTACGCTTCAATCGATCCACCGTACCTTTCTCGGTCTCCTCTTGCTCGCGCGGCCGCTGATTCTGTTGCTGGCGAGTGAGTTGCGACGGTTGAATGAGCCGGCTGGGAACAATATTATTCCCTCTTTTTTGAAAATTATTCTCGATATTTCTCGGATCCATAAAACGCAAACAATGAGCGCTCTTCTCCGAATTGAATTTAATATTATTCAGAGCAAATGAGGGGATGAACATGTAGAAACTAAAGGCACACCTCTAGGAAGAGTGCCGGACGGCGAGGGCGTTGCTGCAGCTGCAACTGCAGCAGGCACGACCAACGCCGGCGTAGAGGCCTTCCGATGAGCGATGGCTTCCCTGCGAATATATTGGTTGTATTTTAGGGAGTAACCGCTCCAACGAACGTCGCATAATAGTTTACAATAAGTTGTAGTGAGCATGAAACATAAGCGGTCGGCTTAGGAATTCCGACCGAGTTCAAAGATCAAACCTGAATGCGTCATCGACATCACTCTCCTCCTTCTCCGCGGTGCCCTTGCGCGCAATTGTCGGCGGCTCGATCTGAGAGGTCACTTTTTTCATGTTATTTTTTTCGATCTCGCACTATTGAATTCATTCATCATATTAAAACTTTTAGCATTTTCGTGAAACTCAACTGGACTTTTTCAATCTCCGAGTCATCAAATTGTACAGACAATGAACCAAAATGGCATTCTAGCCTCTACTCTATCTTTAGTTTGACTCTGGCCCCTGTCCCACTCGAGTAAGGATCCTTACTTACCCTAGCAACCTGCGGTGGCGGCACCACCACCACAGGAGCCCGGTCCATCTCCTCCACCTCCGCCC
>LS486952.1:43787-57951 GCA_900490705.1 Pristionchus arcanus | reverse complement strand
GGGTATAGTAACTGATGAGAGTGATTCAATATCTTGATTCATTGCAGGAAGCATTCGCTGAACTGCAGACATCTCTGAATGCATATCACGCTGATCTTCCTCTGGGAGCACCCGTTGTACCATTCCTTGAATATAGAGAATATGCAGCCAGAGTACTCTTCCCCAATAGGTTCGTCACTATATTATTACTGTCTCCAACAAGTTCACAATCTCATTAGACAGTAGATGTATAATTGTATTTCAGTGGTCACGCTCATTTGGCCCTTCGTGAACTGGAAGTTGACTCATCGAGAGCGAAGTATGTAGAGGAAGGATTGAGGGAATTGCATAAACTACTGCTGAATAAGGTATGGATTTTGATTGATTTTTCTCTGTGGAGTTAAAAATAGTGTCCCCATATTTCTCTTGTAGACATTCTTGTTGACGATGGTTCGAACGATGGAATCGAATAAATTCTTCGTTGGAAAGGATCGAGTATATCTCGGAAGCTTGCTTATGGTTGTACTGCAGGTGAGACTGAGAATTGAGTAATTATCACCAATAACTACTATGATTTATTCTGCACTACGATTTATTCAAAATTATGCAAATCTTTTAATAGTGGTATTTTTGCGTTTCTAGGAGAAAATGGCGTACTGCACTGAGATTCTGAAGCAACTTCTTCGTGAATTGATTGAGAAGACTGTCGAGAAGAGATTCCAACCTAAGATTTTATTCAGAAGGAGCGAAAGTGTCGCTGAGAGGTAAACGAATGTTTTTTTTTTCAATATGAACAGATTTTCAATATACTTCTACATTTTGTTATACGTCAAAATGAATATTTGATTTCTTCAGAATGTTGGCTGCATGGTTTTCCTTCCTCATGCACAATTACCTCGAGGAAAGTGCAGGAAAGAGATTATTCGATCTCTATTGGGGAATCAAACAACAAATGGAGAAGGGACCACAGGATGCAATCACTCTCGAAGCAAGGTATGTATCTATTACAAGTATTGACGATCGAATTGGCTTGAAATCTGTGATCTATTTGATGAATGTTTGATAAGTAGCTAAATTCTCATTGTTTAGATATTCTCTGAGTGAGGAGAAACTTCTACGTGCCACATTTGATTTCCGTGAGCAATTGGTTCTTCTCTCATGTGAATCGGGAATGCCCCAGAGTGGAATGCCCCCTGGATACAATACTTCTATTGGAGAAGTACCTGTTAGAGTACTCGATTGTGATACTATCACACAGGTAAATCATCTTCTAGTTGTATCACTTGTTTTATAAAGGTCAATATCGTTCTACAAGTAATGAATGTGTTGTTTTCAGGTAAAGGAGAAGTGTCTGGAGGCTCGATTCCGTAGTACTTCTTTCTCTGATCGACCACGAACAGATGAAGTCGATCTAGAGTATAGACATCCAATGCATGGAAGACTTCTTCTACAGGTGAGGGAAGAATACGGTAGATGGATTATCGAGAACTGATTAGAGTATCTCAATGGATGTATTCAGGATATCGATGCAACATCTCGAATAGAATCAGGAGGATGGAAGAGAATGAATACTCTTGCTCATTATCAAATTCCTCCTAATGCCGTTCTTACGATGGTTACTCGACATGCTTCACTCTACAATCTGGTTAATCCTTCAACTGCTTCATGGGTGGGAAATAAATCGATGGTGTGAACCTTCCGTCGTGTAGTCATGAGAGTACGGTAGTCGTGCTGTGGTGTACGATTGAGAAGCAGAGTGTAATTCGTCTCCCTTTCAGTCTCTTCTATCGGAGAAATCGTCTCTATCAATCAAGAATTCTCCAACAGTCTCGCGGGCGAATCTCTTTGGAGGGACGAATTCGAGTAATCACTCGAAGGATTCCGATTCGAAAGTATTCCATCTTGTGAAACCAAGTGAACACGGACCGAGTGATGGACAAGAGAAGATGGTCACTGAGATTTATCTAACGAGGTACTAGAATTAATATTCGATTATGCCATGAAAAGAAGTGTCTCATCATTGAATTGCAGGTTGTTGATGATGAAGGGAACACTACAGAAGTTCATAAATGATCTTCTCGAATCGATCTTCTCTTCCTCACGACACGCAACTCTTCCTGCTTGTGTCAAATATATGTTCGATTTCATGGATAGTCAGGTTAGTTAGGAAAGAAGAACGAGATGCGCAATTTGTTGATGTGATTCATTGAATATTGTGATTGCAGGCTCTTGAACACGGTATAACAGATCCAGAAGTGACTCATGCATGGAAGAGTAATGCCCTTCCTCTTCGATTCTGGGTTAATCTAATCAAGAATCCCCATTTCGTCTTTGATGTTCCTAAACCAACGAAGGTGAGTCCTTTCCCTCTCTCTCTTTATATCTAATCTTCATCTCTCATTAGATCGAAGGTTGTCTCTCCGTCGTTGCTCAAACTCTAATGGATGCTTGTTCCACTCAAGATCATCAATTGACGAAGGATTCTCCTTCATCCAAACTTCTCTTCGCCAAGGATATGTTCCAGTATAGAGAATCGGTTGATAGGTGAGTATTCCATATTGTTTTATAGAGCATGCGCTAGAAATATTCTTGATTTACCAGTTTTCATAGTTGAATCGATCTAGATCTAAATTGCTCTGAATTGGCTTGGCCTTCTTTGAATAGCTTGGAATGCAATCATTTCAGTTATTACACTGAAGTGGCCAAACTTCCGACGATCGAAGAGAATGAAATGGCGAAGATGTTGAATGAAGAGAGTAAAACGAGGAAAGGACAATTACAGGTGATCGGTGATCAGATTATTAGAGAAATTCGATCGGGATGGGACAATTAATTATAATCACACCGGAATTTTTGGCTGTGCTCACTCAATTTCTCTTACAGATCTTCTCATCTCTCAATGAGATCTACAAATATGTGGAACAACACAAGGATTCGATAATGGAAGCATTGGAACATTCTGAACATGCTCAATCATATCAATTACCAGCAAGATTACAAGATATGATGGCATTAATGGAAAGTCAAAGAGCAGGAAGTGATTACGATTCGAATACTCTTGGATTGGGATATAATTCTGCATCCAGACTTATGAGTAGAGATAGATTGTAGACTATTCCTTTCTCTTCCATCCTTCTCCCCTCTTCCTTCCCTCTGTGATCAATTTCTTTCTCTAGTCCCACTTCTTCTTTCCATTCCATACAGGTTAAACCCCTTCAATCGATACGGTTATATCCCCCAGTAGACCACTGATGCATTCGGTTCGAGTAACCACTCCATTCTTCCATTCATTTATTAGATTCTCTCTGTCCATAATATGTCTGTGATATAGTCAATGTACATAGTCGATCGTTCGATTCCTTTCTATCTCCCTTCTCCATTTCCCTTCCATTTCCATCTGTTCTTTCAATATTCTCGCTATACTAACATAATAATATTAGTTTGCAATATTTCCTATATTCTGTTGATTATTTTCACATCATTTCAAGTAGTCAGTCATCTTAGTGATAGTTGATCTTTGAACTCTCCCCTCCCCTCTTTCCTCGTTCCATTCGTTCATCAAATCCTGCTTATAATTGATACCCGGGTGATCATATTGCTTGTATATCCCCTATCTTTCCCTTGATCTACCCCTTCCCTTATTCCATTGAGATCCCAGTGTTGTCTAACAACGAATGCGCGGTTTGGTCTCTCTTTCCATCAAAATTATCTTTCATTCAATTACCTCATCCCCTTTCTCATTGCTCCTTTTCGTATCTCTTTCAAATACCAACCATCGCTCACTTAATTATACGATCTTTGTGCTAATTCTCAGTCTATTTCATACCATAGGTGCTCAATATTCAGATTTTTCACTTTTTCACCCACCGCTCAGCGTTTTGAGATTGCTTCATCGATTGGTTGCAACATTGTTGAGATTGAAATAAATTTGCGAAATTATTATTCTTCCACAATTTCCAAACACGCACAAAGTATAACGCTCTTTACTCAATGAAAACAATCTAAAAGAGGCTCGTGAGGTTGTTTGTTTCTCTCCACTCTAATTTCATATTTGCTCTAAATGGGGGGCGAGTCCTTCAATAGACTCAATTGGTTAGTGGAGTAAACGGAAGAATGGAAGACGAGAAAGAAGTTAATGATGAATTGATTCTTCAATCTCCAATCTCCACTCTTTCTCATGAAGATAATCAAAAGGAAGAAGAGAAGAAGGAAGAAGTGAAAATATTCGATGAATTACGACTTCGAATTCAATTTGTAAGTTACCATTCATTCATTATCCTTGAGCTCCCTTTCTAATCTCTTAGCTTCTATCAATATTCTTCATTGATCTTCATCCATCAGCTCCTCTATGGAGAAGATGCACAACTCTCACAATGTTCACTGTATCTATTCTTATTAGTGAGTTATTCCATTCCATTAATTTATTCCTTCTCCATCTAAGATCTTTACTATGCTCTCTTCTTCTTCTACAAAACGATAATAAATCTCTCTTCCATCTCAATATATTCTCTAAATGCACTAATTCAAGTAATATTCGCCTTCATGAGTGGATCAGCGGTGGTCAGAAATTATTTGCATTTCAATATCAGAAGATAATTCTAGATATTTATATTCCTCACTCAACGATCGAATGCACTCTCTGATTTCACTGAGAAAATCTCGAAAGCGAGCTCGGTTTGTCTAAGTCTGCTCCATTTGAATCTCCCCCCTCTCAGTTGATAAATAGTCCTCATCGTATTCTTTATCTTCGTCGTCTTTCTCGAATCTTCACAATTCTCGTTCTACTCAATATAATCTATGGAATTCTCTTCTCTCTTGCATATGCAGGAGGAATAAGACCGAAGTCTGTCACCAATCCTAAATATGCAGTGAGAATTCCCTTCTTCCCTTCCAGGTTCAATTCCACCCTACAGGTTCGAACGACCGAATTATTCGGTGATGAATCTCTCTATACAATATATCTCGTTGCCATTGTCTATCTATTCGTGGGATGGAATATATCCATTATGTGTTTCGTTCTCTGTACAATGGCAAGTAAATGTGTGATTGAGGAATTACACGAAGAGATTGAAAGAGTAAGGAATAAGAAAGGTGCAATTCCCATCATTGTCATGTTATAGATCGATGGAGGAACTCTCGATTCACTAACTTCTTCTATCTCAAAAGTAATCAATAAACATTCTCTCATTGCCGATGCCGTTCGTTCCTTCAATGATAGTGTTAAACAATATGCATTCATTCAATTGGCAATGAGTGTTCCATGTACTCTCTGTACTCTATTCATGGCTATCTCTCAGAAGTAAGATTATCTTTCTCTTTAGATCCAATTGATTTCATTTAGGGGTGAACCAGTACAAGATATTCTAATGGTTACTCCTTCACTCGCAATCGCCCTCTATGGATTCCTTTCCATCTCTTATTTCCCTGCTGAACTTCACGAGACTGTGTATTCCTCAATTGATCTTTGATCTTTTATCTTTCCTCAGGCGTCTAAAACTCGTGCGATCTTCTGTGGTAATCTTCGTGTGTGGTTGCCGTATCGAGAGAAGGTAAATTGAATGGAAGATTCTTCTCCATCCCATCTCCCTTCAGGCATATTCTCTCGCTCTTCTCTTTCTCTCTTACATAGATCATGCTGAATTGGGAGTATCTGCATGGGGATTCGCAACTCTTTCACGACCAGCCATTCTAACGGTGAGAGAGAGAGGAGAGAAGGAGGGAAGGAGGGAAGGAGGGAAGGAGGGTAGGAGGGAAGGAAGGGGAAGTGGACAAGGGATGATTCATCTCTTCCAGACTCTCTCAGTAATGGTAACTCTTCTTGCTCTTCTCTTCCAAATCAGAGGATGCGCTCCTGTCAAATGATATTCATTCCCAATCGATAAAGAGACTCCCTTCCAATCGATATTCTTGTTCTGACTCTGCTGACTCTGCCTAAGAATGCTGCTTAGAAACGTTATTGAAGACAAAGGAATTGTTGAGTGGGGAAAGGGAATCGGGGCTCGAAAGGAAGGAAGAAGAGAAGGCATTCTCATTTGAGTACCCTCTACCATCATGGTGAATCCAGCTGCTCTGAAGAAGAAAAGAGATTCAGTTGATGTAAGTGATCCATCCCCTTCTTACTCATCTCTAATCAGTCTTTCCTCTTCAGAATGATTCGGATGCTCTCTCTGACACGGATTCAATCAATGAGAAAGAGATGAATAATATCGTTAATGATGTGGAGAAGGAAGGAGATGTCAATAAACATCCCGATTCGAGATGGGCGTGAGCATCAATCGATATCCTTTCCCCTCTACCGTATTCCTTCTACAGTAAGATGAAAGCATCGATTCGTGAATGGGGAGAAACTTCCTCTTGTCATGGAATTCCTCACATGGCAGCAGCCTCTTCTCTCTTCGCTACCGTAGTCTGGTCGGTCTCTTTCTCGGTCTCGAAACGATAATCTGATTACTGTAGGTCGATCATTCTTGCTCTCTGTGCAATTGGATTCATCTTCCTCTTCTCGGATACTCTCAGACAGTATCTCAGATTCGACAAAATCGTCAAACTCAACGTTGGTTCTATCGTTTCCATCCTACCGTAATCAATGGATTTTCCAGTTGGGACTCGAATCAACCAACTTCCCCTCAGTTACATTCTGCAATATCAATCCATACAAACTGAGCAAGATCAAGGACGTTCCCGAATTGGAGGCCCTTGTTAGTCATCTTTCTCTTCCATTTACACTCTTAAATGACTAAAAAATATACATTTCAGCTGGAAGTCTACAAGAATTCTGGAGATGGATAAGGTCATCGGAACTATTCATATACCCAAGGGGATTCATTTGTATACTGGAACGTGTCGATAAAGATATGTGTGACGTAGTGAATCTTTTCGTTAAACCTCTTCAACGATGCTTTTCTCCATGAGTTGCATAGCAACGAGAAGCATCTTGAGAATGAAGTGATGACGATGGATTCTTCTACTGAATGATCAAACCGGAATATCGAGAGTACTCACACTAACTTACTTTAATAGTAATGATAAGTGACCGATGGTTCTCAATTGGCACAAACCTGCTCCCTCCCCCTTTCCTCCCCTCTCCCTCTCTCCTTTGGTTCCATCCTTACTCTCATTCTTCTTCTCTTCCTTCATATCATCATGCATATTCTCGTGACTGGAGCAAATCGTGGAATTGGATTGGGATTGGTAAGAGAATTACTGAAGAATGATGAAGTGAAGCATGTCTTTGCTACTCATCGACATTGGGCTGATACTAAGGTGAGAATGGGGAAGGGAATAGTTGATGATGGAAGAGAGATTATAGGAATTGATGGCCATCAATGATCCTCGATTACACGTATTCGAAATGGAATTGATGGAACATATCACTATTGGATCCGTCTATCTGAAGGTACGCTCATCTTTCTCCATTTCTATATTTATCCTTCTTCGTTTGAGATTCGTGATACAGTGGGAGACGATGGACTCAATTGCATCATTAATAATGCTGGCATATTCGATGCTTATGATATCAATGGACCAGTGAAGAGAAAGGTTCGAATAATAAATGAAGAACGAAGAATCTTGAGCAATTACAGATGATCGTTGATATGATTGAAGTGAATTCAGTCGGACCGACCATTATGAATCAAGGATTTCTTCCTCAATTGAGAAAGGCTGTGAGAGCTGGAAAAAGAGCCATGATGGTTAGGATCTTTCTCGTTTTTTTCTCTTCAACTGAAGTGTCATTCAGGTGAATATCTCTGATGAGATTGGATCGATGACTCTGTGTAGAGGGACGACTGATAGAAAGGCATTGATCTATCAGATGAGCAAGGTGAGAAAGAGAATGAGTGAGGGAGGGATGGAATGAATCTCATCATAGGCTTCTCTCAATATGCTCACTAGATCGATGGCTGCTGATTGCAAGAAAGAGAAAGTTGCTTATCTTGCTCTTGCACCAGGAAGTGTCAAGACTGAAATGGGAGGATCAGGAACGAGAGATACGGTAGGGAAGAGTGTTATGGTAGATGGGGGCTTGCGGTAGGAGTATTATTGATTAATGAAGAATATTCAGGTGGAAGAGGTATCAAGAGACATGGTGGATAGCATCCTTCACAAGGTAGGTAAAGAGAGTGAAGATTGAGAGTTAATAATCGATTACAGATCACAATGGAACACACTGGAGGATTCTTCGATAGGAAGATGAATCCAATTCCATTCTAAGATGTAGTTATCACCATCATTTGTGCATCAGATAAAGATATATGTACTCGATATTTAATATCTAAAATTTGGTGAATATATAAAAATATTGAAAACTGAAAGAATGCGGATATCTCGTCATTTGTAGAGTATAAATTCAGCCAATGGAATTCAATTGAATCGTGTCAAAACAGATGAATTCCGGTTGTGAATTGTAATGGAAGCGATATCACAACGAGATCTTTTCTGTGTTCACGCCCATTCATTTGTTATTCAAACGATTGAGAGGGTGGCAGTGTAACATCAAAACATTTCCTGCTATTTTGAATCATTTTCCTCAATAATCTATGATGATTTCAAGAAAGGAGAATTGGATTGGAAAATATAACAAAGAATGAAATGTAGAAAAGTGTTGGGCAGATCTAATTGACCATACGTAGCTACAATGATTTCTCGATTGACTCTTTCATATTAACTCAAGCTGTGGGGATCCAAATTATGAATACATTGTTTATCATGAAAATGAGCTACATTTAAATGAGAAGTGATTGAATCAGAACTTGACAGGATTAAGATGTCTATCGAGAATGAGTGAAGCGTGTTCGATTGTGATCTTATTGAGAATAGCATCAACCATTGGTTTGGCTGTTGCTTCAGTCTGAAGAGAAGAAAGATATTAGAGAGAGATCAAAGATCAATTGTCTCACAGTGAATTCAGTCTTATCTCCTCCAATCTCCGTCTTGGTCCTTCCTGGACACAATCCTACCATTATAATCTTCTCTTTCACTAGATCGATTCCCAATGCACGAGTGAACATATTGAGTGCTGCCTGAGAAGAAGAGGGATGAAGGAGGGAAGGGAGGGAAGGGGATTGGCACCTTGCTCATTCTGTATACAGTAGCATTCCTTGCAGTGGCTCCATCACTCATCTCAATAGATCCAAGTGGATCAGCCAGATTGATTACTGTTGCACGTCCACCCGGTTGAGAAGCCGCACGACGAATGAGGGGAAGGAAATACTGAGAGAGATGATCTTTGATCTTTGAGAGACGAATGAATACCTGAGTGACAACGACATGACTGGCTGCATTCACTTCCAATTGAGAACACATCAACTTACGCATGACATTTCCTGATGAGATTGGCCATTTAATGGAATGAAGAAGTGAACTACCTGCCATATCGTAGTCGAACATCACTGCAGCATTGTTAATGAGGATATTGAGACCATCGTTACCAACGATTGATGAAACCTGGAAGATGAAGTCATCTAGAGAGAGATAGAGAGAGGAGGAGGAAAGGAGGACAAACCTGATCGACGACCTTCATTATTTCATCGTCATATAGAATATCCATCTTTATGATATGCATTCTATCATCTTTGATTCCTTTGAGAGACTGGAAAGAATGAATTGATCTATCAATTCACAAGTAAATCGCTCACTTTAATATCGGCAGTATCTCTATGGGTAGCGAATACATGTTTAACTCTCTTGTCCTTGAGTAATTCCTTTACGAGAGCAAGTCCAATTCCACGATTAGAACCAGTGATTAGAACGTTGACCATCGTGTGAGAAAGGGAAGAGAAATGGAAGGAGGAAGGAAGGGGAGGAAGGAGGGGGAGGAGATGGGAGGAACTACTCTTGTGTCATTCCCGAACCAGTTATCATTTGAGTGATTGTTATTGTACAAGGTTTGAGTTGATTGTCTTAGAAGCGGAACATGTTTTAGAACGGCAAAATGATAACATGGAAGTGCTTTATGATGGAGAGAAGCAAAGATTCAAATGAGACGAACGATGGAGAGAAGAATGAGAGAGAACAGAGAGAATACCGATGAACCTGAAATTGAGAATTTGAATTGAATGGAATTGATGAATCTGACTGGATGTATATATTCTAACGAGAATTCCTCCTGGTGATCCAACTGCATGTCTAATATCAACAGAGATAACTTCAGCTGTGAATGAAGCATTCGTCCATCGTTTCTCCCAACTTTTACTATCGAATCTGCAATGGAATTTAATCATATATCGCCCTCGTCATTTTCTCACTTTTGTTCATAAGTCTGCTTTCCCTTATTGTTACTTCCTACGACTTCCAATGACGAAGTGGCCAATTTCATTGTTCCCTTCAATCAAAGAAATTTGAGAGATTCGCATAAATTCCCATCATCTCATACCAAATATTCCACATTGACTTTAGCCGTTGTCTCCAATTTGAAGGAGTACTTTCTATCCTGAACTAGATATTTGATGTTCAATTAATGAAATAGAGATCACCTTGGATGGCATATCTTCAAATCCGAATCCAGGTGACATCACAACAGTTCTCACTCCAACGGGAGCCATCGATCTATCAGCCTCTCAAATAGAAATATTACTTATTCATTCTCTTGTAGTACTCACGTTTAGTGGATACACTCATCTGAAATGCTTCCATTTCATTTGAAGTGATCGTGACCAAAGGAAGAGGAAGATTCGCCCATGAGAATGAATCAGAGATGTAATCACTGAATGAATTGAATGATTAGAAGTGAAGAATGGAAGAAAACTAACTCGAAAGTAATAATTTCATGTTGTTCACTATCAACTTGAGCTGCTCCTCCCGAAGTGAGACGAAGAGATGAATCCTATGAGAAAGAGATGGATTAAGATGATGAGCAATATGTCTTACCTTAGGGAACTTGAAATCAAATACAGAAATGGCCATTGAAGCACTCATAATGGTAAGGGTCGAATTATCCCCTGCATGACTCTTTCTTCTCTCAATTGCTTCAGTTGCCTCATAAACTGTCGCTCCTGAAGTGTCGTCCCTTATCCTCCCTTCTCTTCCCATTTCCCTACCAATGGATTCATCGACAAAGTAGAATACAGCAGGAAGATTGGTATCATCGAAAGCATGTTCATTGTTATTCATGATTGTGATAGAAGTACTTCCCTCGATGAACACTGATTTCTTCGTTCCTCTTATTGAAAATGACTGAGCTGCTGCCCAAGCACTACAAAAGAAGAGAGAGAGAGAGAGGGGAAAGGAGGGAGAGGGGGATGGAGACTCTTGAGTGAGATAACACTTCACAATGGTAACAAATTGTTCCCTTTTGAGAACGAACCTCTTCCAGAAGCTTCTCTATTCAATCTACAGATTTGTTGATACTTCCTTTCCCCTCACTTAGATACTTCCCTTCACTCACTTCAAGCTCACTCCACTCTTCACATCGACACATCGAAGATTATTATCGTATTTCTGATTAGCTTCGTATTTCGATACGTAGAGAAGCATCGGTTGAGCGAATTGGAAGGTCCTTAACTTGTACTGTAGGTCATCACGAGAGTAACACAAAACGACTCAAGAATAATCATTCTTATTCCCATGAGGCTCGATCATTGCTCGTTACTCTTAAGTATTCTCAGTCACCGAAATAATTATTAGAATGTCCTCATTACCTGTTACCCAGAGCGGGTATTTCAGAAGCGAGAACAATATGGGAAATTCCATTTATTGTCGAATCAGAGTAGACGAATCCCATAAAGAAAATGATGAGAGTTCCTCAATTTAATCATAATTAGGAAACCATTTCTCTCGATCTCATATCTTTCGTTGTCCTTAGTAGGCTTCCATTCTCGTTCCCATCTCATTTATTCATGTATTCCCTCTGAGATTCAATCTCATCCACACGATATTCTCTCCTCTCTCTCACACTATCATCCATCTATCCATATTCTATTCTATCATTATTCAGTCTGTCTTACTATACGATAGGAAGTCTAGAACGGTATTCCATTCCATCACTGCCACAATCATCTCCTTCCTCTTTCTCTCTCACACAAATCATTCACTGTCGTTTATCCCTCTTTCTACCGTAGACCATTCTATCTATTCTTCTATTTCATTCAACCTTAAATCGCTCAGATAATTGACGCCAATTTATCAACCATTCACGTGACAAAATATATTTTAGGTTTGGAAAGTGGACGTTTTTTGAATGCGAAATTTCTCATTAATTTTATGATCACCGCATTGCTGTCTATATTCTCACATGGTCGAGATAGAAAATTTATACTGTGGGATTTCCAAAAATATCATTCGACAGTATAGCAAAAAAAGAGAAAAAAAGTCCTCTCATATTCCATTCTAAAGCTTTTGATCTATCTAGAATAATAATGGAACATACCGGGTAGGAACATCTCGAAAAGAAGGAAAATCTGTCGAATGGATTGAATTTCCCCATTAAATCCATCGTTTGTTCATCTTTCTTCTCTATTTTCTCTAATTCTCTCGAGTGTTCTTGCTCATTTTAGCTTCTCATTTTCTTCCTCCTGATCAAACTGAGAAATGAAATAGAATGAAGAAGGGAATGAATCGCCATGAACCCTTTTGTCTCTAAAGAAGAACTTAGTCCAGACAGAGAAGTCAAAGAGATGAATTAGCAATTCGAATGAATCTTCGAGTCATCCGTCCTCACAATGGAATCATTGAAGCAGAAACTGAAAATAGACGCTATTTAGATCGAGATTTTCCATTTTCTTCAAATCTTTTGTAGAAGTGTTTCTATCTAGTTCATTTTTGTCTTCTTCTAATCAGATGATCTCAAATGAATTGGATGGGTGCATCCTCCTCCTCCTCCTCTTCTCCTTCTTCTTCGTATCATCACAAGAGATCTTCCTTCTTCTCAATTGGACCACAATCTTCTCACTTGAATAGAAGGGGAATCTCACACGAAATTCGACTCCAATTAGTCTTCTCTGTCTTTCTTTCCTCTCTTCTCCTCATTACTTCACTCTTCCCAACATTTTCAACGCCTTCTTTCACTTCCCATAATTGAAAACGGTAGTTTGGAGGGTATGACTCCCTTCTCTCAGATATCCTTCCTCCCCTCCTCCTTCTCCTCCCTCCTCCTCCAACCTTCCATTACCTTCTCTTCTCCTCTTCAATCAACTCGATTCAGTTGCCATGATTTCTTCCCTCTGTTCATTCCTTTTCCTTCTTTCTCCTTCTCACGGTTCTTTCCCTGACTGAGAAGGATTACTTTTTCCACTCCAAATTTGACATCACTTTGATTCTTCATCATATTGTACTCTACTCATATTCCTCCCTATCCTTCTCCCTTCTCTCCTCTCCTCCATGTCCTTCTCCCTTCTCAGGATGCGTTCTCTTCTCTCATTCATCGTCGTCTTTCTTCTCACTTTGGCCATCGTTCATTCCTTCGATTACAATTACTACGGTAAGAAAGGGGATGGAGAAGGAGAGAATGACCTCTCTCTCTCTCTCTCTGCAGTAGAGGATATCATCATCCTTCATTAGAGACCATTCATTGATCTCTCCTGAGAGTCACGAGATATGAATTAGATATGAAGAATGTGATCACAGGTTCACACTCTGAGTCAATCAGTCTGAGATGAATACTAATGAGTTAATAGAGGAAGAGATTGATTTCATTGAAGGTTCTCGAGCATTCGGAGAAATGGACAAGAGAAATCCAGGAATGGCAATGAGAAATGTCGGACCTCAGGAGAATCTTGCTGGTGAGATCAATTCATTCTGATGTCATAGTCATATCTAATGAGTAATTCTTGACAGGTTTCCTCAATCAGTTCAAACCTTCATTCGGAAAGAGATCTCGTCCTTATTCATTCTATCCCGATATGTAAGAAGAAGAAGAAAGAAGAAAGAAGTGAACAAATGTTCATATACTCATTGATCTCAATCCTCATTTAATTCTCTCGTCCAGTAAAATAAAAATCGTTGTTGTTTGGGGTCTTGCATACAATTCTCATGAAGAAGAAGAAATACCCGAGATGAATATTTCTTGGAAAGAAACTAGTGAGAAAAGAGAGATGCAATTAGGAGAAAGTGGGAATTGTAAGAATAAGATTCCACGGGATGAATGAATTGTTTATGAATTCTTTTGTAAGAATTGTAGTTCGTGTGAGGGTGTGTCTTCATTATGGATGGCCTCTGTGCAGTGTTACTCCTCCCTCCCTCCCCCCTCCCC
>LS486952.1:31128-42717 GCA_900490705.1 Pristionchus arcanus | reverse complement strand
TCCTCCCCCCCCCCTCCCTTCTCCCCTCCCTCCTTCCATCCATCGATGATCCCCTTCAGAGATTTATCGCTGCAGCCAATCCAATCACGAAAGTGTGCGATCGACCTGGATATACGGGACAATACTGTGAATTCCGTGAGTGATCAGGGAAGAAAGGAGGAGGAAAAGGGAAGAGAGAGAGGGAGAGGAAGAGTCCATTTCAGCTATCTGTCAGGAGACGAATCTCATGATCGATCCAACTCAATTCCAAATTGGGGTAAGAAGAGAAAAGGGAAAGAGAAGAAAGGAAGATATTGATTACAGGATGGATATCTCGTTGATGTGGCTGATCTTGGAAATTGTACTCGTTCTCAAGAGATTATCGTCGATGAGACAATGTACGATATCAGAATCCAAATCCAATCTGCTGATAATGTCAATCCTACCTTCACTGTCACTGATTCGAATGGTGAGATTAGAGGGATGAGAGCTTCTCCAGTTCGTTATCTCAACATATTCAGGATATTATGGACAGCCCGATGGAGAGCTGAAGGAATCCGATCGTTATGAGGCACACTTCAAGTTTGTTGATATGCGAATATCATGAATAATTGGATATTTAAGTGAGCTGAAGCCTGGTTTCTATCGTGTGACGGGAAAGGCAGACAGTCTGAACTCTAGATGTCTTCTTCAAACGACTGCACAGACAATTATGACTATCTCAGGAGGATTCTCAACTGATGAAAGAGATAGGTAAGAGAGGGGGAAGGAGAGAAGGAGAGATTCAATGGTCATCTCATCTTCAGAAATGATTTCCCCAATCCGAATGCAGCCGTTCATCAATTCAATTCAATAATGGTTCATTTGAATGGAGCTCGCTCTCCTGCTGAACTCAAGACAATCTCAGTCATTGGAACAAACAATGTCAGTCCTCTCCCCCCCCCCTCTCCATCAATCAATTACCTTCCCTACAGTACGTCTTCCGTCCTCGTATCCTCGATAAGAGATATGGTTGTGGATATGAATACTATTTCGATTCCATGTTCTGTATGGTCAAAGGAGCGTATGCAATGATTGTGGAAGGAGTCGATTTCAATGGAAATCCATTCAGAAGAGCTGCCACTTTCCAATGCGCCGATGGTAGAGAAAGAGAGAGAGATCAAAGATCAATCCATCTATTCTCAGGTCCTCCTCAAACAACTCTTCCGCCTACTTCGACTGCCACAACTCCGATGCCAACTGCATGTGATAACGGAGGAGTATTCATCTTCAATGGACTTCAATCTTCGTGTGTCTGTCAAGATCATTGGGCAGGAGGTCATTGCGAACAACCATTGGTATGGATATCTTCCCCTTACTCAATGAATCCTTCCCATTCAGTGTATCAATGGAGGAACTCTCATCGATGGAAAATGTTTCTGTTCTCCTGGATTCGAAGGAATTCATTGCGAAGATGGTAATAAATTGAATTAATCTTCCTTTTGAGACTCAATTTCATTTCAGTTCGTTGTGAGCCCAATTCTGATCATGGTTTCGGAGTGGATCGACCAACTCTCGTTCTCGTTGTGAGAGTGAGACAACAAATGAATGATGTCATGGATCAAATACTCAAGGCTGTCGATCAAGTTAGAATAACAACCATCTCATTCCTATTCTAATCCCTCCCACTACGCAGATCTCTGAAAATCTCCAATTCGAACCCAATTACTTCACTCGATTCCAAGTTGTTTACTTCAATGACTATAGTAAGATCCCTTCCTCATTTCTTCCCTAATCAATCTCCATCTCAGCTAACTTCAAGTCTGCATCATACAAGAATATCTACGAATTCGATAATGATTTCTTCAAGGCGACAATCTCGGATCACACAGATGGAGGATGCACTGATGCTGTCATTGGAGCTGCTGCTACTGTGAGAAAGAGACTGAATGAATGGAATGACCCCCTTCTTCTCCCTTCCAGGCACTCACCAATCTCGCTCTCACTTCCAATTCATGGATCTATGTTATCACTGATGCATTGGCTGATGATTCTCCTGCTATGAGTGATGCTCTCCTCCAATGGAATAGTTACTTCAGAGCTACGGTGAGAAGAAGAGAGAAGAGAAGGGAGGAAGAGGATGATTTCAGATCAATTTCATCTACGTCGAGCCAACAACTGATTCTGGATGTCAATCTGACCTCTCTGATCCTGGATTCAGAAAGTTCGAAGATATCGCCAATACTTTCTCTGGTCTGGCAATGCATGTCAGCGATAGAAGCAAAGTGGGAGATGTAAGTGAAGGGATGAAGGGGAGAATGATTAGGGGATGAACGGAGGAAATGATTGAAGGTCTTCTTCAATCATCTCAATTCGATCGTCTACAAGTCTCAATTGATGTTGACTGTCGACAGAGAAGAATGTGGAAATGGATTAGTGAAGACTGTTATGATCGAGAATAAGAATGAGAATCTTATTATCATGTCGAAAGGAAGTGAGTGAATGGAGAGAAATAAGGAAGGGAAGAGAAATCTTTCCAGAAGGATTCTTCCCTGTTATCACAAATCCAATGGGAGAAAATCTCGGTGATGATACTCTTGTCACTGTTATCAAACAGGATTTGCTCACTATCTGGTATACATTGCATCTCATCCTTCTCAATTGATCTTTGATCTTTCAGGAGAGTCAAGGATCCGATTCCTGGTAATTACTACATCAGAATGACTGCCAATCCTTCTACTGCTGCATGCAATCTTCGTGCTTACCAGGCAACAATTAATCGTCTATACATCTTCTTATTGCTATCCTTTCCAGGCAAATTACCAGACTCCTGGTCCCAATCAAGCAGAAGCCTTCTGGAGTATCACTACTGATATTGATCAAGATGGTCAATTATATCAACCTCTGGCTGGAATTGATAATCATCCCGTCTTCCACGTAGAGAATCTTGTGGATCAAGATGATTGGGATCATGCTTTCTCTTTCCTTAATATCTATTCATGGAGGAATAATCAAGAGATGGAAGTGAGAAGAGAGAGAATGAGGAAGGAATCATCATGAATCCATTCTAGGTCTATGCTTCCAATGGAATCTACAGAGATGGATGCTCATACAAATTCTATTTCCCCTCATTCAAATGTCGCGCCAATGAGAAATTGCACTACGAGGTAATCGAATATCCATTGACTATCAAATTAATCCTTTATCTATTCAGTTCTTCCTTCGAAATGACTTTGGTTTCTACATCCAACGAGCTGGAGTAATGGACTGTTATCTATGTGAGTGACTTACTCCTCTCCTCTTCCTTCCCTCTATCTCTCCCTCTCTTCCAGATATTCCCACTCCCGTTCCTCCCACTGATTGTCAGAATGGAGGAGTTATGTTCAATGAGACTTGTCTCTGTCTCGCTCATTTCACTGGAGATAAGTGTCAGACGTAAGCCCCCTCCCTCTCCCTTCCATACTATTTCTCTAATCATTCAGTCAAATCTGTGAGAATGGAGGAACTCCTGGAGTGAATTACCAGTGTATCTGTCCCAATGGATGGGGAGGAGCATTCTGTCAATTCGGTATCTCATCCTCTTCCTTCTCTCTCCTATCTCTTTCTCTCTTTCAGCTGTATGCAGTGAACCGGGTCTTCCTCCTACCTTCGGATATCATGTTGATATGGCATTCCTTGTTGAAGTGACCAAGAGTGGAGTGAATCAGGTAGGAAGAAGGAAGGAGAAGGAAGAGAGGAAGAAGGACATTCCTTTCAGATCAAGGAACTAATTAATCAATTGCCTGGTTTGATCAGAGATATCACTAGTCAGCATGGAGATTGGATTGATAGAGTGGTACTCATTGGATACGATTCGAAAGGTGAGAGAAGAAAAGAGAATAGGGATAAATTAATATATTAAGATGTGATTGGGATGGTCGATGCTCCTATTAGTTCTCCTCAAAAAATCTTCGATGCTTTGACTGCATGGGGAAATTCGAATCCGACTGATGATGAATGTGTTGTCAGAGTATGGGAAGCAGTCTTCCAATTGATGAGAAATAGAATGGTATGAATATCCATTATCAATCCTTCCTTATCCATTCCCTTTAGGATGGTCCCAATAGAAGAAATCTTCCTCGTCGATCAATTGTCAATATCTTCCAATCTTCTCTTCCTGATAACCAAGGAGATGCGATTCAAGTAAGAGAAAAGACGGAGAAATAGAGATACTTATCCATAAATTGAGGCTCTGTCCACCTCCGAAGAACTTCTTGAGACGAATGCTCTTACGAATGTCTTCCAATGGTTGGATACCACTTCGGATTCCCATTGGAGATGCAATGGAAAACAGGTTTGAGAAGAATGAAAGGAAGGGAAAGAGGTAAAAAAAATTGATTATAGGATGACTTCCAATACATTGAACAACTTGCAAGAAGAGGAGATGGAAAGATGTACACTATCGAGAATAGTGATATCAAGAAGTAAAGAGGATATATCTAGAAAAGGAAGTAATCAATTCTCTTCAGTATCCTTCGTATGGTTCCTACTCTCTTCTCTTCTTCTATCGTCTACAAGTATCACAATGAAGAGTGTCACTCTTCCTCCAACATGGTCAGTCCTTCCCCTCCTCCTTCCCTTCTCTACTTCTCTTTCTCTCATCAGGTTTACTTCCCCATCGATGCCTACACTCAAACGGTCTCTGCCATCGTTGCTGGATACAAATCGACTGTCCAACTCTTCAAATACACTGGTTCGCTCGTCTATCCCTCTCATATCATCAATTAATTCATTGTAGGAGACCAGTTCACTGATGATGGTCGTATTCCCATTCACAAGAATGACATGGAACAAATCGTCGAGTTCAGAAACCGTATGTTGAAGGAGGAAGAATGATCTTTGATCTTTCCCTTTCCAGCTTGTGATTCTGGATGGCAATCGATCTCTCAGTATTGCATGTACTTCAATGCCAATTCTGGAATGGTCAAGAACTTCAATGACGCGACGACCTACTGTAGAAGTCAAGCTGCTTTCCTTGCTGATGATCTAAGTGATCAGAAGACTCAATTCTTCGTCGGTTAGTCATTCATCTTCATTCTCTCCTTATCAATCGATAATCAGATAACAGTGCTGGTCAGAAGATCTGGTTGGGATTATCATGGACTGCACAAGGAGGATGGGTATTCCAACATGATGATGGAACAACTCTTGCTGTTCCTGCTAATATGAAGAAGAATTGGGATGGAGGAGTTGAACCAAATGGAGCAAATGGAAAGACTTGTGCTTACTTCAATCCCACGGCTAAGAATGGATATTGGTAAGAGAAGAGAGAAAGAAAAGAAGAGAAGAGTTGATTGAAGGTTCGCTGAGGATTGCACTAAGAAGTATCTGACTGTCTGCCAGAAACATATGTTTGACAGCAGCAATGAACCATCGAGTATTGTGGATGGTAAGAGGAAAGAGAATGAGAGAAGGAAGGAATGAATGGATTACAGATGATCTCGCTCCTGGAAAGTATTATCTGAAGGTACAGACTGAGACTCCCACTAATGGATGGGGAGGATGTGATGTTGAAGTGAGTGATTGATGATTATTCTAGTGATGGAGAGGGATAATTGAGGTACGAGTTCAATCGGATCTCAACGTTGAATTTGGATTTGTCGATGGATTGAGAAAAGATTCTCCTCATCCAGTGGCCAATATCGATTCTAGTTAGTCAATCCCAATCGACACTTGAGTGATCTCTTCTCTTCTCATCAGATTCGAATCGTGTTGTCTCCTCTATCTCCATTGGACAGGCTAAGACAGATCTTTCCGTTCTCGAGCATGTTCTTCTTCGTGATGATTCCAATCAGAATGTTCTCCTCGAAGCAGCAACTTATTCTTATCGATTCGGATGTGCTTATGAGTATTACTCCCAAGAACTCAATTGTGATCTCACTCAAGGAAAGGATTTCAATGTTATCGTATGTAGATTAATGAAGGAATAGAGGGAGAAAAGATCCATTGCAGCATATTGGAGAGGACGACACTGGAAATACCTTCCAGAGATATTCGACCTCCCTCTGCTACAAATGGAGTAAGTCCCTCTCTCTGTCCCCATCCCTCTCATCCCTCTCTTTCTCTCAGATGTGTGCTCCAATGGAGGAGTCTATTCAAATGGAGCTTGTCTCTGCACTGATTATTGGTCAGGCGACAATTGTCGTACTCCTCTCTGTCAGAACAATGGAGTACTCAATAAGGATGGAAAGTCATGCACTTGTGACCCAGGATTTGGAGGAAGCGCATGCGAATTCGGTATGATGAAAGAAAAGAAATGAGGGGAAAATGAGATGAATTACAGTCCAATGCGATGCTGACTCTCAGACAAAATTCTCTAATGATGGAAAAGTTCTCGCTTTGATTCTTGAGAAGAGTGAGAATACCGCCGATTCGATCAGAGATGTGAGCAGATGAAAATGATGAATGGAGATGAACGAAGGAATTTACAGATTGCCAACAACTTCAAGAATATTATGGATGGAATCAATGCAAAGGCAGACAAATGGATCAATACCTTCATTCTCCATACTTTCACTAGTCAGTCCCTCTCCCCTTCCTCCCTCTCTACTCTTCCTCCTTCAGGTACTGGATCCGTGGACGACACTGTTGTGCTCAGAGATATTGATGACGTCATTGCCCATCTCAATCAATATGCATCTGATGCTGATAAACTGATGGGATCGTGTCAGCAGCCTCTTTGGGAGTGAGTCCCCCTCCCTCCCCTCTCTCTCCCTCCCCTCTCTCTCCATTCACTCCCTTCCTTCAGTGCCATCAATGGTCTCTTCACTGCATTCACTCCATTCCTCAAGGGATCAGAAGTACTCATCATCACTGCATCTGCACCTCTTGATGCCGATCTCGCATCGGTAGGCCATTCATTCTCTCGGAGAAGCCTCCCTCCCCTCTAATCAATCATCAATCACAGGTTCAATCGACAATGGAACTATTCGATGAAGGAGCTCCCATTGTTGACTTCATTCATATTGAATCTGTTTGTCAGACGGAAGATTGGATGAGAGGATTGGAATCATTCTATTGGTTCTTCCAAACTCTTGGAGGAACAATGTTCAGAGTTCAGCCTGGAAAGGTGGCCGATGTAAGTAGAGAGATGGTACTTCTCCTCTAGATTCATTCTCCATTCAGGGTCTCATTGGATTCCTTCCTACTAGATATGCAGCTCAATCTCTGACCATCCAAGATGCAGGAGCATGCCAACAGAACACAATGTACATCCAGGTACTCTCTCTCCTTCCCTCCCTTCCTCCCTTCATTCTCTCTTCTTCAGGTTGATACTCGTATGCATGAGATCTACGTATTAGTAGGTGGTCCAAGTGCCTCCGTCTCAGTCATCAATCCCCTTGGTGAACAAGTGATGACCACTTCTCTTTACACTGCTGATGAACAGAAACTGTGGAAGGTGGAAATTCCTTATCCTGGAGTATACTCTGTCACGGTAAGAACAAAGACATGGGACAATCTTCATCTTCTCATTCTCAGATTTCATCGAACAGCAAGGCTTGTTTCCCCACAGTCTATGGTTCGGGAGGAGCTCAAGTATTCGTTGGATTCATCCAAGATTATTCAACCAGTGACAAACCTCTTCCTTATGCTGTCTATGGAAGTGAGTCCATTCAGTAGAAGAAGTTGTCTATGATGGATGATTGCAGAGGTGAATTTCCCTGTATTCCATATCATGGATAGACCGGATGCTCCTGGTGTAGAGACACTCTACATGGCCAATATGTATGTCCAATCCGTATGGGTAAGTGACAGTTCAATAGTAACTATCTAATGCTGTGGAAAAAGTCAAAGAGAAGTGGAACGATTTGAATTCCCGCAATTTTATATCTCGGCTCCCAGTGGTTCTAGGCACTTGAAATTTGGATTCTGGGGTGGTTTTACAATTTCCACCCCAGTATCCAAATTTCAAGTCGCTACGTATACGGGTAGCTGAGATATGAAATTGCGGGAATTCAAATATTTCCTCTTCTCCTTGACCTTTTCCACGGCATCATATCCAATTCCTCTTGAGGGCAAACAAGGAAAAATGTACGATACTGATCTTGATTCTCGAACTGGATGCTCATTCGAATACATTGGAAAGGGATTCACTTGTTCGAATAAGGATGAAGTCATCACTGTTATCTCAAGGTAATCATCGTCTTTACCTTCTCTCTCTCTCTCTCTATTTCTTCTTTTTCAGTGGAGTGGATGATTACAATCAGCCATTCTCTCGTGAATCCGTTGCATGGTGCAAAGCAGGAACTACTCCTCCTGCTTCTTCCACTACATCCAAACCAACGACAACAGGACCAACCATCACTTCCACTCTTCCTCCCAGTAAGTAATATCCATGTCTGTCTTGCTTTGTAGTCATTAGTTACTGATAAATGTCTCCCCCTTTGTGCCTTCTTCGTCTTTCTCTATTCATATGAATGAGATTGTCTAGTATCGTCTTCATCTTCGTCCTCTTCCTCAACAGTGACGTCTCCAATGGATAATCCAACTGTGATCACATCTGTCCTTCCTCCACTATCATCTACATCTCCACTTCCAGTTACTTCTACTATCACAACAACAACAACTCGTAAAACGACAACTAAATATCCCACAACGAGTCATACGAATCCCCCTACAACCACAACTACTCTTCCACCTCTATCCATCCCTCCTACAACTACTACCACTCTTCCTCCTACCACCACCTCTGCCTCTTCATTGTCTGCATTATGGGGATTAACCATTGTATTCCTACTCACACTTTATTCTATCTGATCCTTCCCCCCTAATGCAGTCATAGAAGAGAGAAATACATCGAGAGGTGGTGGAGAGGCCTTCCTTCCATTCGATAATCGATTGTTACTCTTCTATGACTGCATAAATGATTACTCTTTCTCTCTTGTTTATACATGGGATACAGTGAAGGGTTTCTCTTCTCTTTCAGCGACAGAAGCTCCCACTCCGAAGACCATTCAATTCGACGTCCTTTTCATCGTTGACGAGACTGAAGATGACAATTTCATCCCCGATGTTGCTGAGAAATTCATTGAAGCGACCATGGAGATATTCACTACTTCCCAGAGAAGAGCAAGAGTTGGATTGATTACAATGCCTCAGAAGGAGGTAGGAAGAGGGAAGATAAAGGGAAGATGGGAAGGAATTTATTACAGAAGAAATCGATGCCAGTGGCCTTCCTCTCTTCCATCGACAGTTTCGATGCACTCGATCAGAATTTGATTTCTCTTGAAGATTTCCATATTGAGGGAGATAAGGAGTACATTGTACAGTGAGTGAAGAGAGGGAATGGAATGAATGGGATGGAATCATTAATTAAGAGCTCTTCAATTCGCCAATGATCCTAATAAATTCAAGAAGAAGGAGAATGGATATAGAGCTGAGATCAATAACCATCTCATTGTTATTCTTACTGCTAAGAGCAAGTAAGTGAAAGAGAAGAGAAGAAGGAAAGGAATAATGATCTCTTAGATTCTCTGACTTCGATAATGCATTGGCTGAGATCGATAAGATCTCGAATGATGGATCATACGGTATCATCGCTGTGGGATACTCTGCTGGTCAACCAACTGCTGATTGGAGTCAAGTCAAGGTAAGCATCCAATACTAATTGATTGGTTAATCTTTGATCTCTTCAGAGCCTGGCTGGTGATTGCACTCAGATTGTGGCGAGCAAGGATGAATTGTTGGTGAACACAGTGGATTATATACAGAGTTCAATCTGGAATGCAACGTAAGTGAAAAGAGAAAAGAGAAGAAAGGGAAGAATCATTACAGATTCAATGGAGGATTCTACTGTGCTCCCTCCAACTAAGATGGAATGATTTTATAAGTTCTTTCGAATACAGAATAAATTTGTTGTTTATCACCGGTTTTCGCGTTTGAACAGAGATGTACATACATAATAATAGTTTACAAGCTCATTTAGAGAAGGAAAGATTCCTAAGAAATGTCAATGAGATCATCTCCAGTAGTGGGAAGAGATTGATATTGATGAGTACTCTCATCATCTCCAATATCGAGTAAATTAACACAATCCATTTGATCGGGAAGAGCTTCCTCTGCTTCGTCGATTCCTTCCTCATCCAATCTATTCACTGTTGTATCCGCGATCTTCTGAAATGTTAGGCTTTTTGTGAATATTTCTTTTACACAGTTGTATTCATTCGAAAAACCTTTTCCCCAATTTTCATCTTTGGTGAGGAATGCGCATAATCGTATCTAATGTTGTCTCCAAAAGGGAGGATGAACACTAACCTGTGCAATATCGATCTCCAATGGCATAGATGCAGTACTCTCAAGAATGGTTGCACAATCTGATTGACAAGTCTTGAATGATTGGGCGAATCGACTCAATTGCATTGCCATATCACGAACTGAAGGAAAGGATTAAAGAGAATGAGGAAGAAGATGAATACCATGCT
This sequence comes from Pristionchus arcanus, assembly GCA_900490705.1. NCBI lineage: Eukaryota > Metazoa > Nematoda > Chromadorea > Rhabditida > Neodiplogasteridae > Pristionchus > Pristionchus arcanus. The sequence goes on along the minus strand of LS486952.1, from coordinate 32,299 downwards.
TCTGATCGACTAATTCAATCTTCACCATCACGTCATTCCTCATATTCACGAATTTGGCACGTGAATCCTGTCGACAACGAAGCATCACTCTGCACAGAATAGTTTGAGATTGGAAGTCGGGTTGTACACACTATGGAGAGCGAGAGAGTGTGCAGAATGAAGAGACTACAAATTCTAACCTGTATTCATAGTTGCCAGTTTCAACCCTGTAAAGGGGATCTCCAAGGGACAACAGTTCCATCTCCTCATCATCCATTTCTTTCAACTTGAGACAATATGAGAGATACTCGTACTTTACATCGAGATATCTGTAATGATGCCATAACTTCATTCTATCAATCGATAATCTCACTTCTTCACAGTCAATTGAGTATCCGGAATGGCGTGTTCCACATAAGTGGAAAGATCTTTCACAAGAGGAGTCAATTGTTTAACTGCTTCCTCTTGTCTTTTCTCAAGAAGACGATGGGAATTTCCGAATTGAGTGAGTGCCTCGGCAACATTCACTTCACTCTCATGAGCTCCCACTTCACAGAATGCATCGCCGAATACCTGAGGAAGATGATATTGAGAATGAATGAATATCCCTCGTGATTCAACGGCAACTTTATCATACGATCATTACTGTGAATACCTTCTGCATTTCGGCGATCTTTGTTGTTGTTCGTAGAAGGAAAGTCAATTCATCCACTAGTGTCCTAGAACATAATTGAATGAATGAGCATTATTCACGAGTCATACCTATATAAATTTGCATTATTCTCAAGAATGGTCATTTTCTTGAGAAGTGGATCATTACATAGAATGGCTCTACTCAATCCAAGTGCATCTGCAGTGTCTGTCTCCATAAATTCAACCATCTTCAAGAATGGAATTGAGATAATCGAATCTCGATAGATGGACTCACCTTATGTTTGATCTTCTTCATCACAATATCCATAGTCTTTCCTCTTTCCGGTTCGACTTCCAAATGATTGACTGTCATCTGGAATGAATGAGTCCCTCTTTCTCCCATCTGTTCATTCCTCTCTTACTTTCACTGGATTAGCTGCCTTCTGAATCAATTGTGCCACATTGCTCTTCCTTTCACCCTTTACTGATTTCCCATTCACTGCCACTATCTCATCTCCACACTGGAAAGAGACGATACTGAGGGGAAGGGAGGGGGGGG
>LS486952.1:0-16888 GCA_900490705.1 Pristionchus arcanus | reverse complement strand
CCCTTCCCCTTTCTCCCCCCCCCCCTCCTCCTCCCTGATAATTCCCTCTCTAGATGCTACTGCCAAATCAGGAAATGAAGATGTGGATACAACAGTGAAAATGGAGGAGATGGTAGTTGAATTAACTCTAACTGGAATGGGAATCAATCAATGTCGTCCTGTTCTATTCGCTGTTCTCGATGATACTCTCGTTGCATATGAAATATTCCCTGCTGATAATGAAAACGATGGTAAGTAGGAGGATTGAAACGTTATCCAGTCTATAATCAATTCATAATGATGACAGGCCATCTTGCAATTCGATTCCGTCGTCTTCCTCTTAGTCTTCCCATTCGATCAACTCCTTTCGTTGGATTGGATGGAAAGAGATCAACTGTTGAATGCACTAATGATGAGGTATCCACCACTGTCCTCATAGTCATCAATTATCGATATTCAGACAATAATTCGTGGTTCTTTCGTCACTCCATTCGAACGAGTTGGCCCTGTCGTAAGTATTGATTATTCGAGAAGGAAGATTACGGTAGTCTACAGTATTCATATTTCAGATGCACGGTGCATTTATTCGTGGTCCCTATCCTTCCATTGTGGTCCTTAGCTCTATAAATGGATTCACAGTCCATCCAATTTCGATCGATGGGTATGATGATGATTGGAATACTTTGATGATATTAACAATGAGTTGATTTCAGTCCAATTCGTTCTTTCACTCCCTTCAACAACGAAAATGCTCCTTCTGGATTTCTTTATGTGACTGAAGAACACGAAGTGATGAGAGTGGCCAGTCTACAGGTTAGAACATAGCAGGGAAAGCCATAGGGAGTCTTATTTGATTATCAGTATATTGTTATGTTACGACGTTTCAAATGTTTACATTGCAGTCTGATTTCAATTACGAAATGTCGATTCCTCTCAAGAAAGTTCCCATAGAGAAGACCGTTCATTTTGTAAGATTCTGCATGCAGAGAGGGGTACGGTATCATTGATTTTTGATCTTTGATCTTCCTCTTATTCCATCTCTCTTCTCTCACAGGTGTACGTGGTAGTTACTTCTCGTCCTGTTCGATCTAATCGAATTTGTACTCTGACAAATGAAGAGAAACAATTGGAAACTCTTATTCGACCGGATTCATTCGTTTGTCCTTCCATCGATGAATATGCTGTCGATGTGAGTGCATGAGAGACTCATCCTCAATAAATGGAGACTATATTTCAGTTGTACTCAGACGAAGATTGGAAGGCAGTGCCTAACACTGGAATAACTCTGGAAGAGATGGAGGTACTACCATCCCCCCCCCCTCTCTCCCCTCTCAATCGATCACCTTTCTTCAGGTAGTAACTGGTTGCGAAGAAGTTCTTCTTCGTTCTGAATCCACGATGTCTGGACTACAGAATTATATTGTGATCGGGACGATCAATAATTATGGTGAAGAAGTATTGATCAGAGGAAGACTTATTCTTGTTGAATTGATTGAAGTTGTTCCCGAACCGGGGCAACCGACCAGCAAACATAAAATGAAGGTGAACTATCGTTGATTGTCTTATCGGAATTGGAATATAATGCAGATATTGTACGATAAAGAGCAGAAGGGACCATTGACTTCTCTCTGTTCATCTGATGGATTCCTTATTACGGGAATGGGACAAAAGGTAAGAGAAACGAAGACCATTGCCCTATCACTTGATAATGCAAATACATTTGAGATCTTCATTTGGCAATATAAGGACAATGATCTACAAGGAATTGCCTTTCTTGATCTTCATTATTATATTCATTCCGTCTCTGCTATTCGATCTCTCACTCTCGCTTGTGATGTATTCGCCAGTCTATCACTCGTTCGATTCCAGGTAAGGTTGGATGGGAAGGGGAAACGGTATCGAATGAGATACTGTACCAATAATGGATGGTTGCAGGAGAAATTCAAGGCGTTATCAGTAGCATCTCGTGATACACGAAGAGATGCTCCTCCTCCATTAACATCTGCATTCATTGTTGATAATGAGTAAGGAATTACAATCGTATTGAGTAAATAATTGTAATTTCTTGTAGACATCTTGGTTTCGTATTATCGGATGAAGAGGGGAATGTGAGTATCTTCAATTATCTTCCTCGTGAGGGAGTTAGTGGAGATGAATTGACACTTAGAGGAGCTGTCAATATTGGATCAGCTGTCAATGCTATGATTAGAGTAAAAGGTTCGTTTGACTGTGTGAATGATGAAGTAGACTGATCCTTCTCTCTTATCAGGTCACACTTTCTCTCTTCCTCCATCTCCATTGATCGATAAAGAAGAAGTAGCTGGTCAACAGACAACAATATGGGCTTCCCTTGATGGATCCATTGGATATGTTAGAGCATTAGGAGAGAAACAATTCAGAAGATTACATTGTCTACAGCAGAGTATGGCTACTGTAGTACCTCAGGTAGAGAGATTACGGTAGAATAGGAGAGAAAGAGTGTTGATTCAGACATGCGGTCTTAATCCAAAAGGAGCTCGTTCTCTTCGACCAGCTCGTCCTTGTGTAGTGGGAGAATCAACGAAGAATGTTGTTGATGTCGATATAGTGGGACAATTTATGCATTTGAGTGTGAATGATAAACAAGAATTAGCAAGGAAATTGGGAGGAAACAGGTGAGAAGGATGAAATAAGAAGAAGAAGGAGGAATGGAATAATATTGCAGATATCAAATGATGGACGATCTAATTATGCTTCAGCGACTCACAACTCCTTTCTAGTTTTCTCATCTTATATCTGTTAATTAAACTAATTACGAGTCTGGTTTGTTCAATTAGGGATAATGTGATCTCATATATTGTAAATATTTATTGAAGTTGTTTGATTTTTTTATGTTTCCGTTTGACCCGGTTTTTTGGTTGTTCTGCTACATCCCATCATTATAGATTCATTTGCATAAAACAGTTGTGAGGAAATTACTCGCGTAGCTGAACCAACCAAAAGTTAATGTATTCTTCAAAATATCTAATTAGAGCAAAAGTGTAGCCTCGTAGGGGGCTCGAACCCCTGACATTCAGATTAAAAGTCTGACGCTCTACCAACTGAGCTAACGAGGCTGTGGTTCTCGCACCCTATAACAAAACTGTAACTGTACAATTCTCTGCAAACGATGGCTTGCTCGGGCATGACATGCGTGCACATTTTTCAACTACATTTCTTTTCATTTTCTTACTGATTCTAAGGAAGATGCTAAACTATAAAGCGTGGATGCACCAGTCATTCACTGCCATCGTTTCTCTTCTTACACATTCTTTCTCCCGGGCCCTTATTCTCTCTTTTCGTTTTTCACAGTTCACTTTATCAAATTTTTTCCCCCTGTGGCGGCGATTTCCTTTCTGAATATATGACGTTCACAAAAGTACTGAATAGTGAACTGGAGAGATCATTTGGTCTGTTGGCATTGAAATCAAAAAGAACTACGTAGACTGAAACTAGAATCAAATTCAATTTAATTTTGAATGATTTTTTCTCTTTCCTTGGGAAGCTGTGCTCCCGATATTAATCAATTGTCCAATTGATTATTCGAATGTTTCTGACACTGCGTGTTCAAGATCGCTCCTAATCTGGCATGACACATCAACATTTGACCATCGTTCCTCGATTCTTACCTATCGTTTCGTCTTTCAATTTAATATGATGTCCACTATTCAGTCTCAAACCCTAACAGTAATTCTTTCTAAATAATAGTCCTCTTCACTATACTATTCTTCTCTTAATGTGTTCCTTCCGATCCTTTCCTTTCTCTCTTCTTGTTGCTAGCCATAATTCCAAATGTCAGGTACTCTTTCTCCTTCCTTTCCTTCTTGTTTCTTTCTTCTCTACTCCTCTTCTTTATACTTCCCTGACCAATTTTCCTTCTCCATACATTTTCTTAATGTTAGATTACTACCAATAATCTCTTTATTAGAGAGTGATTCTCTTCCTTCCTCGATGTTTCCTCAATCGGGAAATGGTTTCATCTGGGATCACAATGGAGTAATGCGTGAAGGTCGATTCGAGACAACAATCTTCGTCCCTGAAAGCAAGAAAATCTTCCCGATTTCCATTTCAACGAGAGAGATTAAGAAGTGAGCCATTCGTTAATAGTTATATGAATGATACCTTAATACGTATTGATCTCATTTAGGTAGCAACTTATAACTAATATATATTCCCTCTTGTAGAGATGATATCAATTCGACGACATGGATAGAATGGAAAAGTGTTGGTGTGAGGGACGCGATCAAACCCATTCCCATAATGGATGCACGATTGATGGATGGATCGAAGGAATTCATACAACCTGATTATACTAATCAAACTGTGAGTTATTGAGATATCAGTAGAAGAGGGGAAGATATACAAATGGAAACGAGTTCAAACGTTGCTGTAGATATTGTGATAGGGAAGGTGGAAAATGATTTAATTCTTCTCATTGTAAAATTGTAATTACAGATGTTTAAATCCATGGTAATCTTTCCTGATCGAGATGATCTCGTCGCGTTTGTGGGAGAGGTTTGTTAAGAGAGAGAGAGAGAGAAGGAGAGGAGGGGGGGGTCTTATTGCTCCCCATCCCCTTCCTTCCCTTGTCCTTTTCTAATCTATAAATGCAGAACAATGCATGGTCACCTCATGTTGGAATCGTAACGTGTGCTGAGGACGAGGAAATAAAGAGAGGCGTGTATTGTATTGGATACATCGAATTGTGAGAAAGGAGCAATTCTGAGAATATTCAACATTTCAATAATTTTGAGAGACAGCAATTCCGAATCGAGAGAATCGTCGTTCAAAGTTAATAAACTGAAATATCCCGAGGGATATTGTTCGAATAGAGATAAAATTGACTTCGAAGGAATTATCAGGAAGGTGTGTGCATTCAGTATTTTTTTAATGCTTCTGTAACATCTATTCGAAGGAGTGTTGGGTTATTTAAATTATGATTATAGATCGAATTGGCCAGTGAAGAAGCTGATATTCTCGCTAGTAAGGGGAAAGGACCTGTTGAAGAGACTAGAATGATTCCATCCAAAGTAAAAGGTAATTTGATATAGAAGAATGTAGGCGAATAAAAAGAGATAAATAAATTGCAGAAGAGGATTTTGGTGGATTCCACGATTTCAATACTCACAGTCAGTTCATTTTTTTTTGGATATCTCGTTTTAAATGTATGGTTGTACAGATGATCGTGTGATTAAAACGGATTTAAACGGACCAGGATGGATCAAGCGAAAATCAAAGAAAGAAATTGCGGATATTGAAAAAGCGAGTGAATTTATCAAGGTAATTTCAAATTTAAAAGATACAGAGTCAATCAATCGTAATTGGGGAACAAGACTCGAATAGGATACTTAATGAATATTTTTGCAGAATAATCGATTCCAATACTTTATCGTTTACAAAGAAAGAGAGAAGGGACCAGGTATATTACATATATGAGTAAGAAATAATATTGGAATCATCAAGGATTCGTGGGATGGACTCCTGTCATCGGAAGTGTTGTCATTACATCGCAATCACATAAGACAACTGATCAAAAAGTGAAAGTGGGACAAACTCTCAATACAAGAGTCGAGTTAGTCCACATATGTTTACAACTGAAACAGTAATGAAATGCAATTATTTGCAGGTACAATAAGCATTCGTGTACCTTCGTTGTCGAATCTATCGTAGAAATCGAGAAGAAACCTCTTGTGCCATTCGATATTCAATATAATAAGCAGAAAAACCGAACCGAGCTGATTGTATGTATTTATTAAACAGTTGACTTTCCACCAAGAAAATATTTACAGATCCGATGCATGACACTAGATCTAAAAGGATTTACACTTCTTCCCAAATCCTATAATGGAAAGAGAGTTGGAGTTGTTGAGCATCCTACTCTTAAAAAAGTACTCGTATGCGAAGCTGATGCGCTTGATGAAAGATGGAAAGGAAAAGAGTATGGTAAAATGAATTGTATTGTGAAGATGAATCAATTGCAGAGTGATTGCCCAACTAATACATTATGAGGGAATTGAGAATGATACTCCAGATAGAATCAGACTTATTCTTAGATATATTGAAGGACTTTTCGATGAGGTTTGCGACTGGTAAAGGGCTATGATTAACGAGTATTTTAAGGATCCGTCAAATGATTCGACGACTTGTGTGGATATTAAATGCGGAATACCTGGTTAGAACATGCTTTTGTTAAATGTATCGAATATATATTTTTAGATGAAATTGAATCGGATGATGAGGAAGAAGATGACGATGAAGGAGAGGAAAAATGTGAGATAAAATTGGATAGGAATGAATCTGCTAATCAATACAACACATTCAAACAATATGATGATAAAAGTGAGTTCATCAGTCATTGTAGACAATACAAATATGATAGACGTATTTAGTAGATCGGATTTCATTTAATTTTGTACGGTTTATTAAGTGTCTGGACGATCATCGGCAAACGAAAGAGAAGAGAAGAAAAAAAGAGGAGGATTTAATGATTATGAGGGATATCAAGGAGATAACGGAGGAGGATTCAATGATAATTATGGAGGATTCGATTGCAATGAAAGTGTGGGATATGGTGATAATGGAAGAAGAGGAGGATATGGACGAAATGAAAGAGGACAAGGAGGAAGAGGAAGAGGAAGAGGAGGAGGTGATTATCAAAGGTTTGTACTTTAAGAAAAGTGACTTCTTTGATACTAGTGACTGCTTTTGACTTTTTTTCAAACAAATGATTATCAATTAATCACATGATATTTTGCTAATTGCAGGGAATCTCGATATGATAATTCATCCCATCAATCGCCGATGATTGGGTAGGTAATTCACTATGTTTATCTGTTACTTACAGGATATTATTCATATTCTCATTTCAGTCACGGTTTCTCACCGATCGAAGAGCAGCGAAAAATACAAGTGAGCATCGGCATTTGTAATGTATATATTATAAATGATGATATTTGTTTAAGATTGGACAAGGAATTATCGTGTGCTACTCAATGCAATCATCTATTATCTACATGATGGACCATAATCTTGTGGAGTACAATGGAGATGCAAAGTCATTTTATTTCCCCCATTCATTTTTATCATTAATCTAATTGGTAGTAGTGACTCTTAGAATCAACGGAACGGCATTTTTCAATATGAATTAAGTTCATTCAAATATTCCAGCTTGAGTGATCTGTGTCTGGGAGATTCGGTAGAGTTTGAAATGGAATCGAGCAGGTCTCCTTTTACATATAGAGTGAGTATTTTGTATTTGCTTAGGACTAATATAATAATAATAATAATATTTATCCGCATAGGTATAATTGTGGGGGGGGGACTAATGAATGATAAAGACTAATGTCAATTCGAAATTTCTTATCTGGGTGGTATATTCATTACTATGCTCTCATCTAGGTCGTGCAGCTGCGGGGTCCTCCGTAGTAGTAGTGTCAAATATTTTCTTCTGAACCCCCTAAGAGAACAGTTTCGAAAATTTCGAAGCTCCAGTCAATTAGCGAAAAATAGCCCATCAATGAGTCAAGTTACTGCCAATTTTCCATTGTTGGTGGGGCGATGGCGATTTCACAGCCAGGATTGAGATGAAATGACAGATTCGCACCATTGGCCAGTACACCACTTCCCCTATAATAACAATAAAAATTAAGAGTAAAACGGAAACGGAAACACTTAATAAAAACACATGTAAAAAATAGCGTGAATATATGATACAATATTGAGGTTGTTCGTGGATCAATTAGAAGGATTGACAATCTCCTCGAATACAAGATGGATATTCATCATGGAGAACTATTCGTGAGTTATTATCATTATCGAAAAGCAATAATTTAAATTCTTGATTTTTCGTATGATGTTAAACATCCGATTTATCAAACAACCATTTAAAATGTTGGTTAATGCAGATTCTTCTCCCTGGCTGCTGTCTGAATCCCACAAGAGAAGTATTTGACTGCAAGCCCATTTCTGATCTCAAACTTGATCCTCACACAAAAGTCAGCTTCCATTTTAGCTTTAACTCATGTAATATTAATATCTATTGTGCTTTCACACAATTTCAATCAATTCAATTTAGATGATGAAGTTGTCGAATGGCGAATTCGTTAATAAGACTCAGGTCAAAATCGGACATTATTATCATGTCTACGTTAAATTCAGTATTGATGAATCTAAATGGGTATTCGATAGCATCTATGTGAGTTTTTTTATTATCTTTTTTTTAAATAAATAATTTTAAAATTTAAAGTTCTTGCAATTTCATGTCTTATTATTGAAGTGACAAAAAGAATTATTGTTGTAAAGGCGTTACAAGCTCTTTTGCCCCCCCCCCCTCACATGAGCTTGTTAGCCCAATTATCCTCAAATCTATGTTTAATTTTCTCCTTCTAGGTGGATTATCCCACATTCCAACTGGAAGAAGAAGATGAAATCGATAAAGCGAAAAAACTTCTTCATGAGAGAAATAAAAATGAATCGAGGATGTCAAGAAGCAGTAATGGATATGGAGATGGAGGATATGAAAGAGATGAGAGAGATAACAGAGATGGAAGAGACGATAGACATTCCGTCAGTTCATATTCCAGATTATTAAACATTTAAATTGATCAATATTCTTATAGAAGAGAAGTGAGTCCAATTCTCAATGGAATAGAAATGGAGATGAAATAGAATATAGAAATGTTAGGGCAGATAAGTACTCGGTTAGTATATGAAATAGAAGTGAAGAAAATATTATGAGATATTCTTCCAGATGAAAAGTTCGAATTCGAGTGATTTCTTTCGAAGAGGAAATGAATACTCGAATGGTTATGAAGGGAGAGAAACGGTAATTTGTGTTTATATATATACTTTTTTCGGCACTTCTTCAGTTTTTGGCCCAGACTTTTCTCGCAGAGTATTTCATCCCTACCATTCTCATTCACCACCCCCTCCACATTATGAGCGGTTGCTGCCTGGGCCAAAAACCGAAGAAGTTCCCTTTTTTCTTCTTCTATTTATTATGAATTATTTTCATTGTCAGAGATACTCAGCTCCATCTCGTTCCTCAAATGCGCCTTCCATTGTATCCGTCAGTTCATTTTATATTATTTTCAACCCCTTATTTATTTTTTTCTGTTTTAAACAAATAAGTTGAAGGCTTCTACTCAACTGACGTCAACTTCAACAACGACGAATGAAAAAGTGAGAAAAAGCCTTCCACCACTTCTCTTCCTTCATTAATCAATTTGATCTTCAGGAATTGAGAAGGGAATTGAGTGTAGTGAAGAGAATGCTAAAGACTGTATGGGGTTACAAGGTTAGTTATTTTTCGTGTTCAATCATCACTTTTTTTCTCCATCAGCAAGTCCAACAAATCGTGAAGGTAGAAAACTTTTATCTGTATGAGTCAGTGGACGAATTCATGGTTAAAGAGGCTGAGGTAAGAAATTGAAATTTATATTGAGTACTCTTATGCTCATTACAGGATAAATCGGAAAGTAATCAATAAGAAGTATGGGATACGATTGGGAGATTTTTTTAAATCCATCGACTGTGAATATGCAACTAATTCATTAACTGTATCAGTATCTAGCAAGCCATTTTTGCAATTGTCTATACTCTTCAAATATTCTTGTCTAAATAATCTCGATTGTTATGTATTAATGCTTGCTCTATTATCCTAATATTTTGAAACTATTAACTTTATCTGTGATTGTGAGAAATTATATGACTGTTTTTGATCAATAAATGATTGTATCATGTGCCATAGTTCCAGAAATTTTACTGGGAATCATGATTGACTGTAAAATACAAAATAAGCGCGATTGTACTCTGTGATAGTCTGCATGCACTATGAATAACAACAAATTGTTTAATACGAAGATGGAAGTGGAAGGTTTGTCACGGAAACAAATGAAATCATCGACCAACTAGAGATATTTCTCTTCACATTCCGTTACTTTCAATTTTGAAATGAGACATGAGAGATCAAGAAACGAAGGTGAATCGATGGGATGGAATCGAAGTAGGATTCATCGAGAGAGGGAGAGGGGTCAAGTGGCTTGTTAATTGGCAGCTTGAGAAGGAAGGAAGAATTGAGAAAATTTTGGGGGGGGGATTAAGCGACAAAGTGAATGTTGAGATGAGCCTATTCGGAGTGAAGAGAGAGAGTTCCACTTTCTAGATGTTCTCTACTCTTTCTTCCTTTTCTCTTCTCAATTCTATTTGTCCTTGTCAACAATCCACTCACAATGAACTATTCCTCAGTTGCAATACAATAGTTACTCCTCAATTGTTCATTGTAGATTGGACTGTGGCCTGTAATGCATAAATGGACTCTGTTGCGATCTCCCCATTCTTCCCTTCCCTTCTGTGATGTATCCCCTTCATCTCTCCTCATCCAACAGTTCCACCATTGCAAATAGTGAGTGAATTACCCTCTCTGTTTCACGAGAATCGAACGAGAGGAATCATGCCACTCTTTCTCTCTTCTCTTCTTATCTTCCTTTCTCTCTCTCCTCCCACATCTCAACGGCATTCGACCCCATTTTGTCGTGTCATCTATTCCAATCCCCCTATATTAACAATTATTTCCTCCTTTTTTTACCTCCTTTAACTGACTTCTGATTCGTCAACGTTAAACTTCTCTACTATTGCTCACCACCCAAACATTGGCGAGAACTTTCCTTGTGCCGAATATTTTCTGCTCTCTTATGTTCTTTTTCTCTCTTTCTTTGACTTGTTTCTTTTCTATCCAGATTACAAGAGAATCCTCTTCTTATCACCATTATGTCACTATTTAAACCATTCTCCGTCTCTTCTTTCTTTCCCAGTAGAAGAAAGCTCAGTGATCACTTAGTTTTCAACTGATTTACCCATTTGAACGACCTTCAAAGTCTCTCTTTCTCTCTCTCTTTCAATTTCTTCTCCGTTCTGTCATTTTCCATCCCAATCGGATTCATTCTTTTTCTCTCTACAGGTAGAAATGATTCAAGTAGAATGGGATAAACTCACTTCTTTCCATTTCGACTACAAGGAGCTATTCAGCATCGCTTTCGATTCTGCAAATGTAAGTGATTTTCCATATATTCTACCACGATTCTTTATCTACCGTATGATCTCTCTATGATGTAATGATTAAGGGATTTCCTGAGCAGCGAGCACGTGCGTTCATGCACGATCACTGGTATTTCGTTGTCCAAGTAAGATTTAATAAGAGATCCGGAGAATGGAAATGAAATTAATCTCTTCGTTTCAGTGTTCCATCGCCTATTTCTTCCTCATTTTTGGCATCAAATTCATCATGAGAAATAGGTAGAATAGAAGAGAGAATGAATAATTAACTGATCATCTTCCCTTTAAGAGAACCATTTGATCTTCAACGACCTCTCAATGCATGGAATCTATTTCTTGCTATTTTCTCAACTGCAGGAGCAATCTTCATGGCACAGGATTTCTTCGGAATTCTATGGAAGGGAGGACTTAGGGGTAAATTATCCCCTCTATTCCCCTCCTTCTTACTCTTTCTCAATTATCACTTGTAGGATCATACTGTGATTTGAATGGAATGATGTCGGGTACAAATGGATTCTGGATGTGGTTGTTTATGCTCAGTAAATTGGCTGAGTTCACTGATACTTTCTTCATCGTAAGATCTTCATTTCCTCTTCTCTTCAATCTCATTCTTCTTCTAGGTTCTTCGTAAGAAACCTCTTATGTTCCTTCATTGGTATCATCATATTCTCACTCTTATCTATGGTTTCTATTCGTATCCCGTCTCTCCTGCTTACAATAGATGGGGAATCTATCTCAATTTCGCCGTTCATTCCTTCATGTACAGGTCAGATTGATAATAATACCTTTATCTCTCATCTAATCATTAATCTCTTTAGTTATTACTTCCTTCGTTCCATTCGTGTTCCTATTCCTGGTGCCGTTGCTAAGGCCATTACTACTGGTCAGATTCTTCAGGTAATTCAATCATCTTTCTTCCTATCAATCGATCATCCTTTCTCTCTTCAGTTCGTTCTTTCCATCGTTGTTCTTGTCTTCTGTGGAGTTGAATACTATATCCTCAAGGTATTCATCTACCGTATTCCTCTCTCTCCTACCGTAATCTTCATCTTAAGAGTATGGGAGATTGTACTTTCGATGTTCCTTCCTTCTGGTTGGCTGTTCTCATGGACACAACTTATCTTATTCTCTTCGTTAATTTCTTCCTCAAGTCATACGTTCTCAAGGGAGGAAAGGACAAATACAAGAAATTGGATGGAAAGAAGAAGCAGTAGAAATATTAGATCGAATAGAAATTGTTATAGTTTATCTATTCTATCAGTTATCTTGTCAATTCAGCATAAAGAATGCATTCATATTCCAGTGTGAACCATCAATGGGAAGAAGTCCAAGGTCCATGGGGTGACTTCCCTTTCCTCTCTCTCGTCACTACTCCTCTTATCTCTTTCTCTCTCGTAGTTTCGTGTAGAGCCATCGAAGATCAGTGTGAGATTGACAGACAAGGGAAAGAATCTGTAGAGTATTTATCATGGAATGAGAAGGAGAGAGAAGAGAGGGTAACCCGTGAATAGAAGAATCGGAAGGTGCACACTGGGGAAGAAGGCACTGATGGCAGGAACTGAGAGAATACATTCGAAACTAGAGTCTAGTCTAGATTGGTCACGATGGAATATCTATAACTGTATGAGAAGGGGATGGAGGAGTGACGATCTCTTCGTATTTAGGAGGAACCATTCGATTACCTTCTTCCTGAATTACAATCTGTTATTAACACGTTAAAGAAAATTATTTGACAATTATTACAAATATTTGCATTAACCATTAAAGGAGGAGTCCCACGAATATCTGCCTAATAGAGTTCTGGTAGCTACCCGATGACACTTTCGAAACTCTTTTCAATTTGCGTTTCGATATGAATAGGGGTCACATCTCTGCAGCATCCTGTCACTTGGCTGCAGCTGCAAAGCAGTTGGCTGCGTTCCAAGTAACCCTAAAACGCAGGCAACGAACTAGAGAGCATGCGAAATAAGGAGAGCGTGCCTTCTCATTACTCACTTTTCATAGTCGCCCGCCCGGTTCGTGGGACACCTTCTTTTATGGTTTAAGATTCGGTGTCTGCACTACCGAAAGAGAAGATTATCGACCGTATTCCTCTGTCTCTCTCACTTCCGCACTATATTTCATGTATCTAACCGTCTAATACCGAACGTGCTTCGCATGAGCATATTTTAATTTCTATCACGGAGATTATGAAGGGAAACACAATTTCCAAACAAAAAAAATGCAATATTATCTAATTATTTCTTCGTTTCTCTTCATCGATATTGCACGCTCTTATCAATTTTTCTCGGAAAATTTTAATACTCTACTTTGCGGCCAAGCATATTTCCTCCTATACAATGTATTCTCTGACATTGAATGGTACTGGTCTTTGTTTCACACCGTTAGAGAATTTCATTCCACTCATAAAAGTGATTCTTTTTGGACGGAAGTGTGAGTAGAAGAGTGAATGGACTTACTTGAATAGATTCGTGATATGAAGGAGGAAGAAGAGGAAGGGTTCGATATGAATAGGGAGTCATATCTCTACAGCATCCTTCGTGTGGAGGAGGAGCAAGACATGGATATGACATGGGAAGAGGAAGAGAGGAATAGAGGTCTCGCTGAAATGCAACATTTTTTGTCATACATAAATTTCGATTCACCAATATGATACAAATTTATCAAAGTTATGAGAAAAAAAGTAATTCTTCATTTTTGGTTTCATTGTAGATAGATAGACTAGCATTCTTCGAATGCTAGTTCCTGCGGAAGGCCGCGCCGCAAGCGGCGCGCGACCACGAATGAGATCCCCATCTCCCTCCCTCTGGGATCCACATCTCCCTACGCTCGCCTAGTGACCCCACCCCAAGAGCCCAAGAGTGACCCCAAGAGTAACACCCCTAGAGATCCCCAAAAGCCTCCCCACTAACCTCTCCTCCTCTCCTCCCGACCACTCCGGACGCGCGCACGATAGACGAATGAAGAGTGAAACCCCTCCCTCTCTCTCGATTTCAATCAATTCGGATTATCCCCCTCACTCGACTCTCGCTAGTAAAATTACTCTCTCATTTCACACACTCTCTCGCCCGTCGACCTCGCTAATTGAGTCAACTTTCGTTAATGTAGTCCAAAATGCTCGAAAATGACCACGAGAAAATATAGAAACGCATCTAGGTATAGTTGATAGTTGTTTGTTTGTTTTTAATTTCATTCCCAGTTTGAATTGGATGTTCACAGTTGATCAATGAATAATAAAAAGGTAAAATGAATGAAATAAAAAGGAAAGATAATTTCATTGTTGCATATTGAGTGACGTTCTCTTGAATTGCACACGAAATGACTATCATTCTCACGTTTCGTCCCCTTTTGAGTGTAATAGAGAATTGACCAGATGGAGAAATTGATGGAAAGAATGAATGGAAGATATGATAAGAGGATTGAGAAACGAGAGGAGAACGAGAGAGGGGAACGAGTTGTATAGGAATAGTGATGAATCATCGATAAATCTGCACCAAGATATGCAAATGGAATCATAACTCACGGAATTCGAATTTCTATTCCTCCTCTTCACGCATAATTTCCTGCAGTAGAATATTCCATTGCAAGTGAGACCAGCAATGATTACTCCGAGGAGCCAGACGATGGGAGACCAACGAAGAACTTCCTCTGTTTGCATCTTAAGATATCTATTAACACATTACATAAATTCACAGTTTCTACTCTTTGAATTAATCGAGATAAGGAACAAAAAAATCTGCTGATTAAATGTTCCTACTATTTTTTTTTGCAAAAGGCATATTTTAAGAAAGTAAAAGAGATTCTTCATCATTCTTGATATGATATCGTACACAATTCTACCGATATCTAGCTATCTTCAGTTCACAAATGGCGCAGACTAGACCATTTTTCTCAAATTTCAACTTCCCATTGTGAATCACTCTCTTTTCGCTGTTCTCGGTTATAAAGTATGACGCTAGATCGTTTGTGAGATAGAAGAGTAAAAGAGAGAGAGAGAGAGATAGTTTCTGGCCTACCTGCATTTTACTCATAATGAGAATAATTGTTCCCATGAAGAATATTCCCGATAGAATAAGAATCTTCTTTAACTCATCATATTGAGTAGAATCATTGGAAAGAAGAATAGATTGACTGAAAGGGAAAGGATTGAGATAGGTCACGAAACGAACTTTGGAAGAATGAAAGACATGTGGGAAGAAATATTCGATATCACTTTTTATCGTGATTTATTATCGATTCGCAAACGTTTAACTGTTCGACAAGACGAAAAAAAACCAAGAGAGGAAGGTGATTCGACGAGACGAATGAATATTGTTTCCCGTAGGAGGGAAAGGAGGAGGAGGAGGAGGAGAGAGTGCTTCCAAGGGATAGGTTAGTCCCCATTAGAGTGTGTAGTCATGGACTTTCTCCATTGGGGCGGAAGAAGGCAAGAATAATGAATGCAGAGGATAGAAGGACTGCACTCCCATTCAGGGGACTACCAATCAACTAATTAATACTATCTTCGTTATCTCATTTGAAATAATAATAAATAAACGTACGGTCGTCGTGAAAGTCTCGTTCTCACTGCATGGGGATATACGAATGTTGTTGTTGAGTAGATAGGAGAAGGTTCCATTCCAATTCCCCCTTTGAACGGATTAATTGAAGATCAAGAGAAATGTGACGAAAGAGGGAAAGTGAGATTGATGGAGAAACACGAATTGCCCTATGAAGAAGTAGAGAATATGAGAATGGAGAATACACGAATAGATACTATGAGTTACTGAAGTAACCGAAATTGATAAAATGTTAGATCTGATGCTTAGCTTGAAAAAAATGGCGAGATGAGGGATCTTAGTTTATGATCTTGAAAGGTTAAAAGAGGAAATGATGAGAGATGAAGATGAAAAAAGGAAAGAGAGAGAGAGGTACAAGAATATACAAAGAAAGACAGAAGAGATCACGAGAATATTGGTACCGATTGAAGGGAAAGAGGGAGTGAAAGAGGTAAGAGAAGAGAAAAGGGAAATAGAGCATCGAATGGGGACGAAGAGAGATGAAGAGAAGAGAAGAGAGAAAGAGAGAGACAAGGTCAGAGAATGATCCGAATTGGACATTGAGATTCAATTCAGAAGGCAAGGGAATGACATGGTATTGAATAGAGAGTAAACAGTGATGGAAGTGAGAGTATGGATAGAGGAAAGGAATAAGATTGTTTGGCCGTTTCTACTCTTATTCTTCTGTTGTGATGATCACCTTACTCGTCCCTCACATGTTCAATCCAACACGAAAAACAAGGAAAGGGAATGAAGAGTGACCAAGTGACCATCTAACACATTATTCACATTTTAACCCTGTGCTTATTTGTCTCCATTTATAGCCCCAACCTCATTCATGTAATAAAGTATTTTTTACTCGCAACACTTTATCAGGCATATTATCGGAAGCTATTAAAACCATGGGAAACATGTACGAATTTACAGAGCTTGAACCCGCATTTTGAGACAATTTCGAGAGTGTTGAACACATTTCGAATAGATTTACATTTTGGTTTCAATTGCATGAACGAATTCGGGATGAACCGATAGAATTACATCGTACACCTGAGATAAAATGAATATTGTATTGATTAGATGATTAATATCGTACCTTGGAAACTTGTTCACAGAGATATCCAATGTTCTCGTCCCACTTCTTCAATGGATTCGTATCTGAAGAAATGAAATGAATGAAATCATTATACGACGAGTCTCAATCGATGATAATACCGTACGTTTGAAGATGATCTTAGAGTCGATTTGATCAATTTGTGCATCGAGTCTCTTGTCAGAGATCATCCCTGCTGCCACCTATAATC
>LS486950.1:988349-1024903 GCA_900490705.1 Pristionchus arcanus | reverse complement strand
GTATAGAGTCCCAGTATTGTCTCAACTATCATGAATTATTGTACGCCCTGTTTCATGCTAATACTATTTTTACATTGTTTTCACCGTTATTTCATCGAAATAGCATAAATATATATATATTTTCAGAAGTTCAAGATCATGGTTGTCTTCAAATCGGGTATCATTCGTAGACTGACGATTGAAACATCTGCTGAATATCCCCATCTGCAAATGACTATCAAGGATATCAATGAGAACAAGTCGGCTACTGGCACTTTGTTAGTTTAATTGATTGACTATATAAAACGTTTTGCAAAAGTTCATCCAACAATTTTCAACTAGAAGTATATCACGGGTTTCCTGTAAAAGTGTAGCAATGCCATCCACTAGGAAAAAACTTTGGGTCTCCGATTTCCATGAAAGTTGGTTGGTGGGTACCCTTAGGGGTCAGGAGGAGGTCCATCTACTTGGTTTGGTCAATTATCGATTTTATCGATTTTTTTGTCGCCAAAACTTCAAATGGCCATAACTAGCTTCATTTTTATCGCACAGCGAGCTAAAATATACCATTGATTTGCTCTCGGAATTCTCTACAAATACGTCGAAGCGGTACAATGCGAAAAAAGTTGATCTTCCGTCTCACAAATCGATAAAACCGATTTTTCGACCACAAATCTAAGTTTTTCTCGAAAATTTTGCCTTGAGATACTCGAGATTATTTTTGCAATCGATTCTACGGACCCGTTTTAGGGTCACCCTGTATTTCGTTTTTCATATCTCTGGCCTCCTAACCCCGAATTAGTACAGTGGATCCGGACATAGACGATTTTTGTGGAAAACACACTTTTCATCATAACTCGCTTGAAAGCGATCCAATCAAAAAATTGCATAAGACCTTTCTTTTTTGTCTCCTCGAGTGCTACATTTTTAGTCCTTGTGATTTTTTTCATTGGATCACTTTCAAGCGAGTTATGACGAAAAGTGTGTTTTCCACAAAAAATCGGCTATGTCCGGATCCACTGTACTAATTCGGGGTTAGGAGGCCAGAGATATGAAAAACGAAATACAGGGTGACCCTAAAACTGGTCCGTAGAATCGATTGCAAAAATAATCTCGAGTATCTCAAGGAAAAATTTTCGAGAAAAACTTAGATTTGTGGTCGAAAAATCGGTTTTATCGATTTTTGAGACGGAAGATCAACTTTTTTCGCATTGTGCGACTTCGACTTTCTTGTAGAGAATTCCAAGTGTAATTCAATGGTATATTTTAGATCGCTGTGCGATAAAAATTAAGTAAGTTATGGCCATTTGAAGTATTGGCGCCAAAAAATCGATAAAATCGATAATTGACCAAACCAAGTAGATGGACCTCCTCCTGACCCCTAAGGGTACCCACCAACCAACTTTCATGGAAATCGGAGACCCAAAGTTTTTTCCTAGTGGAAAGGAGAGCTCTTTTTGCTACACTCTTACAGGAAATCCGTGATATTTATTTTTCAAATTTTATGCTGTAAAAATCTAAATGTTTCTTGGTAATTTTTATCCATTGATTCGCCAGGATCGCTGCCCCTCTCATGGACAAATCGAATATCGTACTGATTTACGAAGACACGATTGTGAAGGGAGATGGAACTGTTTGCAGAGGAACTCCGGCTGAGGTATACTGTATCTCGTTATCTTGTCACGATAGTATTATGATAAGCATTTAATAGATAATATTTTAGAGTGCGCTTTACGGGTAGCCGTCTCTTCATTTTACTCGCTTTCTCGACCGGTCGAGTGGCGAGAGAATATGCGAAATGAAGAGAAGGCGACTCGCATTGCGCACTCTTATAAATAAATATTCCAGGGTCGTCAAGTCATTTTCGCCGAGGGAGGACTTCCGTGGAAGAACAAGATCTTCCTTATTACTGATGATGGAGAGGCTCATTTTGCGAAGATGACTGGAAAAGTGGGAGATGGGTGAGAGATAAATCATTTACTTTTTTAAATAAGTATTTTATTTGATTTGAGAATATTTTCTTATGTAATTAATGTACATTCCAAGCATTTAATTTTTTTGCAGAAAGATTGCTCTGTTCGGCAGTGGAAAGACTACTCTCTCTGGTGGACCGGAGATTAAACAGCCTACTTGTGCTTGTCAATGGAATAAAAGAGAGATCGTCGTGGGAAACGAAAATGGGGTGAGCATTTATTTCATTCAATTGATGGCTTATTGTGCGAGTATTCTGAGAGTAGGTTAGCTGCGTTAGAGAATACGGTAGATTTGATATAATTGAATATTGACTCGTTTTAGGACATGTACCGTCTGGACAAGAAGGACTTCAATCTGATCGATGAATATGAGATGGAGTACGGACCTCTTACTTTCCTCCAGTCTCATGGAGAAGTAACGACTTTTGGATTTTGAAAAAAAGATCAACTAATTGAACGTATATAAAAATGCCCTATTTTAAGGAACTGTGGATCGGATCTAAGGAAGGCATCCTCCAGAACTTCGATGAAATCTGCTAATTCATCGATATTTCTACATTTTAAACTTTTTCTCAAGAAGATTTTTCATGTTGATATTACTGATTCATTTTGTTATCGTTGTTTGTTTCTAGATGAGACAGAAGTTTCACCGAATAAAATGTAACATAATTTGCGACATCGTTCCAACAATATGCGTATTTTTCGCAACATTACGGTATTTTTGAAGTGAGAAAACGATAAGTATGACGAAATGGTGGTTTTGTATTTTTTAAAATAAACATTTGGTCGCATTAATTTTCTTGTCGCTGTCGATGGTTTCACAGATTAATACGATATCGTCCATATTCCAGATGCCGTCAATCGCTGAATACCAGGAGCTCCCGCGTTTCGGACTGTGCCATTCCTCTAGAGAGAGGGTCTCAGGTTGTCTTCGTAATTACTGTAGTCTGTTTGGAAAAATTGTTTAGGTGTCGGTCCGTGTGTTGAGGTCTTTGGCTTTTATGGTTACTTTACTGAGGAAAGCTATAAACGCTTCATGTCACAGCCGCATACTTCTGGCATGAAATTGTTCGATGATGACGATCACATTAAGTTTCTCCTCCATCTCATGCCTAGTCAGTTTCTGTTATCATTTATTTATTCAAAACGAACAATTCAGATATTGTGGAAAGCCTTGAAAAATACATTTTAGATTCTTTCCACTACCTCGCTCTGAGTCATCGTTCCATCTGTGCTTTCTATTCCCATGGTGGAAAAGCAACTGAGAAGTTGTGCGATGACAACGATGAGATTATCGGACATGGAGTCATTGAGGAAATGAAGTACGAGAAAGAAGGAGATGAAATTAAGCGTTTTCGTGCGATGGTGAGTTCCTCCTTTGCATAGGAGTAATTGCTCATGCTGATGCATACAGAAGAATCTGAGATTTTCCGACCACTGCGACTTCATCGCAAACAAAGCTAAAACGGCGTGTCACATTGTCTTAAGGGCACTGCGTACCAAAAACAAAGACGTACTCATGAAAGCCTTCTCCATTTACGTCCGGCCCATCTTAGAAAATGGGGAGGTCAACAGTATTCTAACCATTCTGGTTTCGATGCAGCCGATAGATGGTTGTTTTATCTGCCTTCTCTATATTAATTATTAATTATTTTTATTATATTTCGACATTTTCTTGATCCTCACGAGATTTTCTTCGTGATTTCGCGTCTTTCGTGAGATAATCTTCGTTTCGTCGTTAATTTCATCATCATGATCGTCGAATTCTTCCATCTTCCTTCGTCCGCTGTCGATCGTCACTCGAGATGATCGTCTTTTCTTCTCCTTTTATCGTCAATTTCGTCCTCTGATGATCGTCAATCGAGATGATCGTCGTGTGTTTCTTCCATCTTCGATCGTTCGAGATGATCGTCATTCGTCATTTTCCGTCAATCTTCCATCTTTCGTCATCTTCTATCGTCCATCAACATCAATCGTCACTGCATCTTCGATCGCTCTGTTTTTTTTTTACTTTTCTCGCAGTATTCAGGTCGCTGGAGCAGGTAAGAGTGATTCGTCCCTCCTTTCGTTTCACGTCCATGGCTCTTCTCTATCGATGCAGGAGTGTCCTGCTGATGTCCCGTCTCTTCCATCTATTAGCAGTTAAGTTGCTGTTTCGGTAAACGTATTATTCGCCAATTACCTTTTGTTCTAATACGGGTTTATCTTATTTACGAAAAATGACGAAACTCTTTTTATTCATCGGATCCATTCATCAAAATCCTAATTATTCGACGTTTCGCCTTTGTTTCCAGACTTAGCTTCAGTTTATCCCATCTATCGGCATGGTGCGCTGCGGTTGGAAAGAGGTTGACCGATAGTTGGTTTGGGGTTTCACTTCGCATCGGTAAGTCAATTAAGCCTTTGAATTTCTGCAATTCGTTGTGTGCCAACGATAAACCAGTAACTCTAAATCGAGAATGCAGTTAAAATAGAGGTTATCACGTAGTGACGTAGGGAGGTACGACCGGAGAAACGTAGTGATAATAAATATTCCAGGGTCGTCAAGTCATTTTTGCCGCGGGAGGATTCCCTTGGAAGAGCAAGATCTACCTTATTACTGATGACGGAAAGTCGCATTATGCGAAGATGACTGGAAAAGTGGGAGATGGGTGAGAGATACGCTAGTTACAATTTCAGTATTTAAAGACATGTGCTTTCCAGTGGTTTGCAAGTATTGTAGTGTAAGCTTTTGAAGCCTATTCTTCTTTTTGCATTTCATAATTTTGCAGAAAAATGCCCCTGTTCGGCAGTGGAAAGACTACTCTCTCTGGTGGACCGGAGATTAAAAAGCCCACTTGTGCATGTCTATGGGATAGAAGAGAGATCGTGGTGGGAAACGAAAATGGAGTGAGTATTTAGTTCATTCGGTTGATAGCTTAAGCTTATTTTGTGAGCACATAGAGAGAAATGAGAATACTTCGGATCGTTACAGGACATGTTCCGTCTGGATAAGAAGGATTTCCGTCGGATCGATGAATATGAGATGGAGTACGGACCTCTTACTTTCCTCCAATCTCATTGGGACGTAAGCAATTTTTGGATTAGTAAGATTAAATCGATTGCTTCAAGGGTTAAAAATTACGGCATATCCTTTGAGGAACTTTGGATCGGATCTAAGGAAGGTATCATCCAGAACTACGATGAAATCTGCTAATTCATCGATATTTCTACATTTTCGAATTTCGCTTTCAAGAAGAGTGTTGGCAATAGAAGTTTATGATTATAACCGCTCAATTCATCATTCAATAGTGTACATTGTTAATTTTGAGTTTTTTGTTATCGTTATTTGTTTCTCGTTGATACAGAAGTTTCACTGAATAAAATGTAACATAATTTGCGCCATCGTTCCAACAATACGCGTATAATTCGCAACATTTTGGTATTTTTAATCTGAAGGATAGGAATGAACAATCTTAAGCTTTTATGTTTCATAATTCCCCCTTCGAAGAGTATGTTAAAACGCGTTCTCTGCAAGCTCGGGAGGGGGGTGGCACAATGATTGAAAACGATCCGATCGAGCTGAAATTTGTTGCGGGTACTCCCTAGGGGTTTGGTATACCTCCGCCTACTTTCATGGTGATTCATGCTCATCATGCACGAAAAATAAATTTCAGTTTTGCTCCTCATGTGATATACCATTCGATAGAGCATCAAAAGTTATGTCTGGAGCTCGATTTTCAGCCTTCTTGGACAAAGCATGACCGATTTGCATGGATAAAACTGCATTTTTCGACAGTTTTAATTTTTTAAGATTATGAAGATCTCATTTGCTCCAGTTGATTTTGTGCTCAATAGAAGCACCATGAGCTTCCGCATCGACATGTTTTTTTTCAATATTTATTTCGGTCACCTAAGGCCTCAATTTTCATGTTTTCTAGCACGAAATCGTCGACGTGGGTTCGAATCCGCTCCTCTGCATCTTCTTTTGCCGGCATGTTTTTGCATGCAAATGATGTTTTTCCAACACAAAGTCAAGTTTCATCTGCTTAGGGGCTGTTTTGACGTTGTTTTGAGCACTTTTTATGTAAAAGTTTGGTCATGCCTCACTGACGATTTTTCACATAAGGGTCCCCCCTTTGGTTTATCCGACATTTCGGATGAGCCGAAATTTCATAAGGGGGGACCCTTATGTGAAAAATGTGTTTCTCGAAAAATCAAACATATCATCTGAAAATTGCTCAAAACAGCGTCAAAACAGCCCCTAAGCAGATGAAACTTGACTTTCTGTTGTAAAAATATCATTTGCATGCAAAAACATGCCGGCAAAAGAAGATGCAGAGGAGCGGATTCGAACCCACGTCGACGATTTCGTGCTAGAAAACATGAAAATTGAGGCCTTAGGTGACCGAAATAAATATTGAAAAAAATCATGTCGATGCGGAAGCTCATGGTGCTTCTATTGAGCACAAAATCAACTGGAGCAAATGAGATCTTAAAAATTTAAAACTGTCGAAAAATGCAGTTTTATCTATGCAAATCGGTCATGTTTTGTCCAAGAAGGCTGAAAATCGAGCTTCAGACGTAACTTTTGATGTTCTATCGAATGGTATATCGCATGAGAGCCAAAACTGAAATTTATTTTTCGTGCATGATGTGCATGAATCACCATGAAAAGTTACCAGTGACATACCTAACCACTAGGGAGTACCCACAACAAATTTCAGCTCGATCGGAGCATTTTGAATCATTGTGCCACCCCCTGTGGAAGGCCATCCCGTTCTTACAGAGAACGCGTTTTAAATGTTCAAATCGTTGTTTTGTAGATGGCGAGAACGTCAATCGCTGGTTATCTTGAGCTTCCGCGCGTTGGACAATGCCACTCCACTAGAGAGAGAATCTCAGGTACGACCGAACTCACCGTGTGTACCTCGCGATTGGATCTCCGAACACACATATTAGGCTAAAAATATCGATTTTTCACATTTGTAGTACTCCCGAAATCCCCCTTTTTGTACCCCTCCCCACACTATACCCCCTCAAAATGTGGCGTTGATGTGTCAATGCTTATTATTATTGCACTAAAATTAATATTTTTCATTTTATTGTAAATAGGGTACCTATTATATTTAGGTGTGGGCCCGTGCGTGCAGATCTTTGCCAAGTTGATCAGATGCTCTGATGAAGGATACGAACGATGGCTTGCACAACCGGAAGAAGATGGAATGAAACTGTTCGATAGAGACGACAACATCAAATTTCTTCTCCATCTGCAACCTAGTCAGTTTTTTTTCGAATGACGAGATGTAAAAATGATGGCTTTGTTCAGATTCTAGCCACTATCTCGCTCTGAGTGGCCATGCCATCTCTGTTTTCTATGCCTATGGTGGAAAGGCAACTGAGAAGTTGTGTGATAATAACGATGAGATCATCGGCCATGGAGTGGTCCATGAGATGAAGTACAAGAGGGAAGATTCACCGACTGGTCGTGTTGTTACGTTGGTGAGTACCGAATCCTTCCTCCCTTTTTCAATACCATATCACAATTTTTTTTGTATATTCATGATCTTCTCTTGATCATATTAGCTTGTGAACGCTGATGTTGGTTATTTTCAGAAGTTCAAGATTCTGGTTGTCTTCAAATCGGGTATCGTTCGCAGAGTGATCATTCATGTTTCTTCCAGCTATCATAATCTTCAAATGAGAATCAAGAAGATCACTGAGTACAACTCGACTGCTGGAACGCTGTTAGTTTAACAAAATTTTACAAATAATTTTTAAAATGTCTGCGAAGTGCTCTCTACATTCTATATTTGTTATGTAATTCGATGAAGATATAATTGCGACATTTGCTATATTCAATAAATATTCCTACAGGATCGCTGCTCCTCTTATCGATAAATATAATATTGTGCTGATCTACGAAGACACGATTGTGAAAGGAGATGGAACTGTTTGCAGAGGAACTCCGGCTGAGGTAAACTTACCACTTGTCAGAATACGGTAATTATCAGATCAATATCATCACTTCAGGGTCGTCAAGTCATTTTCGCCGAAGGGGGATTCCCTTGGAAGAGTAAGATCTTCCTTGTGACTGATGATGGAGAAGCTCACTATGCGAGGATGACGGGAAAAGTGGGAGACGGGTGAGAACTTTGTAAGAAAAGTATCTAAGGCTAGACTCCTATCTCTATGTCTAAGTAGTAGCTAAAAATATATATTTTCAGCAAGATTCTTCTGTTCGGTAGTGGAAAGACGACTCGATCTTCTAATGGGCTGAATATTAAACAGCCGACTTGTGCTTGTCTGTGGGACAAGAGACAGTACTTTGATGGAGATGAGAACGAAATCGCTGTTGGCACCGAGAATGGAGTGAGTATTTTTTATCAATTAAATATAGTGGATAAGCTGCGATGGAGATTGCACAATTTTTTCGTGGGGGAAGTACTAGTAAATAATCGGACGATAAGGTAAATTGCATGAAGACGGTACTTTATCATTGCAGGAATTATATCATCTGAAGGTGAAGGATCTCAGTCTGATCGATAATGATGATGGACTGCAGTATGGACCTCTCACTTTCCTCCAATCTCATGATCATGTAAGCGGTTTTTGGATTATGAATACACTATCGATCGTTTTAATGCCTTCAAATACCGTAAATGTTGCTCGTTTTGAGGAACTGTGGATCGGCTGGAAGGAGGGAGATTTCATGACCTACGATGAGATCTGCTAATTTATCCAGATTTGTACATTTTTTCAAGTTTATATTTAAGAAGATGCTAGAAGCTTTAGAAGATTGATGGTTATAAATCATCGTAACAATTTTGCTGTAAATAGTGCACCATAGAGGTTTAGAAGTTTCATATTTTCATTGTTGTTACTGGTTGATTCAGAAGTTTTATTCAATAAAATGTACATAGTTTATGTGATGTTACAATGAGTTTCGATTGACACATTCTGGGAAGGATAATATTGTTAGGCCATGATATTAATGAGAGGAACAAACTCGGCCAACTAGCATGTTACTGTACGAATCGTTTTTCCCCCTTGCAATGTTCATTCAGCACACAATCATGGATAGTCTCCCAATAGCACTTTACTCGCTAGTCAGGCATAGTGAGCCGTTGGCGCCGTGGGGTGAGAAACGGCGGCCACGACACTCACACACAATCAATTCTTCTTGTTTCTTCTAATTGCCGGCTCCTTCATTTGGTGTTCTTGCGGCCCTTACGAGAACGCTTCTTCTGCAATTTGGTTGGTAACGGTAGTTTTTGAGATGGTCAGGAGTACGGTTACGGTACTCCTACAGTATACCTTCTTGCCGCCCTTGCTGGAAGTTGCTCCAGAGGAGGGAGTGGCCGATCCAGTGGAGGGAGAAGCAGCACTGTCAGAGGGTCTGAGTGATACGGAAGAGTACGGTAGACGGGGAGTAGAGTACTCACTTGGCAGTATTGGTACTTGCGGGTGCATCGGATGGCACGGGAGTGGGTGTAGTGGCAGGAAGAGCATCGATACGATTCACTGTCGATTCAGTCAGAGATGGCTTCTGAGGAACCTGAACAGAGATCAAAGATCAGATTGGAGAGAGAAGGAATGCCGCACATCGGAGTCGGTCGACTTGGCCACAGCAGTCACGGATTGCTGCAAAGGTAATCGATAATTTAAGTTCGTCTACCTTAATTCAAACTGTTACCGTACCGGAAGGACGGAGCCGGCGGCACAGGTTACGGTACCAGGCTGGAAAGGAGATGTTCAGGCGAGTGTGGATCGATGCATTCACAGGTAGACTACCGTAACCATGAGATACCGTAACCATGGTATCTCTAGGCTACAGTATTCCCAGTATCGTATACCTGGTTAGCTGTGGACACGCAGCTCGAGGGCACATCGTTCCTCCTCGAGGAGCCGGAACCGGCTTTTTGCGATTGCTGAACCGGGATTTAAAGTGATGATGGGGGTTACGGTAGTACCTGGAAGTGATAGTAGGCGGCAGCAGCTAGTGCCGCTGCGATGAGTAGAATGAGGAACATTGAGGGGGCGGAGCTTCGAGTGGGCGGAGCTTGAGTGAGGGGCGGAGACGAGTCGAGGAAGGACCACTCGTCACGAGAGCGATACGAGCGAATGAAGAGAGGAGAGAGAAATGGAAGAACGAAGAAAATCTAATATATATAGGGGAATCTCGAATTTCTCGGCGACACTTTTCTGGCGGAATAAATTGGATTAGTGAGAGAGAGAGTCGAATTCATTCTTCATTCTTCGCTCGCGAAGCGAGCGCGAGCGGCCGCAGGCCGCTCACTAGGCGAGCGTAGCGAGCCTCACTGCAGCCGCAGGCTGCATGCCACCCGCAGGGTCTAGCCTCCGAAGGAGGCTAGTAAGAGATAATTTATTCAACGTGAAAATAAGGTGATTGGGTTAGAAATTTGAGTAATAAAATTATTTTGAAGTAATTGTTTTCACGATAATGCATTTAAAAACAGGAAGTTGCACAATTTCTGAACGTTTGAAATTCATCTTCATCAAATAATCTTTATTTTCAGGCAAAGCACGCGTATCGGAGAACAATAATTATGTCGAACATTTTCAAAAGGTGGCAATTGGTATTTATGAGCGGGGATTAGTGAAAAAATATGATTACAATGGGAAGGAGTGAGATGGTGGAATCTAGTTAGAAAGCGAGTGGGGGAGAAATCTCAAGGCACATGCGAATATTGTGAGTGTTGGATCAAATCTGGAATCAGTTTTAAGTGGTCGGCACATCTTTTGGGATAGGGAAGGTTTGCTACCGGGAGCTAAGGCAGGAAAGGGGAATCGATTAGTGGTCAGGGAAGAGGGGCGGAATCTAGTGGAAGATACTCTTATTCTCGAGGAATTTCTTTCTTCGTTCCTTCTTTTCTTCTTCCTCCTTCTTTCTCTCCTCTTGCTCTGCACGAATCTCCTCTTCGAATTTGGACATTTTCGACTGCTCGGCAATCTGGAAAAGATCAAAGATCAAAGATCAACGATTATTATATGTTCCCGACTAAACTAAATTAAGTAAAATTGTTCACTCAAAAGAACTACTTGTAAAGACCAAAGATAAAAGATAAAATCAGTACCTTAGCTTGGAAGAATTCAGCAGCTCCGTGGACTCCTTCCTTGGTCACATCGACTGAGTCGGCCAATTGCTTGAACACCTGCACAAAATTCTCATCACTAATTTCATCTACTACAATTTCGCCCCAATCTTATGTATGAAACGCTCGACTAAAGAACCAATTGTTGAAAAAATAGAATAATATTCAGCAAACTAGGTGTCCCATTCCCGAAGCCTAAAGATCAAAGATCAAAGATCAAGTGCTACCGTACCTCCGAGCTGAGTCCCAGTTCTCCTCCGGCCGCATATCGGAAGATGAGCATGAACTCACGAAGGGAAACCTTTCCGTCCTGGTCTTCGTCCACCTGAGATAGAAGAGATCAAAGATCAAATTCTATTTGATGCTTCGAAGGTATGTAATTGGACAGATAAGACGATACTACAAAGATCAAAGATCATTCTAACCTTCTTGATAATCTGCTTGAGTGCGACATGGGTCTGTGGTTCTCCCAGTTTCTCCATCATTCTCTTCAGCTCGTTGAAATCGATGAAGTTGTCACGATCCTCATCGTATCTGAAAAGAGAGAAACTGATTTTTTCTGATTTTTTTGAGAAATTACTCTTGCGAGCCTCATTGGCATAGTAGAGGAGAGGCGCATTTTCGAGGCTGCTTCTCATTTCGCAAGACCATTACTCTGGCTGACGAGTCTCTCTTACATCCTAGTGTTCTCTCCTTCGCTCTCATCCGTCTGCACCCTCTCCCCTTCCCAAACTCTCTCATCGGCTACTCGTTATTTCCCGAGGGCTATACCTATTCAGTTCCCATCAAAAATGCGCAGCAGCGAGGGGAGAGGGAGAAGGAGAGAGCCCAGATACACAAGTAGTGGCCACTATTCACTGTGAGAAAACGACAGTAAAAGTGCTCATAATTCATAGAGATGGGAGAGAAATGCAAGGGGGGGGGAAGAGTAGACTAATGGATCGAGAGCGGAACTAATTGGCTCCATTTTGAATCGAGGAAGGAAACAAACAGATCGAGGATGAATACACTCAATTATCCCTTTTTTATTCCGTTTCCCTTTCGAAAGAGATGGTATGGATACGATAGTTGCATTCACAATGACTATGACTGCCTTTCACTCGACTTTTGAGCGGATAATTCCCCACATGAAACGACGGACTTGACGGATTTTGGACAGCTTAGTCCCCCTTGAAAGTGCGATATCGACAACCGGTCGACCATGCAAATCTCTCAGTGTTTCAATCTATTATCGCCAGATGATTCACCCGGAAAAGGGAACTGAACTGATTTAGATGGGGATGAGTCAGTCAATTGGAGATGATTCACACTTGAGAACCTGGGGGCGAAATGACTATTTTGGAGCAGAGAAACAAAGGGGGAAACTTTTTTGGGGTGAAAACATGCAAAATTAGCTCACTTCTTGAAAGTCTCAGTGAAGTATTTGATCTGCTTGCGGGAGAACTCGGGAAATTCGTTGTACGTACCCGTTCCCTTCGTAATCAACTGAGGAGTCGCCTCACCTGGAATGTTGATCTTTGATCGTTGAACTCTCTTCCTTAATCTCTTCATTAATCCCCTTGGGGACACTCGTAAAGTGGTTCCGCCGGATGTTTCCATAACTCTCCCCGACCGCAAGAGATTCTTATCAACTCAATCCATCTCCCTTCCCTCTGTTCTCCTCTGCGTGCCTGCCCTCGATATTGCGCCATCTTCTCTTTATCCTATCAGAACAACAAAGGGATCGAAGAAGGAACGAGAGAGCGACAGAGAAGCAGACACCTAATCAGACAGGTCCGAATCCCCTTTATTTGTACGAGAGAGTGGGTTGAATGGAGAGAGACTGGGTGGTCCATCAAGGAAGCGCCATCCCTCTCACTCTCTAACAATGAACTCCCTTCCTAATCCATTGAGAGACTTGTTACTCTATTGTGAGAAGAGTCAATTGAGTAGCGGGGACGCCTAATGGGAGCTAAGGGCAGCCAATCGGGGTTTCACTTGGCTCCAAACTACTTCCTCCCAGTCTCTCAGTGTCACATGGACAGTAAGGAGGAAAATGAGTGGAGGGAAATTGGATAGAATTGGTCGAAAACAATGGAAATACTCAAGAAGTGATTCAATTCCGTACCTTCATTGATCATGTTTCTTCTCGCGAGTTTCGCAGCGAGTTCATCCGAATCGTCCGTACCACAACTCGAAGCGGGCGAGGACACTGATACCGGCTGAAATTTGATCTTTGATCTCTTCCCGATACTGTTATTCCCAGGTACCATGATTCACGCAACTCGTGTACAGCAACATGTTGTTGTTTCCGGCTAAAGGGGGCGATGATTCAAACCCCTCTCCTTCCTATTCCCATCTGCCCGAATTCCCGCGCAAGCGCAATAGCTTTCTTTGTGGGGACACGCGCGTGTCAAGGGGTCAGGACACGGCATAGTCGTGTGCTAATGCAGTCCTACACCAAGCAAGGGAATGGAATTGTAATGAACTAGTACTATTGGCGTTTCGTGTCGGGAAAAGTGTTGAAATTTCTGTTGACATTTCATATCAAAGCAGAAATGGGGGAAATAAGTGGTAAATGGATGGAAAGATCAAAGATCACCCTGACCTTGAGTCCATTGGCGTTGGTGTCGAGAGCGGTGAGAGGCGCAGTGTCAACGACCATCTTGGAGGAATCACTGGGGGAAGAGACTGTCTTGGGAGGAGGAGGAGGAGGGGGAGGGAGAGGAGAGGAGAGAGGGGGCGGGGCCACGGGGGCTAGGGAAGGGACTGCCGGCGGCGCGCACTCTTCCACCGGCGGCTGCGCGGTTTCTACGGGTGGAGCTGGTTGATCTCCAGAAGCGGTTGCGATCAGTGACGGAGGTGGCGGGGCTTCGAAGACCGGAGGAGGAGGAGGGGCGTCAGTGTCGGGAGGAGAGGTGGCCTCGACGGGGACGGGCTTCTGCTCTGATGGGACTGATGTTGCTGGCACGACGTCGGAAGGAGATGGTACTGGAGGAGGCTTGAAGGATGGAGGAGGAGGAGGCATCGAGACACCAGGAATGAAGGGAGGAGGACACTGAAAAGTGGGAGATTAGAGCGAATGAAGGTGTTTCAATGATGCCATTTGAATGGTACATCGTATAATTACAGATAATTCTTCGGTCTCCCATTGATATAAACAAAATGTGAAATTACCTGAGGAAGAGGAGGAGTAGGTTCAGTCCTCTCGAGACGCTCGATTTCCTGAAGAAAAGTGTGATCATATTGAATTTTGTTGATGAGATGAGCCGATAATCAAATGATTCATTGGCCGAGAAACTGTGTACACATCTGTCATTTGATTTCACAGTTCGCATTCCCTATTGATCATGTTCAGTTCATGTGATTTGTCACAGTTGAATAATGTATTTGAAAGGAACACGTGTTCACAACCTTATCCTTATCGTTCAAAAGATCTCTTGAGTAATTTGCGCAGAAAAATATTCTCATTGAAAATAGTGTTGGTCGACACATCTCTCTAAATTTTGCATGCTCCCTCTTCTATCTGTCCAGGAAAGAGATTGCCAACATTTTTATTTTCGTTCATCAACCAACCCTCATAATTGGATCGAAATTGGGCACGGGAGGTGCTGCATTTGCCTTCTTCAATCGCTGTGCCTCCAATCTCTTCTCGAGCTCAGCTCCACCGTCTCCAGGATCCTACAGTAAAAAAATCATTCAAGTTCTTCACAAATTTTAACTTTCGAAACAAAGATAGCTTGAACTGAGAAAAATGAGCAAAATTCTTCACCAATTCATCACGATCATTATTTGTAGCCTCGAATTCGAAATTGCTCACCGTAACAAACTTCTGCTTCTGCACAGGGGTCGTGGGTAGATTCGTTCCTCTCTCAACTCTCATCACAGGCTGCTTACTCGTAGGAACGGGACTCTCTGGTCTCTGCTCATCAACCAACGATACCATGGGAGGAGCTCCCGTAGGTGCCTTCGAGGGTGGAAGAGGAGGAGCTGCGCCCACTGGAGGAGACAAAGGAGCATCACCGCCCTTC
The DNA here is from genome assembly GCA_900490705.1 of Pristionchus arcanus. Classification (NCBI taxonomy): domain Eukaryota; kingdom Metazoa; phylum Nematoda; class Chromadorea; order Rhabditida; family Neodiplogasteridae; genus Pristionchus; species Pristionchus arcanus. The sequence goes on along the minus strand of LS486950.1, from coordinate 1,009,846 downwards.
TGAAGCCTGACTAGAGGCTGCTTGGACATTGGTACAGGGCTCTCGGGTCTCTCCGGTTCTACTAGGGGAACCATGGGAGGAGCACCTCTTCTCTCGAGGATCGGGGTTTGAGGTCGTGGGACTGGGTGTGCATCGGTCTTGCCGAGTCGGACGAGTGGCTGCTTCGATTCAGGTACGGGACTCTCTGGACGAGGGACGTCGAAGAGAGGAACCATAGGAGGATGGGGAGATGGGGCTACACCTGTGGGAGATTTGCTGGGAAGTGGAGGTGGTGGGAAATTGGGCAGTGGAGGGGCTGTTGTTTTGGAGGTGTTATTGTTGTTGTTCTGTTCGAGTGTTTCTCTCACGAGGTCATCGATGGAGAAGGCAGAGGAGGAAGGAACGTAGGGATTTTCAGTATTCTCCTGAAATGAGATAAATATTCATGTTTCAACATTTCTTGTCGTTCGTGGTAAATTTGTTGTGATTTGTCAGAATTGCAAACTATTGACGATTTTTTAAGAGTTCTTAAAATTAATTCAGAATAAACGAATAAAAGCACAAACCTTTGGTGGATCAGCAGGCACTGGAGGCGGGGGTATCGACGGTGGAGGAGGAGGTGGCTGTAAGAATATTTATCAATGACAGCTACATTATCTAGCGAGTTCGGATGGGTTTCACTGCATTTCAAAAAGGGTTTGAGATGGACACTTTTTTGCTAATATACACATGAATAGTAGATTAGTAGAAAATGCAAAAAAATTGATTATTTATTTGCACACCTCATCTCCAATAGCAGTTACTCTCTGTGCGAGCTTTGCAGCCAACTCTCGATCAGCCATTATTATCTTGCGTGAGTGTGATAGTTACGAACGATGAGACTCTGAATATATTATTATAATTTAATTGGCTCTTTCTAATCCACGAAAAGAAAATAATCAAAGCAAACAAGGAAACAAGGGGAATCAAATCGATGTGGACATAATCAGCTCTAAATTCTGGGAAAGGGAAGACGAGGGGGTGTAATGGATCTGTTGAGGGAGACATCGTCCTCTTAGAGACGTTCCATCCCATCGAACGTCCCTCCGATGCCTCCTCTTTTTACCTCCCATCACAAACAGGAGAAGGAAGAGATCCCATCTGGATCTCAGTTGAGGAAGAGGAGATAGTGGATGGATTGAAGAGATCGAGAGAGGGAAATTGACACCAAAACAGTGGAAGATCCTTACGGAAATGGAGGACAATAAGAGGAAAAGAAGGGTCTAGAGCTGATTTGACAGCTGTGTTTCCTCGTGAAATTCTTAGCGAATTTGCCAAGGGTGAAAGGTGAAACTGACTCGAGGTTGACAAGTTTACACACAAAAACGCCCCGGAAACAACCGAAATCAGGATTTTTCTGGGATTTTCTAAGCGCTACCTGAGCCGAGAAAGTTTCAGCTGGCTCTGAATCTCCAGATTCTCTTAGTGGATATTTTCTTCCGTTGGTCTATTTGCTGAGCCAATTGGATCTCCTTCCCCTTCTCTCTCTTCTCTACTTCACGCACTGAAGACGACGTGCTCGCCCTATTCAGATATGAAGCCAATGCACGAAGCTTAGATTGAGGAATGCGAATGATGATGGAGGTGATAAGTGAGAGTGGAGGTGATACGAGAAGGTGATACTAGTACGTTAGACAACAATATCACTATTGTCTATGTTTCTAGTGAATCAGATGCTCTTGAGACAGATCTTTATGGCAGTTCAAACAATAAGTCACACTTCAATATAGGAAGATGTAAATGGAAAGCAACAATACTGTTAGGCGAAATGTAGAGATCAAAGAAAATGATAGTCAACACCTCTGTGAGGACTGAAAACTTCGTCTCAGTCCCAGATGAGAGGTGGGATTTATCTGTCGTTTCTCTGACCCATTCCTCCCTCTCCCTCTGACCCCCTCCTGAATATTTCCCTCTCTCTCTGCTTCCGTTGTAATCTCTGGTTTCTCCCATCCACTGGAAAGCCAGTAAAAGTGGGCGGAGTTTGGGCTATCCACTGGATATCCATTACCACATCCACTGGATATCCACTAGCATTCCATCCACTGGAAAACCAGTACTCCATCCACTGGTAAACCATTAGAGCGCCCGTGCTTACCCGTCGACGCTAGCACACACCTTGCCTATAAGGTCCCTTCCAGCCGTCCTTCATCGGACGGCCTCGCATTCGAGTGTTGTCTTACCTGTGATCACTTGGAGGATCGCTTTTTGAATGTGACTAACCACTCGTGGTCTCACCACGTGTGTGTTGGTTACTGTATGGCGACGGCTCATACACTTATCGATTAACTATGCCCATCTACCGTACTCTGCCATCCACTGGAAAACCAAAACCCTCATCCACTGGATATCCATTACTCCATCCACTGGAAAACCATTACCCCATCCACTGGGTAACCATTACCTTAGCCACTGGTTTGGATGCACCCTAGCCAGTGGCTCAGGTAATGGTTATCCAGTGGATGGGAGAAACCAGAGATATGGCCACTGTGGAGAGACGTGAGAGACGAGAGAGCAGGCAGATCAGAGAGAGAAAGAGAGAGGGACAAATAGCCTGAAGGGCTATATGGAATGGATAAGAATTGGGAGTCATGAAGGAGAGCATCGTCCAGATGTGAGCTGTTTCTGTGTAGTGCAGTTGTAAAGTAAATAGAGATATCCGTGCTTAGAAGTTGTTGGGGGGATATCGAGTACAGGGTTTTGTCAGCACCTGTCGATGAGTCATCGATTGAGTCATGAAATCGGGCATTCGAATGAGTCAGAGGGACACGTTGGAAGACGAAGAAGAAGAAGTCAGCTGTTGAAGAGAAAATCGTGGTCGATGATCTGATTGATGGCGAGAATGAAGAAGAGATTCGAGAGAAAACTTGTGACTTCTGCAACAATCATTGTGGACAACATATATAGTGGTATGAAGATAATTTTCCAGAAATCATGCAGAATATGAAATAACTTGTGAATGAATTTTTTAACGAAAGTTTGTTTATTTTTAAAATTTTTTTTATAAAAGTATAGTTTTTCCCTCTATTTTTCATTGCACTGCAACCAAGAACTACTTTCTATCTGTTTTGTTATCCTCTTGAAGGGTGACAAAAACGGTGCGAAGTTGGCCTTGTTCCCTTATCAATCTCAGTTGCCATTTCCTTCCTCCGTTCAAGAAGATCCATCTCAAGCGAGAATCTCTTCATTCTGCATGATCTCTTCCCGATCAGATGAAGCGAGAGACCGTGGAGAATGAAGAGAGCGAAGAGTCGATTGGTCATTTCAAGGCCGTCAGTTCCACACTCAATCTCATGATATCCGTCTCTCTTCTCTCTCAGATGTTCATTCCATTGTGGAGATCTTGCATCAATGGAGAAATCAACAGGGTAAACAAACGTGACTGCTCAAGAGTCGAACTCGTTTCGCAACCAAATCTCTTGAACTTCTCATTTCTCTTCCTTTTAGCCGAATTCTATCCCAAATCGTTATCGAGATCCCTTTGGATATTTCCTCAACACGATATCTGCCGCTGACAGCAAGGAAACACATCATGGTAACTGCACATTAAGCACATTCAGTAGTTAGTCAGTGGTCACGACGTCAAATATTTTATGTGAATCGGTAATTGCACGGTTTCCAAACAGAAATGACGTAGAAACGACACTGCAAATTCGATAGATCTCTGAAAGAGTGGCATTTCTGTAGATAACGTCTTAAGGATATTCTTGCTACACTAGATGAACTGTACAATTCGAACACTACCACGAGGTTCCGTTCATAGGTCATTATTTACAGTGCAGGAAAACTACGTCAATTTGAAGTTGTTCGTTAGTGCGTTTGAAAGTGATCATTTTTCAAACCAAAATAGTGAATAATTTCCAATTTAAATTGAAGCTGCAGATTGAAGGCAATGTTGCGATGCGGAAGATTTATTAGTGTCCTATCATACTGCATTATGTATACACTGTGTATACACACTGCAGGCTAGACACGATGACATCACACGAAAGTGCTTTTGTTTTTCTTCTTTGCACGAACGCAAACAATTCCTAATTTTTCCGCATCGCACTTTCTCGTTTAACACCAAGCCGCGTTGGAACCGGCTTGAAACCTTTGCGGACGCTGCCTGACCCCTTCCACTCGCAGTAAATCAAAGATCTCTCGTGAAAGAGTAGCAACGAGTTCTAAATTCTCGTATGTTTTGAGTGCAATGGTAAATTCGAAGTGAATTAGCACAGACCCTCCACTTCCTTAGTGTTTTTGCGTGGTGGCCTCATGGTGGGAGAGATCAGTAAAGGACCGAAGGCAATGGGCTTACCTTGAGGAGTGCGAATTACTCGGGAGCAAATCGGAGATACGCAGTTTCTCCACTCTGTTTTCTGCTCTGCAGCATTTTCGATTTTGAACGTGCGCACATTAACCCTATTACCAGAGATCGAATAGAGTTTAAAGGAGTCCCACGAATCGCGCGATTTGCAAAATGACGAGGCGCTCCTCATTTCGCACACTCTCTACCTCGTTGCATGATTTACAAAGTCACTTGTATTATTGTATCTGTATCTCGTAAGTAAGTAAGTACATAAGTAAAGAGAGCATTGTCAAATCGTATGTGGCTCTTGATACCTATAACACCGTGGTTTTCAGATTAGTCTCACAAATTTTCCTGGTACTTCTCGTTTAGCCCCTTCCATCTCTATTCTTCACTGGGAATTGTTTCTAATGACCGTAGTGTCATGACGTACATAGATTGTTCACACCACTATCCGACATTTATCACGCGCGCCGTCAAACAACAAAAACAAAATGGCCATTTGTGACGCAGATTTGATAACTATAATTAGATCTGCTCGATTTGTTGCCAAAGGACATTTTTATTTGTTCCAATTGTCAGCTTCACTTCCCAGTTCAAGCACTTTGCCCTACTAATTCGTATCTCCGAATAGAAGTGATGCGAAAATAATGTGATTGGGGAGGGGAATTTGCTTCCATTCACTGTTTCACTCTCAGCTGATCGAAGAAAGGAATGAATAAGCATGTGATGGGTAATCGTCTCGTATCTTCATTACCCATTGTATCTCATCGGTTAGAGGGAATGAGAGAGTGGGGTGATTAAGAGAGAGGAACGATTACTTTTTGGTGAGGGTGGCTGTTTACGTCTAGCGAAGATGGTGAGAAACGCGATTCGTCCGGGTTTGATTGTTACGATGAAACTAACACTTTCTCGTGAATCATAAAGAGAGTCGAGTTTCAAGTGGGATATAAATCACCGGAAAAATTTATTGGAGGAGTTGTAAGGCGTAAATTGAGGTGTTGCCTTTACCATGCTTCACCGATGGTGATCTTGGGGCGTCTTGAGGGTGGGGTCGAGACACGAATCTCATCAAATGAGCGTTGATTCGCATCGAACATCGTCGTCCATTCGATCAAAACAACCTTCTTTTCATTCTCGTTTCCTTGCTCAAATCGAGGGCAACTCGATTAGTGCACGTAGAAGACTACTTCCCTACTTAGATCTACACTGCATCCATGTGACAGTAGTCCGATATTACAAGTAAGGTTAACACTGTGCTATCGTTCCAGAAGATCAGCAGATCTCGACCTAACAAAGATCGAAAATTCGCCAAAGACGCGTTTTTTTCTTCAGTGTTATAATTTAGAAGATCATATTGCGGTAAACTGTAGCCATTGTCCGATTATCACCCAAATAACAATTGCTTGAGTGTAGTGTGAAAGAAGGGAAGGGAAGGCACACCCAGACTGTGATCTTTGTTTTCGAAATACGAGACAATTTAGACGTCTATTCATCCTTCAAACGTAAATTGCTCATTTCCGATCATTACTCCACCAGTGAAATACGTCGAATTCTATTTATACTCGGGAGATCGATGACGATGTTTCCATTTCCGTTGATGGAGTCGTCTTCACTGAATGCCCTCTTTGTCCTGCGTGTTTTTCCCTGCAGATGCTGATTTATTTCGGGCGCCTTTGCGCAAGTTCTATTCCATTTCTTCCCCAATCGACACATCATCTTAATCGTAAACGCGTGCTAACACTCACTCACTCACTCACTCACTCATTCATTTCTGCTTCGCGAGAATCTGCGCTACTCAGCATTTTCTTCGTCTTGCTATCGGCGCCATGTGACAAGTGATAAAAAGAGACCGAACTGACCAAGAACCGGGTACTTTTTAGTAGCCGTGCCAGATATAGAGCCGGAAAATACTTGCTGGTTCCAGTGCAACGCGTCAAAATTTGATCGTGTACTCGAAGAGATCATTCTAAGCGGAACAATAAATCAGTCAATAACATTCGTGGAATCACAGTAGAATACAGGACGGCTTCAAGCGATCGGATGATGAAGGATGAGTGCATGATTATAAATATGACGAAACGTACAGCATCCAAGACGCATCGAATGCGTAGCCTACACCACTTCTTCGTCATTATTTCACTCTTGCACACAAAAAGCTCCACTCTTTGGCACACCTCAGCCATCGTTGGTTTAGCCCTTTCGAGTGGATTACTCAGTAGGGAGAAGAGAAGAGAGGATGTCAACAACACGTTATCTTATTGAGCAGTAAAGTGATCCTACCCGTCAACCAAAGGTTGAGAAGATTACCCAATCCCTCGTGTAGCGTCAATCACATTTGATGCTCTAATCTGAAACAATGACTGCAATTTTGCCCACGGCAAACAAAGCAAAGCGCTTCAGGCAATAATCTTCATTTGTGGTTGTTTTGTTTTGATAAGAATTTGTTTGATTGTCAGTTTCAGCCAAAGATCTTGTACGACAATCAAATGGATTGAAGACGTCCTGCGTAATCAGTCCCGCATCTCGCAATCTAACAGTAGGTGATAACCATTCGAGCAGAGGAGCAGAAGGGGTTATCAGTGATAGGGGTCTGTCACGAGGCCACGATGGAATGGAGAACCGTCCTCTGCAAATTATCTCCGTATGTACGCACGAGCGGCTGAAACCTCGTGGAGATATTGCGAAATGGACCGACGATCGTTGAGGAAATGACGAAGTGGAAGAGAAAATGATTAAAGATTCGTAATCGCCTTTGGTCAGTTATCATAGTAGAACCCATCTTCAGATTGGATTGATGCGAAAGGAGATTAGCACAGTCATTCAATCGGGGCTTCCTCTTTCTAGGAAAAACAGCTGTCGAGTAGGTGAAGATCTGGAACGAATCCATGATGCCAACGTGGATTTGATCCCCCTCAGATCCAGGAATGGGAATCAGTTCAGTGACAGTCAAATGATGCGGGCGTGTCGTCTTTCTTATCTCTTTTCCATCTGCAAATGAATTGTCACACAGATTGGATCACTCTAGTCTATAGCTTGTCTTCACAGGACAAAGCCACTTGCAACATCTTCATCTGAATCCTCGTTTCCAGTCACGAGTCATTTCATCAGTCAGCTACACTACACCGAATCGACTCTTTCGGTGCATCGTCATTATCTTCTTCCTTACAAACCCTTGTTCAAATTTGTGTGTGATCTACGAGGAATACTTGAAGGAACACGCGAAAACTGCTCTCGTTCAAAAACGGAAATGGACCGGTTGAAGGGCATTTTGAATTTCTTCGTGATCCGCCCTACCATTTAACCTTTCAACGCCGGTTCCATCTAATCGAGTCGACATTCCATCCTCAAAAAACGCCAATATCTCTCAAAGTCGGGTTGGGCCACCGAATTCGTCGATTACGCACTTTTTTCGAATTAATCGTCTAGGAATTGATAAGTAAGTGAATGTCTGGTCCAATCACTAGCACCCGATAGGCCTCAGTGTAGCCATCTGAGGCTAATTCGGTAAGTTGCCTTGGATTACTCACACTGATCGATGGTGCTGGCCTCCTTCTCCTTATCTCAATGGTATCAGAGGAGGAATTGAAGGGAAAGTGAAACTGAGCTTTCCCTTTCAGACGACGCCAATGGTTCCTTCTGTAAGCACGCCCTTATCGTGTCACTCCACTCTCTCCATTCCCCATACTCTCTCTCCGTCAGTAACCCCGAGTGATCGAATATCCCTGTCAGGGGCCGTAGCACTTTACGGCTCAACCCTCGTCTGTGACCCAGTCGATCAATCTCTGAGCGCACGCTTAGAGGCTAGACGACCCTTCCAAGTTATTCAAAAGTGAGAAACTAAATGGAAGGCGTCTTGGTAGTTTGAGTGGGAGGAAAGCGCAACATTCGTTCCTCGTCGTCAATCAAGGAGAAAGAGAAAGATAGATTTCCAAACCGCTCTCTTGGCTGCAAGATCGAGCGCGCGCAACTCGTGACTATCCCACTAGCAGAACCATCTCCCTTTTGGGATATCGGATGAGAGATTGAGACTCTTCTCCACCTGTTCCCTTATCGATTAGAGGGGAATGATATTGTAGAAACGTGATTTTGTATAAACAGGAAAAGGTTCTTTGCATGGCAGCACGTTTCTTTACAGTGTAAATTGCAGCGGAGTTCTGAAAGAGAAGGGACATCTCTTCCCTTTCCTCGGTCTATCATTTCCTCTGACTGGACATAGTTGCAAGGGCAATGATCTCAATACGCGTTAGTGGATGAACGGCAAATGTGTCACCTGGATAATTCGCTGACCATGCGAGAGACATACGAGTAAATACACTGCAAACAGGAACGAACAAGAACGTCATTGCGAGAGACGCGCGAGTATTCGCGATTGAGTCAGAGAAAGCGAGATAGTTTGCCCATCTGAATCATGTTGGAACTCGTACAGACTTCGTAGTTGGTTTAGCTTCGCGATTCTGTAAATTCAGGATTCCTTTTTCATAGAACCAACCACCTTGAATTCATGATGGAAAGGCAAAAGTAATCTGGAATCAGACGTGGGATTCTGAAGTCGCCCTCAGAGGTCACATTTCGAAAATGGACGAAATTCTGATGCAACGATCGTTTGAAGAGCAATCAAAGAAGATAAGCCAAGACGATTTCGCAAACCCATTTCCCCCTTCCCCATCTATTCTGTTCCATATTGCAATGTGATCAATTCAACAATTTCAGCACTTGAATACGTTCAATAAATTTATTATTAGGGCTTTCGCAATGGATTGAGCCATTTTTGTACAGACAATCGGTATCTACAAACAAATCAAAAGCAAATCAACATTTGAATTCGAGTGAAGTAAAGCATCAGAAATATGGCACAAGCAACAAATTGAGAGTGGCGAAGAAAATGAATGAGATCGAGGATGGGAAATTAATGAGCAATCGGATGTATCTAAGAGACACGGAAAATAAATTAAAGCGAGCGAAGAGAAGGAAGAAGGAAGAAACTGAGGCAATGTACAGTGATTCAATGATTACGGTAGATGGTGAAATACCGTATTGATATGATTAGGGGCGGTCAGGAGTAGTCTTCCAGTCCTTGACACACTTGGTCCCGTGCGGAGATTCTGTGCGCACTGGCGGGCGAGTGATGCCGGCCGAGGTACGGTAGCTTGAGCAAATCGATCGTTCAGGCGGAGTTCAGTCCAGTCGAGGCTACGTTCGTAGAGGATTTGAGTATTCATTCCTCATCCTTTTAGCACCGACTTTGCCAGAGAATCGAACAGTTCTGCAAGAAAAATACGATAAATTCAAATTCAAGAAGCGTGGTGGAATCAGATGAAACATCGGAACAAAAAATAAAGTAAACAAAGAAAGAAAAACAAAATTTACCTCTGGGCAGCAACGTCCATGAGGTCCTCTCCGTACAGATGAATGTGGAACATGACTGTGTGTGGGAGAGACGGTTACGGTAGAAGTACGGTAGTGTGTGTGTGGTTCCCGAAGGGATACGGTAAGATGTAAGCAATGAGAGCTTGGAGTGGTATGAAGGGTGACTAGCGAGCCGCGAGCCTTTTATATGCACGGTGGGATCACAGATTGAGACTCCGCCTCTCTTTCTCTGCTCTTGAAGAGACGGACAGGGATAGGGAGGAAGAGGAGGGAGTGTTAGCGAGTGAGAGAGAAAGTAGATGGTGAGATAGAGGGATTTGATGACGGAGTGAAATGAACAGAGACGAGAGAGCGGAGAGTGAAGAGGTGGAAAGACTATTAGCCTCAAGGGATGTTTCTCCTCCTAGACACATTCCGAGCATTCCCTAGTGGAACAGATGACGGAAATAGACTGAATAGACACCGGAAGACTCATTGAGTGGGAAGGGTACGTGAGAAGGGAAGGGTGTGGTTGAGATACCCTAGATCTACGATCATCGCATAGCTAACCCAAGAAGGGAAAGAGAGAGAGAGAGAGAGACAGGGTGGGCTGGAGTGATCACTCGTGATTGTTGTGAACAATTTGATCACCATCACGTTCTCGTATGAAATATCACAGTTTTTTTGTATCTTGGATTCTGTAGATGCACAAAAACGTCTCCATTCTAGTCTATGGTTAGTCTGATGAAATACATTTTCCCTGTTCTTCACTGCAGAATCGAGCGATGTTTGATCTAGTTTGTTCATTGCATCTTTGCATCTCTTCCCTGCATTCTCTACCCCCTGCATTACATCACATTTGGAAAGCCTAAACTGCGATAAAAATAATCGCCCTTTTGCCAGTTTGAACGTTCTTTGCTCTTGCTACACTCTTAGGTGGGTTCCGGTCAGTTCCTCTACGAAACTTGACCAGACCGACTATAATTTTACCCCACACAGTTTCTATTCCAGGAAATGGCTAATCTATTTGCAGCCCACGCATTCAATTGAATACCGAGATAGTTTACGAGTTTCGAAAAGCTGTTTTTGTCTTTCCATTCACATGAGAAGTGCCTAGAATAGAGCGGGGGAACAAGTCGTCAGTTTTCCGTGAAAGATTGGTTGTTTAGACCCGCGATTGTTGGCTTTTCCGTTCCATTGCACTGATGACGAAGATGAACCTCCTTGAATCAAGCAGATCAAATGGCTAAAAGGGGGAAGAGATTGAGAGATTGCGTGAGTGCATGAATTGAACTGTTGAGAGATCAAATAAGATGAAATTAGACAAGTGGAAATAGCACCTTCTCTTTCCGATTAACCCACGCGACGAGGGAGGCACGATAACATTAGACATCCCATTTCCTCTTCCTCCACCCCCACTTACGGTATTGACCACCCCCTCCACCCCAACGCAAATCATTCGATTATCACACATCAGTCAGCTATCTGATGTGAGGGTATATTTGCAATATCCATCACGTAGGAGGGATGTTATGAGGGGGTTCGATCATGGGAAAAATAGAAAGAAAGGGAAAAAAACTGCATTCAATGATGAAAACATCATTTCGCAGAAGTCTTTTCTATGAATGGTGCGTAATTGATCGACCATAGTTGGACATTGACACTTGGAGCGTGGGATGATGCCATTCCATTGAATGCTTCCTTGCGAATGGGAAATCATAATAACCCCCGCTTTCCCAGGGATACCGACGACGTCGAATGAGACAGAGACAGAGAATGAATGAGTGAACAGTACAAATTCCTCCCCTCTTTCTTATCGTTCTCAGAGGACAAAATGCTGAGGAAAACAGAGTTCAACGCCCTCGGGAGCGACGGGAATTCACGGTAGATCGAAGATCCATTGAGGAAAGGAACTGTTCTCTATAGCTGTCCACGCCGTGTTGTATTTTCTCACGATCTCGTCATTTACTCGTATCACAGAGAGCCCGTGACCGAAGGAGCGCGTGGTTTCGTCGTAGAATTGCATACTTTTTAGCTAAATCAACTGTTTAGCTATAGCCTATAGGGATACACATCAACTAACTTAGCGCACTTTGGAAGCACAACTCGCGGGATGAAAATAGTCGCAATTCGCGAGAATGACTAACTCTCACGATCTCGATCAGCTGATTCATTCAATGTTGTGCAATTGCTCTCTCTTGGCTACAGACAGACACATCGCACAACTATCTCCCTCCTCCTTCTTCCTTCCCTTGACCGATAGATCAGACCAGCGGAACACTCGCTATGACACACGAAATCTCCCGCGGTCGTTTGCAACGTAGTCGATGGTTTATTTGCAGTGCTGACGCATACTTCTCCCCCCCCCCTCTCCCTCTCCTCCCTCATCCGATCTCTCTCTGGCCACATTTCGCTCACGGCGAGGGGAGATGACGAAACTTTCGCGTGCTGAGTAATTTCCGAGCACACTCTGGTTTCTCGCAACCACTAGGCAACCATAACCCCAACCACTAGGCAGGGAATGCCCCACCTAGTGGTTGGGGTTATGGTTACCAAGTGGGCGAGGTTATGGTTGCCTAGTGGTTGGGGGAATGGATCACGAAACGTAAATAAACCAGGAGAAAAGGGTCAGGGTAATCGATAATTGAATGGGAAAGCCCCATACCGCAACAAAACCATTCGTGGTGGGACCACGAGTGGTTAGTCACATCCAAAAAACGATCTCCCTGGATCGTTGGTTAGGACAGCACTCGAACTCGAGGCCGTCCGGTGAGTGCTTGAAAAAAGGGACCTTATATGCGAAGCGCGCGCTAGAAACGACGGGTAGGCAACGGGTGGCTGAGGTTATGGTTGCCTAGTGGGCAGAATTCTTATGGTTGCCTAGTGGTTGGAATTATGGTTACCTAGTGGTTAGCCCAAACTCCGCCCACTTTTAATGGTTGCCTAGTGGTCGCGAGAAACCAGAGCAGTTTCGTAAATGTTGTGCTCCATCCGGAACAAACAATTAGAGACGGCACTGTTTCCGCACACTTTTGTTGACATTCTGTTACGACAGACGGGTTAGATGTGGAAATGGGCGAATTCCTTCCTGTGGTTGTTTAGATCGGCGATCGTAATGGTTTCTTGACCCTTCATTCGTTTTCTTCCCCAATCAACGAGATCAAAGTGTGAAAGGGAGAGGGAATAGAATGGAGCAGCTGCGATCGCCGTTCCTCCTAGTCCTTTCATCGAAATGGAGCGATCTCTGCAGATCAATCACTCAGCAGCAGCTAATCAGTTCTTTCTCTGACACGCGCGCGCTTCTCTCCCTTCTCTCTCTCTCTCTTTAGCGCGCGAGCTGTCGATGACATTTGACACTCGAGGATCATCTCGCATTGAGTTAGACACATCAGAGATCGACTAGGGGATTACGAACTGATTGGAAGGGGCCATCTGATTGTGGAATTCCCACTCGTGATTCGGATTGAGAAGATGAGAAAGTGCTGAGTGTCTGCACATAAAATTGTGCCGGAATGCAGTGGAAGGGAAAAGGGAAGTGATCGAGGGAAGGAATTGATCTGGGATCCCGAACATTGCATAATTTGATTACAACTGTGATCACCGACAATTAGGGCACTGCTACAAGACTATGATGCGAATGTGGAACAAATTGTGCACTAGAGAAGCATCGAGTGATCTGTCAATGCCAATGATCACTGTCTGATGGCACTCTCGAGTGGACTCAGTGAAGTACGATCAGTGAAGCATTTAGAATTGACTGCAGGGATCGGCCAGTTATGCCCTTCTACATCATCTTTCCTCCAATTCTGGATTTTTGAGTACCATGTTGAATGAAGAATTGTAAGTATGCTCTTATTTCATGTAGCATCATTCAGATTGGATCTTCATCATCTCAAGTTCAAAGTCCCACATCCGTTTCTTCATCATCTCTTCCCGTGGAGTTCCCGTGCTCAGGCCATTAGCTGAGGGCGTTGAATAGCCTCCACTCTCTCTCAAACTCCCTTCGTACGCGCTTTGATTTTCTGATGTAACATGGTCAGAGAGGTGAAGAATGCAAGCGGAATGCGTTGAAATACCCGGGGATTTCCTCTATCTCTTTCGTCTTTCGATCTCAAGCAGTTTCAGCCATCCCTTCAGACTGAGAAATCTCGGAGAATAGAGTGCGAAAGTACCGTGATTCTGGGACATTTACGTGCTTACGTAGTGCACTTTGGCCGAACAACCAACTAAGCATCGAGACAGTGGGTGAGACAGGGCAAAGTACGCCCGGAATGGCCAGACCATTGATTCAGAACGAGTTATTCCTCCCGTTTCCGTGCTGTTCTGTGCTCTCCGCGGTGTACAGAGCATTTTTCTGTAGGGCTCATTCAGCCAATGTTCGGCTACAAGCTACAGACCGTCCAGTTACCCCGCGGTCTGCTCGAACTCTGTGTCGAACTGTGCACATGCTCTTTCGAAAGTTACGCCAAAAGAGACTGGGCGGGGGTGAATCATTTTACTGCTGGGAGGCTAGGAAACGTGCTCAATGGACACACAACGTGTGAGGGATACGAGCCCATTCGGAGCACTTCTTTCGCAAGAGTAGACTAGGCAAGACAATCCACTCCCTCATTCTCCTACACTGCACGAACACAAATTACGGTGAAGAAATTCGTGATGTGCATAGTTGTCTGTGCTTTGTAGCCATCTCGCCTTAGAATGATGATGACTAAGGGATTTACTATCTACTGGAAGTAGTAAATAGGCTACTCTTGATTGTTGTCTGTATGCTCAACAAAGATCGCGTCCATCGATCAGATGGCAGAATAAACGAGATGAAACACGAAATGGTGATATCAGAGAGCGTTTCTTATCATTGGGAGTGCGAAATCGTAGCTGATTCAGAAGGGTGTGGAACGGAAGTGATGAACTGTTTTATGAAGCTCACAAAACTGTTTTGTCGATGACATACTTATTTCTGGAAGGCGAGGGCAGGCAAAGGCGAACTGCTGGGCAAAGAAACAAATACTGGATCATAATGAAGATCACATCTGGATACAGTCGGATCCCACGCAATGGCAAATACTTTTTTCTTCGTTAATTTGTTCAGATTTGATCAGAGAGCCACCCTATGCGATAAACTTGATGCATCCGTGTTGATTCAATGACTCAAATATGCTTTCTGAATTTATCCTCTCTAAATCGAATAAGTTGCATAGCCATTCTATCTAGAAAGGCTGATCAGAAGCAGAACAATTTCATCAATGAGGCAAGGATTGACGATATTCAGGTAGTTCTCAAGTATCTCGTTCTCACGTGGCTGAGTTCAATCTTCTTCTTCAGTTCAAACGATGAGATCAGGGTCGAAAGAGACCAGGGAGAGATTCCGAATGCGTCACTTATTTGTTTGCCTTCTTCCTGTGTACTTTTAGTCATCGAATGAAGCCCAGATTGAGAGCTGTTTCAAGGGAAGTAAAGAGGTCATTCTTCTCTACTGGATAAGAGGGCATTCCCTGTACTCTGATTGACACATGTTTTGGTTGTTTGTGCGAGGGAGGAAAAGAGTGCGATTCTAGGAGACATTTTGACCTGATTCACTCTGATTGGCGGCGACCCCGTTGAGACATTGGACGTTGCAAGAGCAAGAGATGAACTCTCTCCATTTCATGCACTCTCTCACTTTCTCTAACTGGAATAATTTGATCATTTGTCGGTCGCACGTACTCGGGATTGAACATTGAAGATCAATGACGGAAATGACGGAGGAAGGAAAAGGAAGGGATATATCCGGATTGTTTTGCATGTTCATTGTGTTCATGCTGTGACTTACGCACCATCGTAACACTCGATCCACTTATTGACTAGGCGATCACATCCTTTACTCAACCTCAGACCAATGCGACCATTTTCGGAAGAGGTTTTGGCTGATTCATCCGCATAGTTAGCAATGCATGAGATAAGCGTTATCAAACGCATAGTTAGCAATAGTTATCTGCGATGAGAATAGCTGCACAGATAATCTCCGAAACGTGATGAATAATACGGCAATGCCAAGCCCTCTCGCAACGTATGATTGTATCGGATGGTTTGAAAAGAAGCTAGAAAATAGTCGGACGATTTGGCAATTTCATCACGGAATTCATGTCGTTGCTTATGCCAGATTTCACTGCGCAAATATGTTTTGAAAATGATACAGTATCTTCTTCTAAAAACACGTGTCATTCAGCATTCATGTTAGACCCTTTTCTCCCTCCAGACCGGTTGCTTCACATTCAGCAAAGGAAATTGGGAGACGTGAGTCCATCTGAACTATTCCCTCTTCAAGATGAGATCCTCAGTGCTCATTGTAGTATTTCTAGCTTCCCATCTCACTCTAGTTTCTCAATTTGAATTCCATTATAGTGGACAGCGTCAATCGACGTCATTCACGTCAGTATCTAAGTATTCAGAGTAGATGAGGACCAGAGATACGAGTGAGCACAAACTCATCTTTTCAGATTAAATAGGGAGGCAAAGTGTCTCGAGATACGTGAAACTACGGTGACGGTGCGATGCAGACTTAATTATACAGCTGGTCTTCACTGGAATCCTCAAAGGCAAGGCACAAGGAGTAGTTCAACCGTAGCCTTTCACATTATGTACAGTACGCATCGATTGGATAGGGGGGAGACGTTTTATCTCATGGGGTGGTGTTAGGGGAGGGAGAGTCGATTTGGATTGACTAGGATTACTTGAGTCCATGCTTCTTCATCACCTGATCGCTTCCCTTGCCGTTCTCCACAATATGCACTGCAAGAACGAGTATGAAGTGAGGTAAAGGGGATCAGCATACTCTAGCCACTTTAATGACACCATCGAATATTTGCAAAAGCATTTAACTTTAATACATCCAGTTCGATAGCGAATACAGTATGCCCATCTACCGTAACTCCTTACTTGCTACGTCGACTATTCCTAATAAGCCGCAGGCGGCACACATAACGAGACAGATGAGAGAGATCATCAGATGATACTGCAAGAGATCAAAGATCAAAGACCGAAGATCAGAAGAACAACCTTCGATCCTCGGTACTTGTCACGACGATCCTTCTTCTTTTTCTTCTTCTTCTTCTTTTTCTTCTTCTTCTGCAATCAATACATCGATACCGTATCCATCCCATCTATCGTATACCTTCTTCTTGCTTCCGTCAGTCTGCGGTTCCTCCTCCTCTTTGTCTGCAATTAGGAGGTTACAGTACCTACAGTAATCCGTAAGGGCAATACAGCATCAACTGGATACGGTATCAGTCATACAGGATCCACTCGATTACAGTATCCACCTTCTACCGTACCCTCTGCTCCTTCTCCTCCCTCGCCAGTCTTCGTTTCGGGAGTATTGCCCATTTGAGATCCCGTATCCGTTTCGCCCTTGGTTGCTCCCCCCTGTGTCTCGCCAGCACCAGTCTCTGCAAGGGATCAAAGATCAGTAGAGATCAAAGATCAACTGTTCATCTTCTCGACTCTTCATCTCGGGTCGCCGCCATCACTTTCATCGATTCTCTACTTGTTGAACGGTTCATCGTTTCTTTCATCGATAACAGCGACCCGAGTGGTCGGAAGAGTCCAGAGATCAAAGATCAACTCCCTTACGCGATACATTGTCCTTATCTGCTTCAGTTTCGCCACCTGCAATAATCAACATTAGATTACTGGTAGGATGAGGTACAGATACAGTACCCAGTATCGATCCGACTACAGTACACCGGGATCGATATCTGGGTTACGGGATCTATCTACCGCATACCTGCTTGGAGGCGTTCCTCATGGCGGCGTCTTATCACGTCAGCCATCACGTGGCCCTGCGTGTCCACCATCCTGAACGGAAGAAGATGGGTTACGGTAGGAGAGGAGTACTGTAGGGTACTCCAGAGTACGGATGGGTACTGGGGTACTGTAGCCTGGATCCTAAGGAGATCCAAGAGGGATCCTCAGGAGATCCAAGAGGGATCCCCAAAGGATCCCGGTATCCTCACCTCAGGATGCGATGGATGGGAGGAGAGCGCGCAGGCGACCACAAAGATAGAAAAGACGAAGAATAAAAAGAGAAGATGGAGGAAGGAGGGAAAAGAGAGAAGAGATGAGACAATGGAAGAAGAATATCAATTATGGAAATAGCGAATGTATTGTGTCTCTCACTTTTCCACTCTATCTCGAATGCGGATCAAAATTAATGAAAAATTGCATAGTAAAATCGATTAATTTATCAACAATATTCACTTTACAACTATGCAAAGAATGATCTACCGTAATCAGGAATGCAATAACATTGGAAAAGTGACACTACCAACATTCAAGAGGTAGCGTAAGTACAATTATAAGCAGCGGAAAACAATGCATATTCTTGTTTTGAGAGTACCGTAATCATTGTCAATCGATACCGTATACTCTTCCCTTCTACAGTAATAGATTCGTGGGTGGCCCTTGGGCGATCATCTGTTCCAATTCCGCATCCCATCCCAATTTCTCTGCTAAATCGAGCACTCCTTCGTTGCAATCTCCACGATGGAAAACGTCACTGAGAAGGAGATCGAAATTAAAGCGTTGAATAAGAATCAACAGCGACAGTTTCACAGCAAATATACGAATCTGTGAAAGAGACAAACTCATTTCCCAAAATTTCCCCTTATAATCTGAACTGACCGATTACTCTGTTTGATTCCCAATCCATAACACACTTCGAGGGGGATCGTGGGTCTTCTCATTCCCTCGGGGTGAGCTCGGAAGGGACCAGCGGGCTCACGATTGATTAGGAGACGAGGAATCTCCGAATCTACCTGGAATCAGATGGGTGTGATAAAAAAGGTTGATTATACGACAGCGAAGCAACCAGATCATTTCAGCGATCAAATAGTAATGAAATACCCGAAGTGAATGTACAATTGTAAATGAAATTCCCGAAGAAATATGTAATCACCACGTTTTACACCAATATTCGCCAGTTGATAGATTAACAAGGAAGAATTTTCTCACCTCATCACACAGACTTGCGAATGGCTGCACAACGAGAGAAGTTCCCATAACGATGAGAAGATCACAGCACGGGAAGTCCTTAAAGATTTTTTTTAAATTGTCATCGCTTTCGCTTCCACTATCCACCCATATCAAACAGTAAGTCTTTTTAGCGCTTCACCTAACCTAATAATACACATGTTTGCATTCAATTCAATTCGGGTAGCACATACATGAAAATATAATAATATGGCTGTACCTGTACAATCTTGGTGAAGAAGTCTCTGGGTAGGGATTCAGAGAAGAAGATGATATCTGGTTTGACGACTCCATCGCATCCCTCTCCCTCACAGTACGGAACCAGCTTGGTGGGATCGTCGAGGTGCTCTTAATACGATATCATGATTACGGTAACGATATTGATAACAAGAGCTCATACCCACTAATCTAATTGTGAATTTCCTCGTGCTTAATAGTCAACGGCTATAATTTTATCCTTTCTTGCAATGACGTGTCACAATGAATTTCATTTCTCCATCCACCGAAAAGGAAGGGAAGGAATTGGTGAAATGTGAATGCCTTGCAGTGAATAACAAGACGAATTTCGGCCAAGGATCGAAGCGAGCTCAACAGGCTTCATCCAATCGATAACTCACTGGTGATCCATTGCAAATCGTACTTCTTCTTGCACTTCATACACGTGGAAGATGCATGACTGCCGTGAGCTGCCATCACCTCAACAAGGAGAAATTGGAATTCAAGAAATGCAATGAATATTAAATTTTCTTGCACAGAATTAGCTACTATCTCATGCACATAATAGTTGATATTTGTTTAAAAAAATATACCTTTTCCTTGCTGACTCCGACCGTGATCTCAAGTGAATCGATATTCTGAAATGGTGATTACTGTAGATTCCACAATAACAGGAGAATACGGTACCTGCGTGAACCACCGTAGCAGCAGTCCCTTCTTCTCCAGTAGTCGCACGAAGTAATGGGCAGGAGTCGGCTGGAAATCGATATTAAGGATCGGTTAAGCTACCTACCGTAATTTCCAGTTTCATGGACAGATTTAACATGATTATTCACCTTGATAGCCTTGGGAAAGAGGGCCTTGGCCAGCTTGAAGAATGGCTTAGGATTTTCACGGAAGAAATCGAGATCGAAGATGTCCTGAGGATCCTCCAGATCGTATTCAGCGAGTTTACTGTAGAGACCCGTACCTGAAAGGGTCAAGGTTAAGGGAAAATCTGCAAATATTCGTGACACTGTGTCCTGTGGTTCGAGAAGCTAGAAAAAAATACGCCAAAACTAAAATAGTAAAAACCGAATGCATTTGTTTCTGCTAGGCTCAACTGTATTGACAATCTTGTAATCAATAAGAAATTGTACGGAATGATAAACATGATCCTACCGGGTGTTCGGAAGTCGGGAATTCCGGCCGATGTGGAGATGCCTGCGCCAGTCATCACGATGATATTCTGGAAGGGATAATTACAATATAACAATAGAAATATATGTAATGTGAGCAAATTATGTTTTGTGGTTCCAACTATCGAGATCGAGAGCTATCAATCTAACATTTGCGTTTTAATCAATGAATTTGTGCTGTAAATAATGAACTTACAAGATGAAAGAGATCTAGTTGCTACGTTATCTCCATCCATTTGAAGTACTTAATTATTCACCTTTGGTTTCTTTGTCTTGATGTACTCGGCGATTCCAGCCAGATCGAGTGTCTTGAGAGGAGAGGAAGGACGGATTGATTCTGCAATTGAAACAGACATAAGATTTGACCAAGGAATTATTATATCGAGCACTGTTTTCAAAGTCAATAGGATGATTACCATTAAGCTTTCGAAAGATAAATTTCCAGAACGCTTCGAGTTTTCGGCGGACCATGTATCTAGTGGCCACATGCTCACTATTTCAACGGTGTGGAATGGTAACAAGTGTAAACAACAGACGCGCGTGAAATGTCATCTCAACAATTACACCCTTATGATAAGAGGTGGAACGAAAACAACGATCACTAAATCCTTATCTAGTGGAATATTGATCTACAACAGATGTAGCTAGAAGAGGCTTACGAAAGTAAACAATATCGCAAATCGTACCAGTGGCAGCTTCTTTCAGTGAGTGTCCCATTGACTCGACGAACGAAGTGAATGCATCGATCTTGCTGGGATGGGAACTGCCCTTTAAATGGATATTGCAACAAGAACTGCGAGAAAGGAAAAGCGAAGTCGAAGGAACACGTACGGGGTTGTCTTTGATTGATGAACCAGAATCTCCCGCAGCAATATCCTTGTTCGATGAACCTATATTGAAACAGTTATTATGAAATGAAGCAGATAGAGTGGAGCACGTTCAGAAATGATGAACTCACTCTGATCACTGGAAGGCTTGTCCTTATTGGCGGATTCATCCTCGTCTTTCTGCGCCTTCCTATTCACAACGTTGTTGGCATCACTCATGGTACCTGCACTTGAATATTTAGAACGAAAATATAGAAAAGGAGAGCAAGGAAACGGCCAAATTCGATCACAACAAACTCCAATCTAGATCCAGTCCTAACATTTCGGTTACCGTAGTTAATTTTTCTCACTGTGTCGAATTTACATTTTATTTTCTTTGTAACAAGACTTTGTTTTATTGATTATTTATTTATTTAATTAATAAAAATTGATCGTAATATAGCATAAATGATATTTATTTTTATAATTTTATGTTTTTCAATCATTATTAGTATAATATCAATTAATTGGGTAATTAGATTCAAAAATCCAATTTACTTACCCGTCGAGTATAGCACACACCTTGCCTACACATATCGTGCAAAATTGCTCCCACAATCATTATTTGAATGATTT
>LS486950.1:914773-988329 GCA_900490705.1 Pristionchus arcanus | reverse complement strand
TCCATATTTGGGAGAGTCGGCCTTACAGACCCCCTCGGGGCATGCTTACGAATAATTACAAACAAAAAATACTTTAATCTAATCAGAAATTTTTTGAATCTAATTAGAAAATATTTGAATCTAATTACAAGAAAATGGAATCTAATTAGAAGTTTTGGAATCTAATTAGAAGTTTTGGAATCTAATTAGGAGTTTTTGGAATCTAATTGGGAATTTTTTGAATCTAATACTGCCACACTAGGTGCTAAAATTGTTCAAATTAGATTCAAAAGATTTATAATTAGATCCAAATCGAGTTGCCTGAGAATAAAGAAGGCGTGACTATGCAATGACTATGCAACAGCGTGGGTGACTATGCAATTTGAGGAATGAGAGGGCGCGCGATCTCCTCACGCCCTCTAGATAGCTCGTTGCCGGATCTTTAGGATCACTTGGAACGTAGCCAAATGTTCAGTTTGATCGAAAAATGATGACGTGGGAGTGTGATCATGTAACTGTGACCCACCATCCCACATTGAAACCTCAGTTAGTCAGATATTCGTGGTAATCCTTTGCTCAACCTTACAGAGAGTATTTGCATCTAGATACAGAACAAATTTCAAAATCATTTCGATCTATATGAGACACGTTTCTCAATAATCCACTCTGCATTTTGCAGTAGTATGGGCATAGAGATGCTGATAATCAAGATTTCGGATTATAATGCTCATCTTAGACGGACACAATAACTTCCCATTAAAGAAGTGAAGAGATACCTAAATGCAAGTATGAAAGACTTGTTAACTTTCACGTTTGATAATTCGACTATGTTTATTATACTAATAATGATTGAAAACATTATATTATTTGAATAAATATCATTTTAATTATTTACGATTAATTATTATTAATTAAATAAATAAATAATCAATAAAACAAAGAAAAGAAAATGTAAATTCGACACAGTGAGAAAGATTAACTACGGTAACCGAAATGTTAGGACTGGATCTAGATTGGAGTTCACAACAAAAAATTGAGTTAGAAACTGCAAAATACTAAAGCCGGAAAACAGAACAACGAGATACGGATTTTCATACAGTACACTATTGCGGCTGGCCAAATATTTCTCTCTGAGTCGATGTTGTGAGATTTTTAAATTTTCGTAATTTATAAGTTTATGCATTAAAACTTATTGGAGAAATAAATATAAAATGCATAAAAATATTATGAATGGATTTTGCGTTTCTGAAGGAGCCATTCTCTGAGGTACAGTATTCCCGAACTTTAGATACAGTATCCCAGATCATTCTACAAGCTTCTTCAGATTAGCGAACAGCTGAGAACAGTTTCACCTCCCTGTCTAATCCCAATTCTCAGTTCCTTTCTCCCTCACTTTTCCTCATCCTGCCATTCTCCTAATTGGATCATCATCGAGAGTGAAAGTAGCTTGTGATTATCCAGGTTCCTTTGTGTTTCTTACCTTTCCTCTCCGCCCTCTCATGACCCTTTCCTTTCTCCTGCCACTCTTCCTCCTTCCTCTCTCTTAGTCACACAGTCATTGTCTCAGTATTCTTCCTCACGAGCAGCATCATGTTGCGGTTGCTATCGATTGTCTCCATTGTAGCTGCAGCACCTCTTTCTATAGATTCATTCCTGCCTACACGTAAGTTTCCTAGATTAATTCTGCAGCCTACCTACTAGATTTTCCTAATTTATTAAATAATAACTATGTATTGAAGACCAAACGAAGCTTCCCAGATTCCCAGAATAAATACCATTCCAAGATAATATTCCTTTAGATCCACTCGAACTACATCAGCAGGGCGGTCGAGATGTGAAGAGTGCTGTTCCAGGTGTTCTTTGATCTCTCGAATCGATCATACTCAATCCACTCAGGCATGGCTTCACTGGGAATCGGCGATGTCACGAAGACAATTAGCAGATACACTCCTGGTCAGTTATCTCTGGAACAAAGAAAACATCTGCGTAAGCGTTCCGAGCTTTTTAATCTCGGACGGAAATCAAAACATTTTATTCTCAATCTCCCACGAGGAAAGGAAAGGGTGGCCGTAACTGTGGGATTTGTGATTACGCGCAATTCGATCCTGTTCGAGCATGTTTTCATTCGCGATCCGTGATGTGTAGGCCACTTGTGTACATAGTGGCAAGATCTCAAGCTCCTTCTTCCAAATCTTGCAAATTTAATTTTTCTATTCGTAATTTTGATTTAAATGTGATATTCAGTAAGAAAATATAAATATATAATTTTTCATTATTTGGTGAAACCCATAAAGTTTGAGTTGATACTTTTTCGTAGATTCACATTGCTCGTTAGACTAGACTGTTCTCGACTCGGTATCGGTCAAAGAGCATAAATTTTTTCGGGATGAACTTCTTAGGAGACGAATTTCGTTCTCGATCTGTGCACTTGAAACAGGAAGGATTACGTTATCTTCCCAGTGACCATCCAAACAATTCCCTGGATTGGCAATCAACCGAAAGAAAAGCTAATGATGCTTTAGAACGAGAACAATCGTGGACCACCTTCGAACTTCATCTTTTTAATGATCCATTTTCAGAAAAGAAAGAATCCAGTATCTACACTGAGAACACTTACAATTCTGATGATCGACCTAATCTCGGATACATGGACAGAGAGACGTCTGGAGGAAGAAGGTAAGTGAATTTCCATTGCTTAGTTCACCGAAATTATTAGCAGTCCTGGTTTTGCGGTGATCGATGAATAGTTTACAGTACTGGCTCGAAGAGTCTCGTGAATCTGCCCGGTTTGGGTAAATTTGAGTACGGAGAAGAGAGGGAACAAGGCACGGGAATACTCGACTTCTCTAAGACTCGTTGGTTTCAGTTTTTTTATTGACCGAAGCAAGATGCGACAACCGATCACCTCGGTTCCCAGTGAATAAACAGCCGAGTGAAACATAATCATTTCTCAGTATTCCCCTTCCTCCAACTGCCTCCTCTCAAGGAAGAGAGACGAGAACCAGCCAAACCAGTGATGGAAATGGATGAAGTGAAGAGGGAGAATCTTGGACGGATGGTGAGAATATAACACAAGCTTCTGATAAAAATGCATTCTTTATCGCAGTTGACTCCCAAGCAAGAGCCTCGCGAATTCTCTCCCTTCGGTCCCTCTCTTCTCTCTGATGACATTCTGCCAGAGAATGAGCGACCTGCAAAGGCATTCCAGGGTGAGCTATTACTGTATCTTGTCATACGGTAGTTATCGACAACTGACTTTTCAGAGATTCCTTCAATGGTCGATGTAAATGCGCCCATTCCGAGCAATCCGCCCTCTTTCCTGCTCCAATCGGGTCAGACTGAAGATGGATTCAGTGAGCAGAAGGAAGACGATGGTGAGGTTACTGTAATCGATTGCCTATTGCTTACTGAACTGCTGCAGAATCTGGGCCTCCTGCTGCAAAATCGGCCAATCCCTTCGACGACATTGCAGTCAGAGAGATTATGCGTAGATTGAAGGTATTTTCTTGCTCTGTGAATTATTTTAATTCATTTTATTCAGGCTGCAAGAAGATCTCCATCCGACACGAAGGCATTCAAATTTCAGGAGATCGATCCGGAAACGTAAATAATTTTAAATTTATTTAATAAATAAGATGATTCTTGAGTCGTGATCTTCGTCGCAAGGAGATTCGTCGTCAGGTGGACACTCTCAAAGCGGTCAGTTTATTTTTAGAAATATTCAGCCAGTTACGTTTTGCATCCGCGATATCAATCATTTTGAGAGGATCATTCAATGTATTGCCAGACCAGATACAACAATTCTTAGTATCGATTTCAGTCCCTTGGAGCGCCAGCTTCTGAACTGGGCATCGATAAGAGGGAACTGCATGCACTTTGTGCTCGCTTCGCCCCCATCGCTGAACAAGTGAGAATATTCAACCGATTCAATCGAAGATCAAAGTTCAATCACCTCCGTTCCAGCAATGCTACAAGGCCGAGGTCGCTTCCGAGTACGTAGACAAGTGCAGAGGATATCAGTACGATTGTCAGGAGTTCTTTGTCAGTTCAATTCCTTCGATTATAAACTTTTCCTCGTTTCGAAAATTTGTTCGACTGAGGAAAATTCTTCACAGGATCAAAAGCATCTCCGCAAATGAAGAAAAAAACGTTTTTCAGGCTCAAGCCCGTCCTCTCGGTGCTATCGCAAATTCATTCTCATCTGGAGTGGGATTGACTTATTATTCATGGGGAGTCAATGGAATTCCATACTATCCAATCAATGAAGAAGGAGGAATCGGTGGAGGAAGTCATGGAAAAGTGAGAAAAAGATGATTTTTGATTTTGTACCAAGAGTGTGATTATGTTTCACACACTTTGTATATCCCGTGGTAAAAATCCTATTCAATCAATCGATGTCATCTAGTGCAAAATAAATATTTCTCATCCCTATCTCAGGTCGATTTCGGGTCCTACGGAGGTGGATACTCGTACAACAATGGAGTGAGAGATTTCTTCACGGAGACTGGAGAGGCAGGAGCCAATTGGTTTGAACCTTGCTTCAGTTTCCGAAACTTCAACATCGGGTCAACGAAGTAGGATTGTCGAGAAGGGAGAGGGGATGCGGCACCAAATCAACCATTCGATGCCGCCCCATCCCAGATAATTTTTCTATTATACATTTTTACGATAATAACTTAGAGCCCACTTGAGGTACGAGGGAATCTACGGAGCGAAGACGGGATGGAGTGTGCCCATCGCTCAATCTCTCGGAGTGGAGGGAGGAGGAGGAACCATGGTACGGTAGATTATCGATTGGCTGTCTCTGGAATTCTAACTCGTATATTTTCAGGTGAATGTGCCTCTGAAGGAGGGCGACTTCGGAAAGCCGATCCAGGCCAGCACTGGGTAAGTTTTCATTATTGAGGGTGTAGCGTAGACTCTCCTCCGAAACGCAGTGATCTTCAACAAGAGAAATTTATAATCGAGAAATGCTCAATGCAATCCACGAACTCTCTCTCTCTCTCTCGATCGCTTTCATAATATGGACGAAACGTATTTGAATCACAGCGGCTCGATGATCTAGATTGAATCATAAAATCATTTCAGGTACCACGTGGGTCCATACTTCGGTATCGCTGACCGAGTAGGCGTCGATTGGCTCGATGGAGGAGTCAGTGTCAATAGGGTGAGCATACCGTAATAACCTCTTATCACGAACTGATTCTATTCTAGGGATTTGCCGTGCCCATAGCTGGCGTCTCAGTCAACACGGGCATCGGTCTGGGATTCCCTGGAGTGGGACAATTGATGAAGCAGTGGAGCTTTGCCGATCCAACTTCACTTACGGTAAGAGTACGGTAGGAGTACTTTAGGATTACGGTAGTATGATGACACGATGTGAAGATAAAGGAATACGAAAAACAATATTTTCAGGGAGCTCTGGCTGAGGGAGTTTCCACCTCAAACTACGGCTCTAGCAAGAGCACTTTCTATGGTTAGGCCTGTTAGTGGCTAAATTGTTGATCTTTGATCTCTCGAATACTCGGGTATTACCTGCAATTTCAATCGTTTCCGTGTAATAAATGTTTTGCAATCTACCCAGAGCTCCAATCAGTGAACCACTCGGCCGCCATTTTTAGAATAGTTTTGAAACATATCCGAATATTTAACCGTGCACAATAACTATACATTGAGATCTCTCGAGTCTGTTCCTCTATCCACTCTTCCTCAACAGTCTTTCTCTTCTTCACTCGGATCGGTACTCTTTGTCACTCGTCAAGTTTGGGGTCGAGTCCTAATGAGGAGTGCAAACACAGTAGACAACAGACCTCTCCTCTGATAGGCGAAGATTAATTGGTTGCGAGTCCTCTCTCCTTTATTGGATTAGCAGTGGATTGGACACTCTTTGATACACTAAGACAGCCGATAAGAGGAGTTTAAACGATTGGGATACTTTCTTGGAGCTTCTCTGTATATTTTCCCGAGCTACAACAGCTCTGTGAAATGATTGGGAGGTGGACTCTTCGTGTAAAAACCGAAAAGTGCCAACTTCTTTTACGTCGAGCATACTTTCTAATGATGGACGTGTCCCAGGAGTTCTCAATTCTACAATAATCGCTGCATTTCATGCAGGTGCTTCGCTCAGTAGGAGATCTTCCATTGTCCTTACTCCCTTACTACTCTGTCTTTCTTCCTTTTCCATACTCTCTCGTCTTCTCTGACCATTGAATGGCTAATTACGCTATCGTTATGAGGTGTCGATGGGAGACAATGCGCAGGTGCTTCCGATAACTTGGACATAATCACAGCGAATCTGTACTAATGATTCAAGCAATGAGTTCAATCGCTATCCAGAGCGAAATCGGTTATGTTTCACTGAGTGTGCAAAGTACATCGATGATGGCAGCTATTGATTTCGACTTGATGAAATTGATAAAAAAAAATATGAATAACCGTTCTCGATTGGCAATATATTGTGTTTTCTGGTAGCTCGAGCAAGTGGATGAGCAGGCCAACCAGAGAGATGCTTTTTCAAGCAGATTACCCTAGTGACAACCACAAATTGTTTACCATCCCCTGGAAGTCTGTCTCTTCAGTACAGTCATTCTCCAGTTGACACCTCTCTCATGGCATTTATCGCCTCACCGAGACAAGGAATGGAAGGGAGAAAGAGGGTAAAGACTTCCGAATGAGGAGAGAAGAGAGAAGGAAACAATGGAGATGATCACTGCAATTATCGCCTTTTCGTCCACAATTTATTCACACTTCCGTTCTGACAGTATGCTAAGGGGTTACTGTATGCTACCTGAAAGCATTGGACCACATGGTATTGTAGTCCATCTAACAGCAAGCCTTGCCTTACGCTTCCACCTTTACTGTGGGCTGAACTCGATACAACACGATTTTATCATGCATAATCTCATCACAGAGAAGCCAGAATGCCCCAATGCCTGCAGCGAATCTTCCTTCTCGAGCTGGCATTTCGCAGTAAATCATGCTCAAATTGCTCTACTCTGAATTCAGTACTCGATTCCTTACTGAGAAGAGAGAGATTGACGGATATAAAATGCAATTACTTCAGCTTCTCACTAATAAGGCACTCTAATAGCCTTCTTCTTCTTCGTCTTACCCTCTCATCCCGTGATTTCCGGGTTATTACGAGTAAATATCAAGCATGGCATACGGTAGGAAAAGGAAGACTACAGTAATCGAGCCGACAATACGGTGAAATCCGATACTCCAACCAGAATGTTCGCGCCATGTGCGATAATTGTATAGTGACACTTACACAAATTGGCGGTATGAATAGCATCAACAGGGTACTTTGATGGGCCCGATAAACGAATACTATAACTATACAAATACACCATTTAAAAATACTGAAGGTCCATATCGGAAGCCTGCTCACCGTATCTTCCTCGTATCTATCCCTCTAATCCTACGACTCTTGTCGCTAAACTCGTCAATTACACCGAGGGAAGGGCACTCAAAATGAGATTATCTTGCCCCTCTCGTCTGTCCATATGGAGAAGAGATCCTATCAGGTCAGGCCCGTTCAAGTTGATGAATGAGAGACCGAAGGAATGCAAGAGACGATGGGGTTAGAGACAGACGAGAGAGTGTGGGGATCGATGAGAGCAGATGAAAGGTGATACCGCTAATTAGGATGTGATCGAGTACTGAAGAGGAGAGGTAAGTGATATCCGACAACGTGTCGAGATCATTGTTCTCGTCTAGTGATGGATACTCATTGAAGAACGGCCGGTGATTCATTCATTTCCTCTTTCTATTTTCTATTTTGCAATCTCACTACATCTAGATTACCACCCTCGCAGCATTTCCTGATGAGATTCTGAGATTCACGTCACCTTTTCAGCAATGATCTTTGATAGATTTCACGTACTGCAGAAAGATTCCCGATTTGGACAGCGATAAGTCTGAAGAATGCGACACCTCATTTCACAAGATCTCACTCTGTTCAATGAAGAGACGCATTCTATCAGATTTAGCCGAGATATCGCTCCTTGTGACGTCATCACGACTCAATTCCTTTCCTTGCTCTCTCGCGAGTAAATGCCATCTCTATCTTCATATCGTTCATTGCAATTAGTGGGCTGCTCACTCGAATACAAAGAAGGCCAATTACAGCCGAGCCTTATGTCTTTCCGGCCAATAATAACCGCCAATGATCCCCACAATTGGCACCTACCGTATCCCTCTAGCCTACGGTATCTTCTGGTCGTGGGAAGCCGTCTAATAGTCCATGACAGCCGGCAATTGCTCGTCTTCCCCTCTTCGCCGCATAGTTATGCCTTTTAGCCCGAGGGCCCGTTGCTCTATTAGCCGCTTCGCCACGAAACTTAACTCACTTAGTTTCCCACTTACCCTCTTCCTTCACGAGAGACTCGCTAAAAACATAATATCGTCGGCGCTAAGCTCCGCCCCTTTTCAGTCCTCGGGCCAATGACCGGGACTGACTCCGCCCACTTCAGGACCGATTCCGCCTCTTCATCTCACTCTCTTTTGTCGTTGTCTGTATACAATCAATTGATGACGATGGGGGGGGGGAGAAGAGGGTGTTGGTAATCCGAGTTATTGTGTACGCCAGTCGAGAGTTGACGAGAGTAATATGTAATCTACTGTATTGCTGTCACGTTACGAGTCGACTGTTTTGACCCCCTTCCTCACCCCTTTCCGAGTTTCCTCATTTATTCATCATTCATTCATTCATTCATTCATTCAGTGATGACAGACCTCGCTAGCTCCCTGAACTTGTGCGAC
The DNA here is from genome assembly GCA_900490705.1 of Pristionchus arcanus. NCBI lineage: Eukaryota > Metazoa > Nematoda > Chromadorea > Rhabditida > Neodiplogasteridae > Pristionchus > Pristionchus arcanus. The sequence continues at coordinate 979,587 of LS486950.1, read as the reverse complement.
TCGGCCGCAGGAACTCCACAGAAGTTGCCCAGTTCATTCTCCATTGAGGACCTACTACGGTAACTATTTCTGGCTACAGCTACCGTACTCAACCTACCGTATTCCTCGATGATCGATCTGTTCAGGACCCAACACGATCTTCTCAAACGAGTCGTCGCCAGTGCATCATGCAGTATGAAGGAGGACAGAGAGGATAAGGACGATAGTGGTGAGAATATTCAATTTATAGAAATAGATGCAATTAGAAGATCACGATACTGTACGTGCAACCTACATTATTGAATTAATATTGTTATTCTTTCCATCTCAGCGAATCCGCCCTCTTCTCCCTCCACTTCTTCATCCGATGCAAAATCTTCCGTTTGTTCTGATGGCCAAATTTCACCCAGTTCCTCGATGAATTCGTCATTGGCAGCATTCAGATTGCCACAGTGAGAATTTTGATATTCTTTTCTGCGATTTCAACCAAGATTGCTTCGTCATTGCCTATAGTAGACTTACTGAAATCTATCCGAATCTGCTCGTAATATCCTTTGTTTCACGTCCACTGTTTCTCAATGTTGAAAGTTAGAATATCGTTTATATAAATACACTTTTAGTGGTCTGCTCTCCCCATCATCCCTCCTCAATCCAGCTGCATTTGCTGCAGCAGGAATGCCGCAGCTTTCTCTTGGCATGCAAGATTCAATGGTGGGGTTTTATTCAGACAAATGAGCATGACAAATCTTGCTCGTATCTAAAATATTTCTTATATCCCGCTTTCAGTCCTCTGATTCACCCACCTCCCAATCTCTCCCCTTCTGGCTGGCAGCGATGCCCTTTGAGCACCAGCAAGCACTACTCATGCAGAGTGCAGGTAGGTCTCGACGTTTACTAACTTGCACACAATGCCAAAAACAACAAGAATTTATAATAGTACTCGTCGCCCTACAACACCATTACAGTTCTTCCACAGTTATGGGCTGCGGCAGCCTCATCCGACGCGGCACTTCGACTACAAGCAGTGAGCAAGAGCTACCGAAGGAGGAAGGTACGGTAGACTGATCGACACGTCTATCGATAACTGACTTTCTTCAAGGCTCGCACAGTCTTTTCCGATGCACAGTTGCAAGGATTGGAGAAGCGATTTGAGTCACAACGATATCTGAGTACTCCAGAGAGGATCGAATTGGCCAGTGCACTGCAATTGAGCGAGACACAGGTATGTTTCTATTTCTGCATGCATCACGGGACTAGATCAGGAAGGGTAGTTGTGTTTCACGTGCTTTTCACATATCAACGTTTTCGAAACAGCGCTGATATTTGACAATAATCATAGACAAACAAATAACAAAAACAAGACAACTTCCTCATTGGATGTCAATATTCTCTGTTCCTGTTCAATCCCCGTGATCATTGGCCTGTTGAATACTGGAATCAGTCAAATTCTCGCTATGCCATGGCATTGTGTTGATAGTCGTTCTCTTACTGTTGTTATCGAGGTCGTCCCTTCCTTCTCAATCCTCCATTTGCATATTATCGAGTAATCTCTCCCTCACCCCGCATGGCCATTGATCATCGAGTAATAGATAGTAGCTATCAGGAGATGAATCAACCTCACGCTATCTAGAAGTGGGGTGAGAATTGATGAAAGGGGCTTCCCTACACTTTTCCACATGTTAACTGAGCTATTTGCATCCAGAAATGTTATTAATAATTGAAAATCATGATTCAACTCGCCCAATTTCAGGTAAAAACATGGTTTCAAAACCGGCGGATGAAGCACAAGAAAGTGGTGAGAAAGGACGGGACGATAGTTCAAGAAGGAGAAGAAGACGATGAAGAAGGAATGGAATCAGAATGATCTTTGATCTTTCCCAGCCTGATTTGACTATTTATTTTCGATTCGATCTCATCCCATATCCACTGTCAAATCAAACCATTTAATTCTTATTTTAATGTCTTATCGTACATCACCCATATTACCGAACAAATGTACTTTTTTTACTTAAAGTACTTTTTTTACTTTTCGCGAATTCGCGTTTACCCTTCCAAATTTTTGTTTCACATTTTTTGTTGACCCCGATAAGCGGATGAATACAAAAATTGGCCGGTGAAATATTATTTTAAATGGGTGAAAAAACAGAGCCGTTGCACCTATTTTTGTTTAAAAATACGGCTCTACCGTAATCATTTGTCATCATGTCATCAGAGCCGTATTTTAAGTAGAAATTGACGTAACGGCTTTCATTTTTCACCCATTTAAAATAATATTTCACCGGCCGATTTTTGTATTCATCCGCTTATCGGGGTCAAGAAAAAATGTGAAACAAAAATTAGGACGGGTAAAAGCGAATTCGCGAAAAGTAAAAAAAGTACTTTATGTAAAAAAAGTACATTTGTTCGGTAATGTGGGTGATGTACGATATTTTAATTATTTATTGTCCCTTCGTTCACCTCGGTTCTAGTCAATCCTCTTCATCCATGCCCTCATTCACAATTTCCCCTTTGCTAGTCGATCAATAAAGAGTGAAATATTGGTCTAGTCCTTCATAAAATGAGACTGCTTTGTGATCGATTGTTCTTCTCCGGATCGACGAGAGACCATTCAAAAGTGAGAGAGTGGCTGAAGAATCGGTCTTTTTCTTGCTAGAGACGGCATTGAGCAAAGATATTAGACAACCATATGGGAGGATGATTGAATCGAGCCTTTTTGCTCCCTTTCCTCTGAACTTCCATTCAGTCAAGGCCTTCCTTTTAGACAATACCTCCAATCCAAATAAATTCGGATTGTGGTGACTCTTCTCTCTCACGAGCCATTTGCCTGTCCATCTCCTCAGATTAGGCACATTTGTCCCTCTTCCCTCCTCTTCTTTCCTCCCTCTTTCTTCTTCTCGACTAACTAACTTCATAACTGAAGGAGTGGAGTGGACAACGTGAAGAATCTGTACGATTTCCTGCCAGTAAACCTTCTCACTCTCGAAATACAACTATCTACTGCCTAAACTCGTTTTATTGCCTCCTTTTTCTCGAACCATTCACCATTTCCTTGAACCATACTCGGTTACCGCATTTCTCCCAAATATTCCAAGCATTGCTTCTCCTCCATTTGTCGCATCAAATCAGCAGCTGATTTGAAATGGTCAGTGGCCTAATACCTTTTATCTCACTCGTTTCCTCTTTCTCGATTAGCCTCCCCTACCTAGTATTGTCTCTCCCCCATCTCTTAGGTCCATTTACCGCATTTCCCAGCCCATTTTTGCCCCGGTTCCGTGACTAATAAACAGATTGGGCCTTGGATGGAACTGCAAGGCTATGATAACCGTTCCTTCCCATTCGAACAGATTTCTTTTTCATCGCTTTTCAATCTGTTACAGTGAATTAGGACGGGAGTGAGAGGACTTTCTAAGAGGGGAAAGAGGAAGAGTTCTCCCCTTTTCTATCGCTATTTCATTCATTTCTTTCATCTCCTTTCATCTCTTTTATCCATTAGGTTCTCTTTCTCTATTCCAATCCTCTCTCATCATTCCTAACTATCTCTCTCTCATTGTTCTTTCCTTTCGGGGGATCTCAATCTCGGAATCATTTGGATAAGCGATTTCTTGATAGCCAAGAGTGAAAGTCTCCAGCGTTTCTCCCAACTTGCTCGTATTTTCATCTATGATGTCCCTTGTTTTCACTTTCTCTCTGGGTTCTTAGAACTTTCCCACTGAACCCCTCAGGTCAAGAAGTGTTCCAATTAACCTTCCCTCTTTCATTCCCCTAGTTCTTCTGTCTCACAGAAGGGTCAAGACTGGACCGATAGGGACGAATTCTCAGTCATTTATCTTCTCTAAATTCGTCCGTTTCGACACTTCTCCGTTCTCTTTAGGGTAGGGGTGTCACTGACCTTTTTTCCTCGCATTGATCTGACTTTGAGATACGGCTTTTTGCTCCCTTTCCATGTGTTGGACTCCATCCCTTCTGATTCGTTGGAAGGGGCTGATTCCTTGTTAGTCATCAGCTGATAAGAAAGGGAAGGTTATCAATTGGCCGATTGGGCGCAAGAATTGCTCAGCGTCCAACGAAGTATCCATGAATTTTCGTGTGTCATCAACTGTTTTCACAATATATTAACTCTTTATCTCAATCGGAAACTATTCATATCTTCCCATCATCATTCCCCCTCTTGATCAATCTCTTTCTCGTGGTCGATAGAGCATAATCCTGTCTAAATCCCGTCCAAGATCGTTCCTATCACCCTTTTGATTTATCATCGATTTTTGTACTGACGTGAATCAACGTTACAGTAATGGGCCACGGCGATTATCCACTGCAGGAATTTGCACTTCGATTGTGAGTTTCTTTTTTTTTATTTTCAAAAGATTTAAATACGCAAATTCAGAGCGGAAGTCGAATCTCGATTCGCAAAGGAACTGCAAGCAGTAATCGAGTGCTTCGTTCAATCACGGTTAGTATTCGTTTGTTTTCATAGCTCTAAAAGCACAATCGGCAGACGAATCGACGCATCCGAACAATTTGGTTTCAATACACTGCGTGAAACTCATTGCATCAACGGGCACTTCACTGTCATTCCAATCAAAATTCTTTGCAGTGTTGATCTACCCGTAAAACATCTTGAAGACATAGGAAAATGCCACAGCAGAAGAGCGAAGAACCTCAAGAAGGCAAGTATTTTTTTGGCTTTGTTAGTTTTTCTGTAGCCAGATTGTATGGAATAGGTTTCAATATTCTCTTATTGGACCGAGATTCTATGAAATTCGATTTGTTTCTCTTAGGTCGTGGAAAATGAAATAATTAGCAAGGGTAAACATAACAGCTTGTGAATTTTGAAAATTAAGATATAATAGTTTCAGGCAGTGGACACAAAGAAGACGGACGGGGTCAATCTGTGGAAGATCACTAATATTTACTCGGCTAGTTGTGTCGATGAAGATGATGTGAGTATGTTCGAATGATCAGGATTACGAAGATGACCCCTTCGTATATTCAAGATAGGGGTTATCAGTATCAGTCTTTTGACTCAGTGCAGAAACAAACAAAACCACAGAACACGTTTACATTCTCTGAATAATTGAATTATCCAGGCAATGCGGGAAGTACGCGCATCTCTGCGCAAGCACATAAAGAAAGAGGGAATGAAGGTATTCATATCGTTATCTTTACGTAAACATAGCTGCAAAGCTGTCGTTTCACAATGGAGAAAAGAATCTAAATTTAATGAGACATATTTTCAGGTGAAAATGAATGGCGAAGACATGAATAATTCGTACAGAAGAGTCGTAGCTGATGACTATCGACCCCTTGTCTCACAAGCACCTGTTGTGAATACCAAAGTGAGAATATATCATTATCTAATTAGAACTACTCGTTCGAAATTATTTGTTTCATCAGGAACAGAAGGATGATAGACTGAGTGAACTCCACTTCCAGGGCATTCCCTCATATCTCACTCCTCCTCGAGATCCTTCTCCTCCCCTGATGACTGAGATCTACGATGTAAATGGACAAACTACGGCTGAGGTATTAATTCAAAGCGTTTATCTAACCACCTTAATGGCCTTCCTTACTAACACCGGGAGGATTTGTGTGTTTTGTGTGCGAGTGTTGACGTGAGAATTTCACCATAGATAAATTTTGAGGAGAAGCAACGATGGCTTGAAATGTGGAGAGCGCAGGTGGAAAAGGAGGACAAGGAGAGAGAAGAGGTGAGGGGAGAGAGGAATCAAAAATAAAAATACAAATTTTACAAAATCAATGAATTTATACTCTAAAAACTAAACAAATCGCAAAGAAAAACGAAGAATTAAATTTGTAGATTAGTCGTAAACTTGAGAAGCGTCAATCGATGAAGATCTTCGGTAGCACCGTGAACATTGGCAGTATTGCCAATCTACAATCGAATATTTCTAAATTCTTCGGAGAGAAGAAGTCGAACCAATCCGCATCTGAAGCGAACTTAGGAGGTGAGAATCGAAATGAAAACTTTTCTTACGAGGTTCTCGTTCAGGCATAGCCTCACCCAATCCGCAGCGACACGCGACGGATGCGAGTGCGGGCAAGGTGAGCGACGTTTACTATCATAATTTCTTGTCAAAAATTGCACTGCGTGAGCATGGTCGACGTTTCTCATTCAGGCACAATCCGATCCACCTGGATCCGGCGCATGGTTAGCTCCCCGCCCGGTCGGTGACGATGAATTAGTAATGAAGTTCTGACGGGACGACTCCACGGTAACGGTAGTAGACGACGTTCCTCCTCCTTGCTCCCCTAAGCGATCGACGGTCCGCGTCGCTCGCTCGCGGAGTGTCGTCACGCCCTCACGCGTCAAACGCGCCACTGTCGCGGATGCCGCACGTGACGCGTCAGCGCCACGCGTCGTTCGCGTTACGCGAATTCCGACCATTCGATCGCCACCGATGAGAATGAAAGCACGCAAACCCGAACCGTGGAGGGAGAGTTCCATTATTTAATTATTCCTTTTTTTACTTGTCGTAGATATTTATTTTCGAAATTCATCTGACCTGTAGGCATGAGCTGCGATTGATTTGAAAGCATTTCCATTTTTTTTGGAATTATCTAGAATACCAATTCGATTATGTGCCATTTTTACGATATTATAGTACCATTATTTCCGGTGTATCAAGTGACTACCTGAGTGCAATCATGTATATTTATGTATGGAAATATTAAATTCAATGAATAATAATGAAATGTGATCGTGTGTATGGAATGCCTTGCATACAATGATTGAATAATTGACAGATTACGAAAGAAGTGGGCGATGAGGACTCTCAATAAAATCTCCTCTTCATCTCTTCATTGGTGCCACCCGATGGTCTTGACCCTCCCCTCGATCTCTCTTCTCTTCGGGGTCAACTCAATCGATATCATACAGTCTCTCAATGACAGATACAATCACTAGATGGTCTAGTGTTTCAGTCGTTTTTTTAGCCAAATGATTTCCATTTCTATGCTCTATGATTGTACCATTGTTTCAGCGTAGATGTCTCTACTCCTATCAGTCCTCTGCCTTGCTCACTCACTGAATCTCCGTCTCAATCAAACTGATCGATCTCCTCCTCTCACTCCTCCATCTCCATCTTCTTTCACGTGTTATCATCTTATCATCATTTATGCATCATGCGCATTTGTGGTACGTTCAGTTATATTTTTAACTCTCAGGCGACTGCACAGAAACACAAAAAAGAGTTAAAAAAATTGCAAGCAAAATGGATAATCGACTACTGTTCTCTTGTTGCAGGCCACTCTAATTCACGCGACCTTTTTTGGATTTCCTGCAAGACGAATTGAAAGAAGAGATGAGAGGGTGGAAGAGGAAGAGAATGAAGAAGAACGACGAATCGAAACTGAAATAATCCAGAAAATAAGACGAATCAAAGGAAAACTAGATGAAATGTACTTGTGAGTGTGTGTTTAATGGTTATATTTATATTTTAAAATTCAGGCCATAATCGATCGATATTGCAGATCTCTGCGGCAGATACATAACCCTGTCGATGCTACTGAAGAGTGCGATAATATTACCAAAAATTATTCACATGATCTAGATGCCGTATCTTCAATTTTTGAGCTCCTGAGTGAAGCAATGGATAAAAAGGCAGAATACGTTGCTGAAATATCTGAGATTGATAAGTAAGCTACGAGTCTTTTGATTACAAGCACTGATCCACATTATGAGAATAAAATCTTACAGTGAGTTGAGATTTATCTCGAACAACGATCGGCTCAGCCAACAAATCAAACTGCGCATCATTGAAGATCGAAGAATATTGCAAGCTACTTATCTAAGGTATACCACAATATTTCGAGATTATTTGAGTAAAAAATAACATTTTAGAACAGCGAACTTTGTTAGTCGACTTATTTATGAAAACTCGAGCAACATCAGGAATCTTGCGGCAGTGATTGATGAATACAAACAATCGCAGGAATCGACTTGATTATGTATTAGTTCTCGCTCTATGTCTTATAGATTTAGATGTACATTATTTTTATTGAATGATTCTTATTGATAGCTAAATGTTATGCTATGATTATGTTGCTTATAAACCATAACAATGACTTTTTTTTATGATTTTAGTGCCGAATATTCTTGAATAAAACCAATCTTGATTTCCTGCCACGCGCTTCGAATTGATTATTTTTGAAACAGTATGTAGTACATATTATTTGCGTGTGCTTCCAGCAATTCAAGACCAAGGTTCAAAAGTGATTCCAAGAAGCCAATTTACACGGTGCTTTTTATGAGATTCATCTTCATACAAATATTACTGGCAAAGTGTGAAAAATGGCAATACAAAGCTTTGTTACACATTCTTTGATAGTCGTTGAAGCCGCAAAAGAGTGATAGAAAATACTGAAAATTTGATGCCTATTTTCTAACAAATGCTAAACATTTATCGTTGTTTCTTCATTCTCCGTTGAGCTTCCTCAACGACTTGACGAAGACCCTGCAATTATTTTATTTCAATCGCCCGAATTTATTTTGGAAATTCTTCTTGTTTTTGGCTCAGGTAACAACCGCTCTAAATGTGGAGGTGGTAGGGAATAAGAATTATAGGGAAGGAATACTCTGCGATAAAAGGCTTGGCCAAAAATCGAAGAAGTGACTTATAGGTGATCAATGTCATTTTCACTGTAATATTCTGACCTGCGTATCCAATTCATCCAGTAGCACGGCCACAGCAGACATGATCCGTTGCACGCGACCTTCCTACAAGATGAGAGAGATTTTTTTTACAGACTGGGAGTTTTTTAAAAGAATCTTCGGATACTTCAAAACTTCTGTTATTGTCTAAAGGAGACGAGCAAGGAACAGGCTGAAACGCCCACTCTAGCAGGACTAGTAGACTCTCCACGGGGTCGATATCGACGACGTGGAGCGGAAACTGATCGACCAGGGGCTGCAATAAACTATTATTTAAAAATAAATCTAAAGTAAATCTAACCAAAATGCGCTGAATTCGATGGCCTCATCGTTCTCGATCCACTTTCGTAGTAAGAAGTTGCCATTCGTGGAGCGATTCCGTCCATGGAAAGAGGACGAGAAGATGAACTAACGTCTTCGTCCAGACTGAAATATTTCATTGTAGGTGGAATAAAAATAAAGAAAACGTTAAAAATGCAAACAATGTAGTTGAAACTTACTTGAAATCTCCCCAATCATCGGTCTCATTCTGTTCTTCTCTTGGTTGATACATTGACTGGTTCATCAATTGCATCATCGATTGGGTCATCGACTGAGACATGTTAGAAGATGAACCGCCTGAAAGATGTTTTCATTGATCATTGGCCCTTGATCCGAAGTTAAAGTATTAATGGAGCATTTTCGAAATTTGCATCCCCTCTCTCTCCTCGAGTCCTTCATTTCTGTTGGTGTTGTGTGGCAATTCAAAGTAAACGTACCCATGACAGACTGAATCATGGCCGGATGCATGGATTGGGCCATGACGTTGTTGCTGTAGTGGTGCGATTGGTGGGGACGGGAGGACTCTTCCTGTAATTGACTACGTTAGATTATCCTCAAGAATTCATCTTGATTCAGATATTATCGAATTCTAAATTGTCAGTCATACCTCGCTGGTATCACTACTCGTCGCTCCTCCATACTGCACGAAACCCGGCTGCATTATTGTGTCCACAATTGCTCCTCCACGACCTAAAAACTACTATTGAATTAGTGATGAAGATTCGGCCTGTGCCTCTCCATATTTTGTACGGTCTACTTCATCATCCAGAGAAAAGAAGTTGAAATGTTTCCTATGTTTGATGTTTGACGATGCACGTTGCAACCACACTGTAAGCGAAATAGTGTGCGACATACCGTAACAATTGTTGACCAGTGTGTGCGTACTCGCATAGTAATCCTGATCCCTTCCAATCTCTACTTCGGGAGGAGTCTCGGGAGGATGATGATCGTGGAGGGTTATGGCTGCAATTCATAAATTGGTGTTTCACTGGCCCCTTGTTTCGGTGCTTTATTTTCTCCTTGATTCGGGTTCACTGATTGTGAGACTTTTTTTACAAGATTATTGAAAAAAGAACTCACGTTTATCATCCAACTTCGTCAATTTCGGTAGTTTCTTCACAATCTTGTACCGGTAGTCATTCGCCATTGTGCAGGGATTCTCATCGATCCATAGAGTATGAAGGTCGGGGAGGTCCCTGCACGAATAAATTCCCTTCATCTCTTTTAGAACGGTAATCAACTCGTCCTTATTGGATGGATTCAGTTGGACACAATTCGATTTCGTCGAAAGAAGTTATTCTCAATTCTCACTTGATGTAATCCAACTCTTGCAGACTTTCAATCTTGTTCTTCCTCAGATAAAGTTCTTTCAATTTCCGGCAGTTTCGAAGCGGCTCCAATGTTGTGATCCCGTTCACACTGCAGTATCGGATTTATAAAACAGGAAAGACTTCCTTTTTTTTATTGATGCATTTCTTGTTTATTCTCACAATGTGCTCGTTTTCTGCTGAGTTCTTACTTCCTTGCTTGAGTAATAGATAGATGGGAAAAAATTAAATAATACATGAAATGCACAGATTTCTAACATTCTGAATTGAAAAAAGAACAGAAATATTACCTGAGCGATAGTATCTCGACCTGTGCCATCTTCTCGCACAATTCGATATCGTCGATTTCACAGCCCCTGAAATGATTTATTTTTAGTTTGAAAGAAGAAGATGAGTAGCCAAGTCTGCTTGCGTTTCTCATTAGAGATGAATCTCATTTCCCGTGAAAGCCAGGCTGAGATGGCTCAGAGAGGTCAAATAGCGACTAAAATGAAGATCCGTCCTAGCCTACTAGTAACGTATTTCGTGATATTGACTTTACAAAAATTGAAGAAGAGTGTGGTTATTAAACTGACCATAAATTGAGCTTCTTCACGGTCTCTGGCGTGCACTTCGTGCGAATGTACACGATTTGGTCCGTTAATTTGACCATCCTGTAAAGATCAAAGATCAACCTGCAAGCGGAAGATGGCAAAAGACTCGAACAACAAACGGCGTAACAAATGCATTGTCTTAGTGGTATGTCTTTGTGAGACAAGGCAAAAGCGAGTGGGGGTCTTCTGAGAACGAGACGTTTGCAAGCAATCCCTTAGAGGGGTGGCACAATTCACTCCCTCCTAGTCTTCAGTGACTTTCTTACGAAATATCAGTATCTGAATGGACAAGAAAGGGAGATGGCTCAGCTCCCTCTCCCAAATTTCCTTCATGCTTCCCAGAAGGGAAAGAGAAGGACACAATTGAGGCCCTTGGGCAATTTCGAATGTCTTTTTCTCTCTTTCCACTCTCTAGGTTTCTCCCACGGATGTAAGAAGGTTCTGAACGCTCGGATGCCCACAACATCTGATGAAGTTTCATGAAACATTATGAATATTGGAAATATGAATCATGTTATTGATTGAAGATTCCATTAGAGAGAAGACACTAATGAATTGAGGAAAGGCTCTTCCATCTCATTAGAATCTCCCTCTTTGGGCTTTCGCGAACGGAAGGAAAAGAGAGAAGAAAGGGATGATAGTTAGGGGTGGAAATTGGGTGATGAGTATGGGGAGGCTTAGAGGGGGAAGATGGAAGAGAGAAGGGGAGGGAAGGATGCCTTTGAAGAGAATGAATGACCAACTGGGGAATAGCATCGATAAACACGTTTCACTACGGAAACTACGAATCCTAAAGGTTCAATAGATCTCTAAGCTTTTAGAACGAAAGAACTGTCCATGTTTTGGTTGCATTCCGTCTCCATTTCTCAGTTCCCGTCTCGAATAAACAATCTGAAGGAAGGGACGCGCTGAGGGAAGAAATACGGAGAAGCTATAGGTCGTTTCTCTTCCATTTTTGGTGAAATCTATACCACTAGGCAATGAGAAAGATAGGAAATGAGGTGAGAGAAGGGAAATTGAGAAGGGAGCAAAAATTATGAATGCAGAATAGCTTTTTTTGGACAGAAGGCCTAGGTTATTTGCAAGGAGACCTTACTGGAAGATAAAATTACTGTCAAGAAGAGGGATGGGGTGTCTGAAAGACAAATGGATGGCCGCACTATGGAGAGGAGTCCTTCCTTTGTTCGTCACTCGGTGGACTCTCCCTCTCCTCTTATCCATTCGGGCCAAAAAAGGGAAGAGAGACACGAGGATAAAGCGAAAGCGAATAAATTCTAAATGGGCTTGCCATGGGGTATCGGAGGGAATGGCGCTCGTACGGCGATTCCAAGAATCGTGTACAATTTCTGTATGAAAGACGAGCGTTTCGGAGATTTCGGAGATTTCAAATCTCTGCCAGCGCTCAATTTCGAAGCAAAAATCTCGGAAAAAGAAGGAGGCTTCGAAAGAGCGGAGAGTTCAGAGATTCCACTTTCTCGAGTGTTATTTTCCATCTTCGGGACCAAAGGGTGACAGAAATGAAGTGAGAAGACATCGATTGTGACGAGAATGAGAAGGAGAGGAGGCCAACAAGTGAAGAGGAAGGAAGAGAGACGAGACTGACGAGACAGAAAAGAAAAGAGAATGACAATGAAAGTACATTGTCTGATGGGTATTACTTATTCTGACTGGGCCATCAAAATTCCTCAATAGTCGGAAATTATTTTTGTTGCAGACACAATTGAATATTTATGGTTTTTTTCGAATGACTACATGAACCGTGCAGCACTTACATTTATTTCCGATTATTCTTTCGAATAATAATTATGTTCCCAATCAAGAATTCTCTCGAAACAGTGCAAACCTTGTGCACCATTGATCAACGAGATTATCATAACAAATTATTATCTCGATCAGCTCTCGCTGATCCAGTTCTCTTAATCCCCAACACTATCTCGTGCTGTCTGACCTGTGTGAGATTATGGAGACGGTTCGGCCATTGCTCATAACCGCCCCTCGAGGGACAAGGTCGAGATCGAGGAGGATGGGATTTAAGGGTAAATCACCATCAAAACAGTCGCCCTCCTTTCCAATGATCGCCCTACTCCTTCTTCCCTCAGTCTTCGCCCAATGGAACAATGGCCCCTACCAGCCCGTCTACCAACCACAGTACCAACCAAATGGACAATACCAGAATAACAACAACTTCAATCCGAATGCGGGTCCAGTGTACCAGGAGGGAGATGGAGGAATACCTCCCGTGATTGGAGGACAGCAAAAGAACAATTGGAATGGAAACCAGCAGGGACCCTATATCGAACCCGGATACGGTAATCAGCTCAACAACAACAATAACTACAATAACAACAATAACTACAACAACAATAACTACGATAACAACCAGTACGGCAACAACAATGGCTTCAATCAGCAGCCCTTCGGAGGAAATGGATGGGAGACAATTACTATGGTCGGAATCGGATCCGTGCCAATGGTGAGTAGTGTATTTTCAAAATTTGGAAAATCTATAATTAATTCAGGAGCTTGCATGGCGCGCGGCTCGTTCGGAGATCAACAATAACTACTTTGGACAGCAGCAATCGAGCAACCCGATGATCCCCGTATCTGTAAGTGGGAGTTTATCATGATAAATCGCACTCGACTAATTCATTTCTCTTTTTCCAAAGCACTATGGTGTGCTTGAACTGTACAGATCAGATTTGAATTGGAACAAACTTGTGATTCAACAATTTCAGGTGTCGAAGGCGCAGAAGAACGACAATGAAATGATGTTGGAGGTGGTCTACGCTGAGGGAAATTGTTTCGTGAGTTATTTTTGCATCGATAAATTCACAACGAACATCCAGATGTATCAAATAATCTCTATCAGGGACCGCGACAACCAGGATTGGGACTTCAGCCGATTGATGTTTCACTCATCTCAAGCACGAACTGTGTGCAGAAACCAATGGGACAACGAGCAGTAAGTTGTTCGCTAATTTGTAATCACGAATGCAATTTGAGATACATATCTCGAAGGAATTTCCCAACTGTAAATGAAAAATTTCAATTTATGTCTTAAAATATTTTTGTAAATCAAAATTCTTTTGCAGCTGTACAACGTCTCTGAGCGAACAAATAATCAAGGAGGATCAAGGATCTCCATTAGAAAGTTGAGAGATGTCACCAAGGGAGAACACATCGTCGGATAAAATTTAGGCACTTTATGATAATAAGGATCGAGTATTGCAATAAAGGATTATTTATATATTTTTATTTATTGACTGAGCAACGCTATTTACAAACACTCATAGATAATCAACACGAGCGTTGATGCGATTACGGTAAAGCTATCTGTACCGAAGTGGGAAACCCTGAAAAGGGGCGGAGCTAGGGCCGAGTAATGGGCGGAGCTTAGAAGAAGTGGGCGGTACGGAAGGTCGGCTTGCGTACGTGGATGGGGATCGAGGCAGCAGATAGCTCGCTCATGCGCTGCTCGGGACTCTGTGGTGTAAGAGATTAGGAAACGTCGTCGTGTCAGAAATTACACTGCATGAGGCGAAATGGGAAACGTCGACTGACCTTGCGTGCGCGGGGCACGTACCAGGGCGATTTGATGGAGGCGGAGCGAGTGAACACGGAGAGAACGGTGCGGGGCTGATTGCGCTTGCGCTCGGCCTCCTGGAAATTCGTGGTGTGCACGATTGGGAAAAGTCGCTAGTCAAAAAATCGATGACGTTTGTGGAAAGTAGTATACGTCGTCCTCACCTGCTCCATCTGCTTCTTCAGGTATGGCGAGATCTCACCGACGTAGTGAGAGTGAGAAGAGGCAACGAGCTGGAAAGATCAATGATCAAACTACAAAATTCAAATCGAGAAAGATCAATGACCAACCCTTCGTGTGCCTCCGATGGCGAACGAGTTTGGGTTTCCTCCTCCGGCAATTCGTGCCGCCGGCTTGGGCAGAGATGCGTCCCTGGAAAGAGATGTGGTGTGAGGATTGGAAAACGTCGCTTGTAAATTTTTGCATTGCGTGAGGTATGAATAGTAAACGTCGTACTCCTGGGCGAAAGCCACGACGGCTGCAGCTGCAAGAGCGACGAGGGCAAGTCGATTCATTCTGAGAAATAATTATTTGTTTTTCAAATGGAATGACACGGTAGAAACGAATGAGAAAAAATTGAAGCATTTTGAACAGCGAGTGAAACATATTATGCAACGAGAACAGGAATGGATATTCGAGGTACATTGATCGAAGGTAATACGAAGGATCAGCCGTTGTTGGCACTTTCCCTTGCTCAGGGGGGCAAAATGCGCGTGACAACCCGGTTCATAACGAGGAACAATGGAGAAGATGACAATGAGGAGGAGAGATTACAAGGATATTGAGGGACGATATTGAGGAAAGCGGGGGAGGAAACTTCGTAAGAGCAAACGGTTTGTGCAGTGACTCGTTCAAGCAACGGTTTCCACTCGAAAAGGCAGCAACGTACAAACTTATAGCATTGGAATATCCTTGAGTTTGGTTGAGTAAGCCCTCACTAAAGTAACAATGGAAGGGTAAAGGACGAACAAAGTGGTAAAAGAAGAGAACAGTACGTAAAGTAACACACTCGCGGGGGTCTCTCTTCCTCTGCAGACAGAGACACTAGTTTTGCCATTCATCCCTCTGCCAAGGCCGCTTATAGGGAAAGGAACAGACTGAGATTGGGTCCGGATCACGATACAAAACATACAGTGCATTCATTTCACGAGTCATCAAGCCAAAACAGATCGTTTGTCTAAATGGGCTGGAGGATCCAGACTAGAGCCTTGACTAGGAGTGAAATGGAGAGATGATCCGGGGATGGTTTACTTCTTTCTCGTTGCTTGATCTATTGTAGCAGAGAAAGGTCACGAAGCAACAAAGAGACGATTAGAGTGAAAGTTACGAGCTTTTCCCCCGGAGGTTTCTTCTTTTCCCTAGCAGTAAGCAGGTCGAGTATACAGTTGTTTCTTGCGGGATCCCGAGGGAAGAACAAAGTTCGATAGATAGCGAAAGTGAACAAGAAAAGCGAACCCGAATTTACGAGGAGCAGCTCAAAGTGGCTCACTTTCGATAGTTCTCTACGCCCACTCCAGACTGAAAGTGGCACAGACTATTTCAGTCGGATATATCAAACGGAATGATCCAATATTTTATGCGAACATGCAATAGACATTAATAAATTATCGTCAACGAAAGCAAATCGTGGCTGTAGACATGGATAGTGTTCGATGATGATAATATTTAATTATTTAGATAAATATAAAAAATAATGACAGACGAAGAAAGTTAGGAGGAAAGTGCGAAAGACAACTAATTGAGTGAAAGTAAATGCGAAAGGAAAGCCGAAATGGGGGTGCGATTGGCGATAGGAAAACGCCTCAGGAAAGGGAAAAAGAGAAGGGAAACGGGATCGAGAAGTGAGGATATTACCGGTTAGAGTAGAGGAAAAGCAATGAAAGAACAGTACTGATGAATCTCTAGAACACACTATCTACTAACTTGTATACAGACATAATGTGCAAATAATAAAACTACAGTTGTCGATAGCTGCTACCGTATGCTCGATGAACTGTCTTACGGTATGAGATTGGCTCATCGGCACGGAGAGCATCAACAGCGTATTCGGTTAGCTCGACCTGAATCGGGAATTGACTTTTTTGTTTCGAATTTGTGTCTCACAGCAGAATCGACAACTCGTCTGCGTCGCTTTGATGCGAAAAATGAAGTGAAGGAAGAACGATGACGGGGCTTTACTTTTTCTGCAATGAACGTTATTTAGTGCTGTTCTTATACAGTTTCCGGATCAACCGTCATCGCGTATCGAAGCAAGCAGGACGCCGTTGAACGAAAACTTACGAGATTTAGCAGGCTTGTTTATGGGGTGGGCGGTGCGTGAGTGTCGTTACTGTGGTTAGTGAACGAAGTCTGAGTTGCCTGCAAGCATTGCGAAGGAAATGATACGGACGCTCCCAAGGCATTCTACGTTGCCCCAAATAAACAAGGACTTTGAAATCTTCGAAAGATTTAGCACATTTACACTGATCACATACCTTGGTGCACGACCTCTCTGTATTGACCGTTGTACGTGGTCGGAGTTCTCTCACCATGGACATCCTGCAAGAGGAACCAAGAAATGTGAGAAGAATCATTCCAAAATAATGGTTTGTCGTGGTATTAGCTAGTATCGAAAAGGAGAAATGACGTACCGAGACGAGATCGACATCGGAGAGATCCTCCGCGAGTGAGGCTTTGAGAGCGGCTAGTTGAGATGCCTGGAATACAATTTGTTTTCCGAGCTTCTCTTTTGAAGTTGTAAAACGCAGGATCAACGCGATACCTGTCGTGCAGCGGCATCGGCCTCTCTTTGCAGGGCGAATATCAAGTCATCGACGTCTCCAGCTGAAGTGGAAGGAGCGAGATTGATGGCGCGGATCGGAATCTGAGTTGTAGTACGGAAGGCGGGACGTCTGGAATGAAATGGTATGAATTTTTCATAGTTTTAGAGGACCGTGAAACACAAGATATGCGATTCTGACCTCGTTAGCCTCCTGTTTCCTCTCGTGATCTTCTTCCTGATTGGTCGTGCTTGAATCACTCGGACAGTTGTTCGAGATGGAGTGGCCGTGGTGTAGAGAGGGGTAGTTGTGCGGAATTTGGGACGTCTGAATAGATAATTTTGCAACGATTACTTCAGCATTTCCATGAGAACACTTATGCTTCAATGAGAACACATAGCAGCCGATATCCTTTCGCAGGGATGTTATGCAGCTTGTGTCGAAAAATGAAAATAAATAAATACCTGTGAGGCTTAGTGTTGCGAACTTCCGGCATCGGATCGATATATTGTCTTCGAAGCGCATCAACCTGAAATTTCAACGATTTTCGATCCCTCAATTCTTGTTTATAATCCACATATTTCAGTTCGTAACCGCTGCAAGGTCGCATCGTTAGGCAAGTGATATCCTTGATTTCGAGTATAGGAACAATGCCCTCGAGGGGAAGTGCCAATCACTTCCTATCACTTTCCCATCGCTATCTTTATCGCCCGGGGCAGGGATAATAATTAATTAATTGGAACATCGGGGTTGGTTATGTATGATAATGGACCATAGTCCATCAATCAATTTGAAACTTACATTTACAGTGGAAACAGTGGAAGGCAGTTCATCGACAGACTTCTCAATGGCGGGTTCAGATTCGAGAGCTCGTTTGCCCTTCTTCGTCTTGCGAAGCTGAAACATTCACTCAGTGTGGGCAGATTATGCAACGATTCTAATGGTAAGGTGCTGGATACGAACGAATTCGTTCGACCATTTCGGTTCAAAACAACAAATTCCTTCATCGACTACAAACCTTGAAGTGCGACTTGACAGTCTTGGGTGTCGTCTCAAATTCATTGAAGCTCGATTCAACAATAGAATCGTTCTTCTTCTCTTCATTCTCAGTGTTATCTTCAACAGTCACAGGCTCACTTATCGAGGATTCCGGCTGCTTCAAATACCCGTCTTTATCTCACTTTCTCAGTCTCGCTTTGTGCATGTCCTTTCTCTTGTTTATTGTAATATCTTTCCCAGTGAAACATCAACGACGAGACAACCGTGCAAGGGACGAATAATTTACTTCAACGGATGAACACAGAACATGAATATCGTGCAGGACAACAGCTAGACATACAATAAATATACCCGTGCTCCTAAAGTAAAACATCTCTACACAAATGCCGCTCCGGCAGTTGCCTTATGTGTTTTACGAGATCGAGAAGAACTCTTCGTTGCTATTCTCGACACTCCAACTGCCTTGATCAACTTGTTCAATCGACGACGACGCACTTTGAATTCTGAAGTCGGTTTGACGGTCTTCTCAATGGGGCGAGAAGTGGATGCCCAGAGGGTGCCCAATCCTTCAGCGAGAGCTGAAGGAGGAGACGCAGTCACTGTCGTCCTCTGGAGCTTCGGTCGTCTCGTTCGAAGACGACGACGAATCGATGGTTTCGCTGATGTCGTCGTTCTTACGGTATCTTCGTCGTCGAAGAATCCTCTGACTTCCCCATCTATGGAGATTGAGGTAGTCGTTGAAGGTGCTCTAGTGGTTGAGGGGACAATCGACGTCGTTGAAGGAGCAGTTGTCGTTGAGGGAACAATCTTCGTCATCGTCGTTCTTCTGGCGACTGCGGGATAGACCTGAAGGAGGACGGAGGGACGAAGACATTGGTGATGACAGTTCGGTACGCGCCTCTCTTATTTCGAATGCTCTCAGTAATCCGGAGAGCATCAGAGATAGAGAGAGGAGCGTGTCGACTTGTCAACACTAGATAGAGGACATGCAACTGGACAAAAGTGCGACGATGATGTTCCAAAGATCAATACCTTATCAATCTTCAATTTCTCTCTGATCTGCTCCGAGAGAGGCACTTTCTTCGCTGGTTTATCCTCGAACGGCCACACGATCACGCCAGTGTCCATGTCAACCAGACCCTGAATTATTATTTTTGTGTTACAAAAAAAGGGGAGGAAGGAATCATCGATCGATGAATCTGAGAGGCTTAATCAAGAGGTGAAACATATTTGAACTGTGTGTCTCTGTCTCATTCTAACCTTGGGAGGAACGGAGACGCCGGCGTCGAAATCGACCACCTTTGCCGCTGATCCGGATTTCTGATGCTGGGCTCGCTCTGAAATTCTCATTCTCATTTCCTGTTGCCAATGCGCTTCCATGTATTCCCTACCGGTAGTAGTGGGCGCTTCCTCAGTGACTGCTTCCGTTGTGGTCGGTTCGGTAGTTGTAGTGGTAGTTGTGGAAGTAGTCGTCGTCTTTCTTCTACGTTGAGGTCGAATCGTCCTTGTCGTGGTGGGAGCTTCAGTCTGCAAGGGATTACTGTAGTCAGTCCTCGATAGCTATCCTACCGTAGTTGTGGTGACTCTTCTCTCCTCGAAGGAATCCTCCTCACTGCTCACGTACTCCAATTGATCACTATCGACGAGGGTCGGGTGGTGGACAGTCGTGGGAGCTCTGAGAAACAATGTTGGTCCTACGCATACACTAACAAGTTTCAAAAATGAATAGAATGATACCGAGTGGTGGTGGGGGCCTGAGTAGTTGTCCTGGTAGTGGGGGCATGGGTCGTGGTAGTGGTAGTGGGTGCCTGTGTGGTAGTCGTTGTGGTAGTCTCCGGGGTAGTTGTGGTCGGTTCTTCGGTCGTGGTAGTCGAGACTTCGGGAGCGAACGACTCAATATTGATCGGCTGCAATTAATGTTCGTTAGAATTCCTCTTTCAACGTTGTTATACTTTAAAAATAGTTAATACACTAGGGTTATCACCTCTTGATCCTCACTGCCGAGAAGCCGCGAGAAACCCTCGGAGATGATGTCACGAACCTAGATAGCAATTTGATCAAGAATACTGGTCCAACATAGAATCAGAAAGGATTGGAGACACATCTGCAATTGCAAATGAGTTTCACACTTGTCTGAAAATCTTTGAGCAAGCTGAGTTATTCGATTCGATCTTCACCGGACATTCAAATAGTAATAAAAATTCTTCTGGGCGACAGTACCTCATCGACACTCGGTGGTGGCGGCACTTTGGATCTGCTCGCTCGAGTCGTTACTTCCTCTGTCGTCGTCGGCCTCTCAGTCGTCGTTGTCGTAGAGGTGGTCGTTGTGGCTCTGAAGGGTCTCAGTTTGACGTCATATCAGTGCGTTCGCCTAAGAGTCGCCACCCCACCGTACAGCAAAAAATGACTCGTTGATTTTTTCACATATTTCGATAGCCCTAAAGGTCCTCTATCGATTGCAGTCATTTTCAAGTGCCTGTGATCTTAATTTGCTTAATTACGGTAGGTCAAAGTAAGGTACTTTTTAAGGTTTTTCTGACATAAAACAGAGCGATGTTTATCAAATTGGCTGAAAATCGGGCTCCGGGGCTATTTTCATGCGCTAAACACGCCTGTGCACTTTATTTTTCATGATTCCAAAAATTTGCATATTCATGTAAATTTCAATCGAATTTTTCTCGAAAACGAGGAAATATACTATTCCAATTTTTTGATATGTTGTAGCCATTGATCAGAGCTCTGCAATGCGCCCGGTCTCGACTCGTGGTTAGTGTGTCTTCGTAGTTAAATCCTTAAAGAACGAGAAATTCCTAATAGAGAAAAACCCTCATTTCACCCTCTTTTCCACTCATTTTGCGTCATTTAGAGCGCCCGTGCGGCGTGAAATGATCGAATCGTCTCATTTCACGCCGCACTGGCGCCGTAAGTGACACAGAATGAGAGGAAAAGAGGGTGAAATGAGGGTTTTTCTCTATTAGGAATTTCTCGTTCTTTAAGGATTTAACTACGAAGACACACTAACCACGAGTCGAGACCGAGCGCGTTGCAAAGCTCTGATCAATGGCTACAACATATCAAAAAATTGGAATAGTATATTTCCTCGTTTTCGAGAAAAACTCGATTGAAATTTGCATGAATATGCAAAATTTCGGAATCATGAAAAATAAAGTGCACAGGCGTGTTTAGCGCATGAAAATTTCCCCGGAGCCCGATTTTCAGCCAATTTGATAAACATCGCTCTGTTTTATGTCAGAAAAACCTTAAAAAGTACCTTACTTTGACCTACCGTAATTTAGCAAATTAAGATCACAGGCACTTGAAAATGACTGCAATCGATAGAGGACCTTTAGGGCTATCGAAATATGTGAAAAAATCAACGAGTCATTTTTTGCTGTACGGATTTTTTAAGAAAGTGGCGATTCTTAGGCGAACGCACTGATATTCGATGCTTTCGATGGTACCTCGTGGTAGTGGTGGTCGGGGCTTCAGTGGTAGTCGTTGTCGTGGGCACTGCTGCAGTCGTCTGGAATAGGTCATTTCGTATCAGAACATCTTGTATTTATTCAGAAGAGAAATTCGATAAAATTGGTAGCTGTTGAGAGTGCATGAAATTACGATAACCTTCTCCTCTTCGATTGTATTCGAAGCCTTGTCCAGAATCGTCTCGAATTCCTGTGAAAGTGCATTGAAGACCACGTCACACTGTGAGGTGGAAACCGAGGAAAACTCTCGCCAAAAAGTCAACCAAAACTATTCCAAAAGTGCTAATAATGCGATAGAAGTGCGACGACCCACTTGGAAGACTTCGTCAAAGACATTTCCTTCTGTGTTCCACGTCGCCGGATTCGCACTGGCGTGTTTCTATGAAATAGGACTTCACTCAAATCAAGGAAAGAATGACACACAAATGCTGAAATAAAGCGTATTACGCGATTTTGAAATATTTGAGACCGAAATAAGCGTCGACGGACATTTTACGGACGGGAACATAGAGAAAAATAAGTACACACTTTGAAGTCGTCGACACTTTGATCAATCGCATCGATTACTTTGAAGCCGTCAAAATCGTCAAAG
This sequence comes from Pristionchus arcanus, assembly GCA_900490705.1. Classification (NCBI taxonomy): domain Eukaryota; kingdom Metazoa; phylum Nematoda; class Chromadorea; order Rhabditida; family Neodiplogasteridae; genus Pristionchus; species Pristionchus arcanus. The sequence goes on along the minus strand of LS486950.1, from coordinate 957,280 downwards.
TTAAAGGCCGCAGCGGCTGCAGCAGCGATTTCATCTTGCTGCAAGGATTATCTGAGCTGCAATCCCGTAATTATCAAGTTAGTGGTGAGTAGCGCAAGCTTGTTAGTAGAAATTTGATTTATTAAGATAATTCAGCTTCTAATTACCTGTTTTAGATGGACTTCGATGACGTCATCGTCTTCATTCAACGCGCGTTCGTTGCTGTAGAACTCACGAGATGCCTGGATGGGGTTAGAAAGGCTGTGGGGGGGGGGGGGGATTTCACAATGTAGAGCTGATTGAAGCAAACATGCTATTCTTTTCATGTGTACTAAGTATCTCTAGTATTTCACACCAAATATATTCAGTATGTAGTCAGACCATAGCGTAAGGGGTTGGCATAAGCGGATCTATTAGAATAATCTGGTACCTCCTTCTTGTGGCCATTGAAGAATCCAGCAGCGTGCACTTCATCCAGAGGAATCTGTAAATTATTGTTACTCCAGAATCACTCATAGAGTCCAGAAACGAAGAAACATCAACAGGCTCTTCGTTTCCGACCCATAATCGCCTCTCTCACTAGCGTAGTCGCACGCGTTGTCGTAGCTGTGGTAGTCGGAGCAAGCGTGGTAGTGGTGGTGGGATGAAGTGTGGTAGTCGTGGTGGTGGGTAGTGTGGTAGTCCACGCGAATTCGGGTATAGTCATCAACGTGGGATGGACCACTTCTGGTTCCTCCGTGGTTGTTCCATGCCATTCTTCGTCTCTCGTCTGCTCCTCTGCTTCCAGTGAAAGAAAGGCTTGTGCTTCCTCAGTTAGTGCCTGCGAGGAATAAGCAAGGGTAAGACGGTTATCGATTAGGCTGAAAGATTGCTCATCACACAACATGAGTATGATTATTCTTCTACCGAAAAAAGGATGGTCTCGTCAAATCAGTGAAAATAAGGAGCATTATTAGGTTGGCTAGTCACCCAGTGTGTGTTCTAACCTGCTTCTTGTGTCGTTGCTTCTCTTCTGCAGAATCGAATTCCTTGTCCTCTTCAAGGTGATGGTCCTGTTAGCGTTATTTTTATTTATGATTTTAAAATCTGAACCTTATCAGGATTGGTCTCTACGACAATGTCTTCAATGGCTGTAACGGGAGCTGATGAATCCTGGAATATATAATTTTCAAAAAAAAAAATTTGGAACGCTTAGTGAAATGATAAAATGTGCTCACACTGCTCTCGTCCGCAAACCTCTCCGCAGACTCCGGGAAGTTCACTAAAATACTCGATTTATGTGATCGTTCCAGTGGACCAACAGCCAAGCCCCTTTACTACCAGCGAAACTGCGAAGTCTGCCTCAAGCGTTTGGATTTTGGCCTAGACAATTGGTTATGGATAGCTTTGTGAGTATAAGCAGGACGAGCAGAGCACAGAATAGATTGCAAAAAGAGGCGAGATTCGATTTGGTTCAAACCCGGGAATGGATTGAGGAAGGAGTCACCAGGAGCCAGAGTTGAGTCGGATTTCTTAAAATGAGTTTGATTGCGAGGGTTGAGAATCTGGAAACGACAGAGGATAGATAGGGTTATTCAATAAATATAAAACCATGAAATGAGACCTTCGTACTATCGGCATTCTTCTCGGAGGGGCTTTGCTCAGAGGAACCAATGATTTGATCAAGAGCCTGAAGTTATTCGGTTGTTTTTCATAGTTTCATTTTCACAATGTCGTCTTGAATGAAACAGTAAATCTCATTCTCAGATTCAAAAACAGATTAAATTAATGACTGTGACAATCTGTGGCGGAGTGTGCACTACGCGCCGACGTCTGCGATCATCTCTGAATTTTCGAAATTATTATTTGGCAATCGTTTAATTTATCTTATCATATCACATCATCAACTCGTTTCTTCAGTGAACAAACATCAATCGTTTCTCCAAATAGACGGAGTATTCTTCGGCGAAAAAAAGCTAGACCAAAAAAAGTTGTTCACCCTTTGCCTAAGGGTTATGCGGGGGTGCAAAATCGAAAGTGGCGTCAAGGGAAAGAACAGAGGAGGGCGCGCCAGAGATTGCCAATGATGATAGGTGAAGTACCGAATTTACAGCAGGCATTCGATAATTAACGATCAAAAAAGGTTGAACTGACTCATGTGGCGTAACTGCAGCTGCAGTGAAAAGAGCAAGAACGAGGAGGGACCTGCAAATGTGATAAATGAAAATTGAACCATCTGAGTATCTGAAGAAGTCGAGGATGCTATTCCAGAGTCAAACCAATTCAAACGCTTGAAATGGTCCTTGAATCTTTGTTCACCTCATCTTCATTTTTTCTCAACGTTCCACTAATCGCTTTCAAATGCGGAACCTCGGCTCGCAAACCCTGGAATGGCGAATTGATTGGCACGATCTCACGAACTCAATGGCATTATTTAGTGAAGGAATGAGGAAACGAAGAGGCAACAATAGCTATAAAATAGCGATGATTTGGGGGGAATAATATCACACGGCGAGAGGCGCAAAAGCAACATCGAATATGTGAGGTTAGCAACAAATCCGAGGTTAGCTAAAGGGAAGCAATCAAATTCGCGCAGTGTGATAACCAGCCAATTGGATTGGCACTGATTTCGATGGGGGCAAAAAGGTCACCGACGCGTTGATAGGAACAATCGTCTCTCTTTTTACAAGAGGATAAGCGCCAAATCCAAGGTTTTGAATGGTCTGTAGACCATCTGCAATGGTGAAAAGCTTCTCGACTCTCGGTCTGGACTATTTATTATGTTGCGAGAACTTTTCGAGAGTGCAATAGACACAAAAAACAACAGATGATACAACACTAACCACGTCGCTAATTAGGCGTAATGGCAAAGAAAAACAGACGATAAAGTTCCGCACCAGTCAGAGAAAGGAGAGCTGTGAACTAAGCGAGGTCAGTGTTCCCAGAGGCAGGGAGATCAAGTTGGAAGATAGGAAGAGATGGGGGAGGTAATATTGGCAGACACAAAAAGAGCTTCTGCTTTGGTAGAGGAATGCTTAGAAGAGGAAGAGAAAGGAACAAAAAAGGTCGTTTGCGATTAGGATCTCAGACATGAAGAAAAGGGGAAGAAATACGAGCTATGAAGGAACACTACCAGCTGAATTATTGCAGTGACTATTATCTTCACAGTCAAGGCAAATTATCAACTCAAATCGTGTGGTGTTAAAAAATGTTCACTAGCCGGCGAAAGAAAGTGAAAGTTTCCACTCGGATCACGGTAGATTTTGGACAATTGGCTAATCGATAAGCCGCCCTTTCGCCATTTGAGCACTGATCGATGAGGATGATCCTATCTCGAGAAAAGTTCATCGGGATGGGGGAAAAGCTGCCCAATCGAGAGGAGCAAACTGGCTACCTAACCCCCATCCATCTCACTGTCTTTCCCCTCTTTGATCCAGAGTGAAATGCTGCTGTCAAACGATACGCTAATTGGCCTGAAGTGGTAAGTTTTCGGGTGCTACTTCCGCGTAGGTTATGCGTTACTGTTATGAGTATCGGATTTTTTTTGGAGAAACCATTTCTTTCTACGATTAGTTTCTTGCCCACTCAATGAATTTTATATCGATTGTGAAGCATAACTAATTTCTCAGGAAAAAAATCAATAATTATTCGTTCCATCCCTCTCTCTCGGCTCTCTTCCTTCCCGTGAGTGTGAAGGGCGATCATATTGAGACGAGGACGATTTGTAACACTTCCAGCAGGGAAGAAGAGAGGATTGAAAGGTGCCCATTCGCTTCCATCTCGAGTCGTTCCTTTGCTGCACCGTTCTCAATACATATCAAAATATGCGTCTCCTCATATCTACTGCACTAATCGTTGCTGTTGCTCTTGGGTAAGTTTCTTTTGGGAATATTGAATTGCTAATCTGCATGGAGATAATTTCAGTCAAGAAGAGGTGCACGTGACTCTCGCTCCCGCCCTCGACCCATCCGTTCATTCTGGAGTACCCGTTGTTCAGGATGCTCCCCTCGCTGTGAGTATTCATTGTAATCAAATAAAATTGGCCAATGCTTGATCACGGTGTTGAAATCAGGGTAAATTCGTAGTCATGCTGAAACATATCATAATTATGACCTATATCAATCAGGTTTCATCCGCGAACAACGCCCTCACACCTCTTACTCTGCAGCAGCCTATTGAGGTTCCGAATTTTTCAATCATTGGCTTTTCTTCAATCATCAGCGTCATTTTTAATTGAAAAATGGGCGAATATGCGATTCCGTGTTTCACGTTCCCTTTTCAGGTTGCCGAGCCCATCATTCTTCCCGAAGATCTCGAAGAGCGTCAAGATACTGTAGTGAGACAGACTGCCTCTTCCGGGAAGCTCCAACACATTCTCAGGGCGCATTACGTCGGGCAACAGGATAACGAGCAAACGTACGATGATTTTATAATGATTTCCGCACAAATCATCGCTATTTGTATTGGTTCACACATTCGACCGAACAACAATCATCTTCAGATTCGAGGCTCAAGACGCCGCTGAACCCGCAGCTCTGCCCAAGACTCCTCGTGTCTCTCTCAACGAACTCTTCTTCGCTGCAGGACAACAACCTGCTCCAGCAGTCGCAGCCCCAGCAGCACCGGCCCTTCCCTATCCCTACCCGGGATATCCTCCCTATCCCTACGGTGGATTCCCTTATCCGTATGGACCTTATGGCGCTCCATTCGCAGCGCCTGCAGCAATACCTGCAGCAGCCATTCCCACTAGAGTTTGAGCATTCTATGAATTAAATTGTGCCTGTACATAGCTGTTGTTCGGTGAATCAATCCACGTGTGAAATTGTCATATATTTATGGTTGATAAATTTATTTATGTTATTGAAAAATTGATTCCATTGATGGCAGCTATCGTTTACTTATAAGTAGATAACATAGGACATAGGATAGATATACGATTTTTCTTGCAGGGATCGTTTATCGATTCATTCTTCACCGATATGAGGCCGTTTGCGAAAGAGTCGAGCAATGCCTGGCACAGAGAAAAAAATGGAATCCGAGTAAACAACAGTTTCTGGCACTGTTGTGGGTACTAAGATACATGGTCTATGTGGCATGGTCTAAAAATGCATGGTTCATTTTGCATGAGAGGTCAAAATTTAGCGTATTTTTTGTCTTTTCTCATGTAGTTCTGGAATCGATGAGAAAATCGGAAAACTGAATAGAGCCTATAGTTAATTTTCAATTTTAAAACGATCCACGCCTTTACTTTTTTTCTAAAACCATCATGCATTTACATGCATTTTGTATTTTCCTTTAAACTAATTAGTGAGATATTCTGAAATATAGGTCATGTAGCCAATGACTTCGTTGATTCTCCTACGTCGGTTGCTCGCATACAAAAAATGTTGGGCCAAGTTATGGCAAAAATACGGAGGCGAAATCGAGGAAAATCACTTTGTGATTCTCCTCCTTCTCCCTCATTTCACTCCGAGACACCGCGCATTCGCTAGTGAACGCGAAGAATGAAGCAAACGGAGTGAAATGAGGGAGAAAGAGGAGAATCGCGAAGTGATTTTCCTCGATTTCGCCTCCGTATTTTTGTCATAACTTGGCCCAACATTTTTTGTATGCGAGCAACCGACGTAGGAGAATCAACGAAGTCATTGGCTACATGACCTATATTTCAGAATATCTCACTAATTAGTTTAAAGGAAAATACAAAATGCATGTAAATGCATGATGATTTTAGAAAAAAAGTAAAGGCGTGGATCGTTTTAAAATTGAAAATTAACTATAGGCTCTATTCAGTTTTCCTATTTTCTCATCGATTCCAGAACTACATGAGAAAAGACAAAAAATACGCTAAACTTTGACCTCTCATGCAAAATGAACCATGCATTTTTAGACCATGCCACATAGACCATGTATCTTAGTACCCACAACAGTGCCAGAAACTGTTGTTTACTCGGATTCCATTTTTTATCCTGTGCTGGCTATGGTCATATTTGCTCGACTCTCTCGCAAACGGCCTCATATGTGTTTCACAAACACTTTATAACGTTTTTTTTGGAGGAATATGCTCTAAGTGCTTCTTCGAAAACATATTTAAATTCTAATATTAGTGTGAGTTGGAGGATTCTCAAGAGATTTCAAGTGATAACACTACGGATTTTTCAATTATTTCAAAGACGACTATCTGAAGACGAATAAAACATAATCGTCATGGAAGTTACGCCCGATTTTTCCTGTGTTTGTGACATCGCGTTGTAAGACATAATAGTTTATCCGGTATATAAATTACTCGTACTCAATGACATCGAAACAACTCATCACCTAACCAATTAAATTACAATCAAGGACGACCAATGTAACACTTCCATGGGCACAGTTATGTACAGACAACAAGGGGGGATCATCTCTCCGAAGGACGAGACAACGGATGGCACTTCTTATGCGAAGGGCGCGACCGGTGCAGCAGCAGCAGCAGCCTGAATGATGGCTGCAGGGTCGGAAGTGATCGGAGCCGGCTGTTGGTATCCAGGAGGAACGATGATCAGAAGACGGGGCTGAATTTATGGTTTTTTCATTAAAATTTCAAAATAATTAATGCGAATCGAGTAAGTATTCACCTGTCCGTAGGCAGCAGGAAGGGGATTAGTAGATGATGAGAGAAGGGTGTTCAGATACGGCTGATTCAAGTAACCAGGGAAGGGGTAGGGAGAAGGCCCCGTTTGGGGGTACGTCTGAAACATTTGGTAATTCTTCCGAAGCGTAAAATCTAAAAATAAATTCAGAAAAAAAGACGAACTTGAACGTCTCTAAGTGCACCTTGATGCTCGAGAAGAGGAAGACCTTTGTCACGAATCTGAATTATCTTTCTCGTTGCTCAACGCTTTTTAAAAGATTCGTTTCTGTTTCTCAGTTACGTTTCAGGATCTGCATAATAGTCTAGAGAAAAAGTGAGATTGATTGTATGCGTCCATTCGGTAGAAAAAAAATATACCGAATCGAGTGGTTGATGGTAGATGGAAGTCCATTTTCCCTTTGGAGAAATGGCCACAATCTCGGATTCGTACTGTCGCTTCACGCGAAGGGCGCTAAATTTATAATTTCAAAAAATTCAAGAAAATCGATAACATAGACTACAGTAAACTCACGCAGCACTGGCTACCGTAACCAGCACAGCGACGATCAGGACTTGACGCATCCTACAACGAAAATGTGAAGATTTCGTTACTTAAATTAATCGATAAATGGCGCGGAATCAAGAGAAAAGTGTCCACTATCGTTGAAATGAGCTTATAAGTGAGTGGTAGTTGCACACAATTGAGTGGCCTTGCTGACTGTTCCAGTCTCTATGGTTCCGCTCACTTTTTCTCGACCATCGAGAGATCGTCACTAACCACAGTAAGTCCGAGAGAGCGGAGGAAGTGATCATTACGAGCGGAATTGAGAACGTGTCGAGAGTGTACAGTGACTCTCGAGGTCGAGAGCGGGGATCTCAATGTCATGGAACAATCGCCTTACTGTCCTCATGTCACACAGTCAATCGTTGTGTCTAATCAGCGAGATAAGAAGACTCAATGCCATTCGAAGAGCCAATTGGAACAATACGGCAGGTTCGATGACTGATTAGCTATGAGATATTTCATGAGGCCATATCCGGTCCAAGGTGGCGATCGATAAATGTACCAATAACACCGGTTTTATCATTGATTTCAAATCTGTTCTCTACAATGGTTTGGGTCTGTCCACAATCAGGTCGGTTTCTTGTCCTCTTTCGTCTTTGGATTCTCCGTTCCATCTTCTCCTGTCTTCGTTGTCGACTTCGTACTCTTAGCCGTCTGCAAAGGGAGCGGAGTAAAGGGAAAGATCAAAGATCAAGTCGGTTACAGGTTTCTCTGGCTGCGTAGGAGTCGGCACTGGCACGGGAGTCGAAGCGGCCGGCACCTCAATTTGATCATCCAGTCAATTCGATCATCTTCAACCATTCCTCTCCTCTTGTTCTATCCCCTGCTCTACTAAGAAGACACCACAGTTATAATTCAGCTTTTATTTTCGCAAGAACTGTCAGTTTCATGCTAACCAAAATATTGATTAGTCTACTGCGAAGCTAGGACGATTATTCTGTACCTCGAATGCAGGAGTGGCGGGGGCCGATGGAGCAATCACCGCGGGCGTTCCTTCCATGGGAGTAGTCGGGGCGACGACGGGCGTTCGTGCAACGGGCGCAGCACCCGCTGCCTCCTGAAGGAACTACTTTTATTGCTTCTGGGCCTATTCTTCGTACTTCAAAGGCCAAAACGGGCGTCGCCGGAGTGAGGGGCGTGGCTATGGGTGTAGCTCCGGCTGCTGCGTCCGGAGTGGCGCCCACTGGAGCCAGAGGAGTCACCACAGGCTTCTGGAAAGCTCATTCCTTGTCCACGGTTATCATTAGATTCCTCTACAGTCTACCTCAATGGGCGTTGGTGGAATGGCAGATGGGACGATCTTGTGTGGTGTCCTCGTCCTCGTCTTCACTGCTGAACACGGCGTCTTCGGGAATCCAAAACTGCTCGACGTCCTTTCCGTCTTCGTCTGACTTTGACTGTAGCGAATGTATCGACGACGAACGGGAACGAACACGATTATAGATAGAACTGAACGAAGAAGGAGTGAAAAGAGATCAAAGATCATTCCTACTTACGGATGACGAAGATGAGAATGATGATGATGAAAGTGATGGCAAGAATAAGATGAAGGACCGCTGAATTAGAAATGGTTGCTTCCAAAAGATCAAAGATCAACTGACGAGATTTATCGCACATAATCGTGTCTCGGTGTTTTAGTTGAATGTATTTCTCCTTGCGAGAGTCGATCTTGGACCAAACACCTTCAATTGATTGGTTTCAGTCGTTGGAGGAGGTGCAAACTATAGTGCGCCATACGGTTCGTTGGCTCTTCATTTCGAACTCTTTCTCACCACTCGATCGGTTGAGAGAGATTGAAATGATTAGACTCGACCAGTACTGCGCATTCTAACACTAACCGGTCGTCTTATTGCAGACAATAGCGGTGATGTAGTTGGACGACGTCCATCCGTGTCCCCAATCGTCGCTGCAACCACACTTTCGACTATTGTGTTCAACAAGATGCGTCTAATGTCACAGAGATCAAAGGCCAGAAGCGTTCAAGGAGCCGAGTCATTCAGTGCCTACTCCAAACCTTGATCTATTCTCGTGCAACTCACATCCATAGAGCAGCTCCATCTTTGCACTCATACTCGTACAGAGTCAAATCACCACTTGCATTCACGACTTTGTGCACGAACATTTCACATTTCTTGCTGCATCGATCCTCGATCGCACAGTGGCCTCACAATTATCAGATTCCATACTTTCGAAAATGGAGATAATACCTCGAACTGTGATTGGAACGAGTAGTGCGAGAAGGAAGAGAACGACCATCTGAGGGTCGACCACTCGGAAGGAGACCAAGAGAGAAGAATGAGGAGAGGAGAGAGAGAATGGGAGAATGAAGAGAGGGAAATGAGGTTCATGATTGATTTATCCGTTGAACAAAGATTCGTGATTTCAAAATTGGTTCATAAATGAGCAGGCAAATGGCAGGAACAAGTAATAATTTTTCACTGATTCGGTATACGTAAAGCGAGGATCAGAAAATGATTCGAGATTGCTCAGGTCTTCCGGATACTCGTGATTTGATTGTATTGTTCATGGGAACGAGTTCTTCTTTATCCACAAAGATTACAGGTGGGTTGTCGAAGAATTGGATATGGCGGAGGTATTGAATGTAGAGTAAAACGACCTGAAAGTGATTGTCATCCTTTCGACACAACATAAACTGAATCATCAGTGCAGTCAGAAAAATGTGAAAAAATGAAGAAAGTGATGAAAACGAACTCTATAAAAGTAGATAATCGATACCACCAAGACGACTCCGATGAGTATGGACACTACAATAATCCATCTCGATTTCTCAGATCCGATTATAATCGTCTTGTTATCCTTGACACTTTTTGTTATTCTTAATTTACTGAGGAAACCGACCACAATTGGAGAAGCTGCGTGAAAGATAATTGCTGTGATCTGTAAGCATCATTGATTTTGTTGCGAATGTAAAATAGTAGCAAAGTACCAACCTCCAAGTACCCATACGCATACATGGCAAGCTTATTTCGCTCATAGATTCCATATACGAAAATTGCCGCAATTATTGAATTCCAAAGTATGATCATTTGATCCTTCGTCGATATCTACAATGATGATTATGAAGAATATCTTCTCGAAAACAACCCACTTCTTCACTGAACATCAACCATAAGCAGAGAACAGTCGTAATGAGAACTCGAAGACCAACGAAGAACGGAATTACTTGCTGTAAAGAAGTGATATTTCATAGAATCCGGGAAGTTTCTTACTTTAACATGGAACCCGCAGCAGGGAAAGACCCGATATGTATCCGGATTTTCGTTTCGAGCATTGCTCATCTTAAAAGCACAATTTAGAGTGCGCAATACGGGTCGTCGTATCTTCATTTCACACACTCTCTCGACCGGTGCAGTAGTGAGAGAGTACGTGAAATGAAGAGACGGCGACCCGTATTGCACACTCTTGTACAATTGTGTTTGGTTTAAACGATAGTAGCACGCGTTGCGATGTAATGAGAGATAACGGTGAAAAAAGGAAAGATGTCACGCGTTTTAGCGTTGTTTCCGTAACGAGTAATTGCGCACGTTTTCCATAATGCGTGCTTGCGTGGGAATGTAATGACAGTTTCAGAAAGTGATGGCATCGAACTGAACGGCTTCGGGACAAAACAATAAAAGGAAGAGAGAAAGGAATGATTCATCGAAACTACTCTTTGAACGCAACACTGAGAGAATGCAATCGGATGAGTGGCAGGGAGAAAAAGGGGAAGGGAAGGGCATCGATCTCTTCCTTCCTTCCCCTATTTCTCCCCCCTCACACGTGTTTTTTGGCTGCACTCTCTAACCAAGAGATGGTCAGAGAAGGCAAAAGGAGAAGATGAATGTTCGTTCCCATCGGTGCCCTTTATCGTCCCCTTCCTCTCATATGCGCATAGAGAAGCCGAATTGTAAACGAGAAACAGCAATCGTCTTTTTTTCGACCAAAAAATATGCAGCTACTGTGATGCAATTGTAAACACTTTTATCGACATTGAACTATACAATATTTGGATGATTTATCCACACTTGGGCAGCGTAGCCTTACAAGCATTCATTGAGTCGAAGTTGATGCCAACTTCAAGGACGTTGCAGATGTAACTGAAATGTTGATCATGAAGAAATATTATAAATCTTGAATTTGACAAACCCCTTCACTTGCTGCCCGCAGTATTTGACGTAGACGTCGTCCATACATTGAACGAACGGACCCCATGGCCTGCAATGGTCCCACAGATGAAACATGCTCGAATACCATCATTGATTATTTCTCACTCACTTGCAGTAATCCCCATCGGACACATTCTTGATCGCTGCCTCCACAGTATCCGTGCACTTTTTTCTCTCGTCCATGTGAGAAGTGATTATGCTGTCGAAGCAAACGAGATTATCCTCCATGACTGAAATTTATACTATTAGATTCTGAGGCATTTCAATTCAATTTCAAATATGTTTCGACTGTAGCAGATATAACGAACTTGCAGAATGATGTCGTTAATTTTCACTGGTAGGAATATGAAATACTTACACTGTTTGTTGTCGCACATATATGCGCGGACGGGGAAATCAGTGGCGTATTCGTAAGCGTCTGTCTGAAAGCAAATTGATGTCAGTTCAAAATATTATGGCCACTTTAACATTTCGTGGACTTACCAGTCCCATTCCATACATATCCTGGAATGCAGCACCAGTCATACAGGGAGAGTTGAAGAGAGGACCGAGACACTTTTCCACGTTTACTTCCAGTCTAAAATTGATTCATTTCCTCTCAGTGTCAAAACGAAAGGTGTTCGGTAAAACCTGTGCGTTCTTGTATAAACAAAAAAGTGCTTACGAGCAGTAGATATCTGCTCCATTAGCTCCGAAATGCGTGGTCAGATCAACGATGATGTTGACGTAATCTTTGTAGGGCGGAAGTTTGGCAGGATTGAGTCCAAAACCGGAGAAGTACGAATCCAGGCACGACTTAGTTTGCTGCAATAGATGAATTTGTTGATTATGGAAAGTATTCGAAAAGTCAATGTGACGAATGATACAAACTGACAGCCAAGTAAGCAGGGGAGCAGTTTGCATCTAACTGACTGCTCTTGACGGCACCTGCAAATATTGAGATTCAAGGCCGTTAAAATAGCTGCTAATCGCACATGGACTTTACCTGATGTAGCAGCGAGTGCTGCGAAAACTGCGAGAAAAGTTGATGCACGAAGCATTGTTGAAGGATGATCTTGATTTCAGTTTCCATCGCATCGAGTTATATACAGCTGATAAGAGCTGTTAGACACGTCTAATCTCTCGTTATCATTGTTCATTCGGTACAATCAGTGACTAAGAGGCGTTTGATCAGCTCCAAATCGTCATGCACACCAAATTTGTGATCTTTCCCATGAAAATTGGACGAATCAATCTTGCGAAACTTTTTGTGAACATCCTGGATGATTTTTTTAAAATTGTAACTTTAATGGTCATTGAATTTAATTGTTATAATCGTCCCTAAATAAATATTAAATAAATATCCAATCCGAACAATATGTGCCCTCAGAGTAAGGGCATCTCACAACACAACATTGCAGTTCAATCAATTGGTTTTATTTCGTTATCTGACTACGTCTGGATTGGATTCAGACTAGATTCAAGTGGTTGCGGCCAAGATTCTTCTCAAAGTCACTTCTTCATCCCGATTGAGTCCAGACAAACGAACCCATTCGTTGAGAGATTCAGATGAGCTCTGAAATCAATAGTATTCATCGATTCATACTAAATTGTACTAACAGCCATCTCTTTGATCTTGTTCACCACTCTTTCTCTCAAATCGCCTCCTTCCGTTCTAACAGCCTCATCGTGGATTGCCTCAACGACCGTCGATACTTTAGCCCCAATCATTCTTGCCTTCCGAACTATATACATATTTCGAAAAATATATTAATTTGCTCAATAGTGTTCTTAGATAGTTACATTACACTTATTTTTATACTGTGTTTTCATAATTCAATGATACCTTTGTTAGAATGCACAGCAGTCTCGGTGAGTTTGTATTCGGCTCGCCTCCCGATATCTGGGGATGGTTGGACTGCAAGTATTGGGAGTAGATTTACAGTAGAATACATTTTTATGTGAAGTATACTTACATCAATGAGATCCAGCAGAAATTTGTAGGCGACTGGACACTCGCTCGACACTCCCGAAAGAGGAAACCACGATAAGAAACGGCTCAGAATCTGTAAGAAATTAAAGAAATAAAAATAATAAAAATTTCAGGTTCCGATATCGATTATTCATTATGTAAAACTCTTTTTACCTCATTGATCCTTCCAGTTCCGACCATTTTTTCATCACAATTCTCAATAATCTTGATCACTGCCGAAATTGCGTCTTCTGTAGCAAGAATGGAACCAGGCAGTTTCGCGTCTGGCCGGCTCATTAACTTGCAGATGAAATCCAGTGAACACACCGCAATTTCCTTCAATTCGGCAATATTCGATTCCTGAATGAGATTGTGAAGCAACTAGTTGTGAATGAGACCAATTTTTTTAGGAAGTAATAATATTGATGAGTTATAACCAACAGCCATTTGTCCGAAGGAATGCGCAGCGAGGCGTCGAATTTTGGATTGATTATCAGTGAGAGAATTGAAGAGGAGTGGAACGATTTCATCACGAAACTCCAGTGCAAACTGAAATCATTTTGGCATCATTGTGTATTTTGGCATTTTGTATTACCATTTTTTAGATGGTCACAATGGAAATATTCAAATATTACCTCATTCACGTATGTATGGAGTATGGTCAGAAATCGGAGCCCCCAATACTTGTTGCTACACTTCTCAATAAGGCGGAAGACGATTGGCATAGTAGGATAGAGTATATTGCAAATGGGCACTTTCTTCTGAACATATCCGTGTAAATTTTAGTCTGTTAGAACCGATTCAAGAGTTAACCTGAAGTAGTCTAAGATATATGTTGACGGCTCTATTGAGAAGGCCTCCAGACTTCTCTGTTCTGGTATTGTGTTCAATCTGAGGATCCTGACAATAAGATATATAATTAGTCTACTAAATGGTTCAGACCACTCACAGTCTCCCTCCTTCTCGTCTCCTTTTCCAATAGTTTCTCCACCATCAATCCTATCTCATTAATCTCAGTCTCTGCGAGGATCTGAGATATATGAAATGGTGAAAACCATGTCACCAATTATAATAGCGATAAACCTCCGTTTCCATTGTGTCTATACAGATGCTCACTTCCTTCACGCATAAAGTTGTCAATTGTCGATCCCTATCTTCTTCAATCAGTTGATTCATAGTTTTCCAGATTTTTGACCAAATCCTTCTCGGTTCGGTATTTGATTCATCCCGTTTGACAACAGCAAGCACGTAATGCAATACTCCCACATACTTCTTAAGCTTCTCTTCTTCATTCTCTTTCCCAATTAGATCAATGATCACTTCCGACAGTTCTTCTCCTAGATCTTCGAATTCATCTGAATGAAGATTAGACGAGCGACCAGTATCATGGCCAACTAACTTGGAAAAAGTACCCATTTCGAAACGAAATTGAATGCATCATTTTTCGCGTTCTTCACCCTTGCAGCTTGTGGTTCCTCGTAGCCTGATATAATCACATCATTTGAGTGATTTATATTGATGTAAGAAGGGACTGAACGATACTGATATTTTTTCTCACCAATCAGAGGAAATCGAAGTGCTCGTATGCACATTTTGATTAAGCTTCTCTTGAGCGACGTAGCATTATCTTCCAAAAGCTGGCACAATTTATCGAAGGAAGAAAGAAAGGAGCAGAAGAAAAAATGATGGACGGGTAGAGTTTCCATGAGTGGGTCCATTACTTTCGATATCTGGAGAAGAGAAGAATTATGAGGTGCATAGGCACTATTATTGTTTGGAAAAAATGCATAATAGTGAAATATAACCCTTGTACCTGAGATTGTGACTGAACGAATTGTTCGCTGCCCACAGCAACAGCAAGGTCGTTGACTCCATTGAAGAGATCGAGGAGAAGATACTGAATGGAATGAAATGATGAATGACATATGCATCGGACAGTGAAACTCATTTTCAACATTTAGCATGATATTCCCTCAATTTGAGATCAACTTCATACTAAATGCACACCTCTGAGTCACTAGGACATTGACTGAGAGCAGTAGTAAGCAGGAGCATCAGAGACTTGAACTTTGTTTTTGCAGCACTCTGAAGAAGACAAAATAAGATAAAAGTGAAATTAGACTTTAAATGAGCCATGTAAGTTGATAATATTTTTTTGTCTCTTACCTTGTCGATGATCTTTAGACTGCTGCAGAGAGCTTCAGAAATAGCCTCTATGAAGCGAGTCGTCTTTAGTTCTCCATCTTGTGATCCTTCCACAGTATTCGGAGGGGAAATATTCATCTGAAAGCCGATGATTTAGGACTGAATGAGACTAGTCGCGCCCTACTTCACAGTCGAGTATGGTAGCTGGTGGCTACGGTAAATCGGGGAGAGGGACAAAGGAAGGGAGGAGAGACCCCTCACGGTCCACTCAATAGGAGAGAATGAGAGAGAAATGAATGGAGAATGAAAAATATTGATGAAATTATTGAAATATTGAAAATGCAAAAATAATAATAAATGTCTCTTTCGTAGTTCACCATACAACGAGCGGCCGTAGGCCGCTCGCGGTCGCTTTGCGAGTGAAGAATGAAGAATGAATTCGACTCTCACTTTCTCGGATTCTACTACATATCCATAACGCAGTATCTGGATATCTCCAGTTGTTCCAATGGTTTCAATCCGTGCATTCCATCCCATTGTACTCATCTACGTAGACGTCTTCTCACTGTCATTGACAGCATTCTCTTCTCTTCTCTTCTACTAGATACTTCTCTCTCCTTCTTCTCCCATAACTCGTCGAATTGACTATTGAGGGATCTCTTCTACCTCCAACTCTTTCACGGACATTGAACATTCGACTTCTCCTTCCAAAGAGAAATGACAGCGACTTTCCTAGTATTTTCAAGAGAGAATTTCGTTCTATTCAAAGGAAACGTGCTACTAATCTCCCCTTCTAATACATTGGTCATCTAGAGAATTCAGCGTAGATCTCTTTAGTAGATTCCCCTTCCTCTCTCATTGTTTCTTCTTCTCTTCCTCTCTCTATTCTGATCCCCTTTTGTTCATTCCACTATCTTCACTAAGAACTACTACTACTTTTGATCCAAATACTGGAATAGTCCAAATTGGAAGACTGAAGGGAAGAAAGAAGGGCGGCAATAGAATGGAACAAAAAACAGTTGATTGAAAGTGCAAGGGAGCCTTTTCCCTCCCTGGAGAGAAAAGAAGATGGAGGGTCAATTTCCGAAGTGGTTTCTATCTGTTTCCATCAAATAGATCGACCATTCCCTTTTCTTTCTTCTAGACGAGCGGCCGAAGGCCGCTCGCGGTCGCTTTGCGAGTGAAGAATGAAGAATGAATTCGACTCTCACTAATCCAATTTATTGCGCTCGATTCTGTCGTCCGGAAAGTATGAAATTCCCCTAAGTATAATAGATTTTTGTCTATCTACTAGTCACAATTTTCTCCTTAAAAGTGCGTGTAATAATTTCTCTTGCGATTATCGTAAACTTCAAATGTTCTCAAATTTCACCATCTATGTATTTATTGACCATTTCATCACATGATTGATGAGGATGTAGAGAAATAATTGATGCATGCTGATTAAAGTTATTTACATCGCTCTGTCTGTTCACAGCCTTTTGAGCCCCTTTGTTCTTTACAGACAGGGGTGAACAATGCGACAATTATTCGCGCCAAAATCCGACGCGAAAGAACTTCAATCACCCGCTCAATTCTTCGAGATACAAAATGTGTATCACAATTTTCCTGACCAATTTGATTTCGAATGAGAACCGGAATTGAGTAACCATTTTGTACTAAAGAAAGCGTGTATGTCGACTGAATCCTCTCTCCCCTCTCTCTTCCCCCAACTTTTTTCCTCAAATTTCTCAGTCAACCATGGAGGAAACACTGGAACTGATGCCAACACCGCCATCTTCACTCAATCTTACTGCTCTTCCACCCGATATTATCAGAATAATAATTAGCATGGAAAGAGATTCGATGGATGCAATGATATTGGTCAGTTTTCCCGTTGTAACTTTCGAAAAAGATAAGGCGGGAAATGTATTCTTCCAGTGAGAGATTTTTTTAGATCTGTCGGTCATGGAATTCACTGGTTTTAGAGTACCTCGCTCAAAATAAACTTCCTCTTGAGCGACTTCATCTTCACAGGATTCTTTCACTTGAAGAAAGTCAAAGTGTCACGGTAAGAAAATATTCGTTATTAAAATGCAGATCGTAGACCGCGGAATGCACTAATTTTGTGTTTTGTGCGGTATTGCAAGTTATATAACTCATATCTCCATTAGTACAGCCTCCGAAGGAGCCACAAGTGCACATTTATGCTGTTATTCCCAAGGGATACGAGAAGAGAATTGGAGTGAACGAATGGCTGACGATTCAGCAGCAATTCAACGAGGTGATTTTACAAATCTCCAGAAAATGAGATACGTATCTCTCGTCAGAATTGTATTTTAGGCAATCGAGGTTACTCCCGAACCACAGAAGTTCAGAGAGCGACTGTCATATAAGAAGATTCTCATTTCTGTCTTAATTCTCTCTCTCGCCTCAGTCATCACTCTATTGATAGTTTATCGTAATTTAAAGTCCCCATGGGTATTTGCAAGTGGTCCTCTCGTCGTATTAGCTATTCTCTACTCTCAATGTAATTGTAAAGAAACGAAGGGCGATAAGTATCGATCAGATCGATTCACTCGATTTATCTCTTCGTTCTCACGAATCGAAAGCCTTATTCTTGATGATGTGTACGATTCATATGATTTATATTTCGACTCAACAATGTCCACCTTCGGAGATATTTCCATCGAAAGAATTCTACTGAAAACAGAAGAATGCGGCAAGGGCCTGAGGTAGGTATGTTTCTCCTTGATCATGAAATTCAATTATTAACATTTCAGGAAGCGATTTGTCAAACTGACCCGAAAGCATGATATTCGGCATATTTCCGTGATAATAAGCATTTGCAACTTTATTGATATACGTAGAAAACTTTCTTTTTTTTTTAAAAAATAATTACCTCATTATTTATCAGAGATGTTAGATATTTCAGGAGAATTCATTCTTGCATTGGCAAGGGAGGGCTCAACTGTGAGCATCTATGAAGAGAACACAAATTCAAATGATAATCGAAACAACACATATTTTCATATGTCGAAAGATTATTGGAATGCAATGATCAAGTATACGAAGGAGAAGGAGGGAGTTCAGTTGGAATTGACTTCCATTGATGACGATAATTTCAATGAAATGATTAGCTCAACTCGTGTTTGTGCTTGCATTTCAAATATAATTAAAGATTGCGAACTTGGCAATCGTGATTGCTCTTTTTCTGAGAGAGGATTCAGTCTATAAAACATTGTATTTTCGCTGTTTACTATCAAACATATTTTACCTAATCATTATCTTTGTCGTGTTCGTTTCTACTGAAGTCACATCACATATCCAGAAGTTGGGCCACTGTAAGACAGCCCACCACTTATCTATTTTCTGATATCGATTTTTTACACTATTTTGTGTACGAACAGCGAAGAACAGGATTTCAAAAAGAATTTCTCATCCTTACAAATGTCCAGCCAGATGGGTCGCACTAGAGGAAGCGCGGAGATCGATTCTAGTCTCTCCCCTCCTCCCTTCTCCCATTTCTCGACTCTTTTTCCTCAGTCAAACATGGAGGAAACACTCGAACTGATGCCAAAAGAGTCCTCTTCTCTCAATCTTTCCACTCTTCCTCCAGATATTATCAGAATTATTATTAGAATGGAAACCGATTCAATGGACTCGATGAGACTGGTCAGTTATTTGTCTTTTTTTTTCGATAGATTGGTTTTTTTTATTCTTCCATTCTATTCATGAGAGACGAAGTGGTGTAGTGGTCTATGGCGCGCCCCGCCATTCCATCTCACCCGGGTTCAATTCCCGGTCGTGTCACCGTCTCCGCCAGACCAAGGCGCCCGAAAGGGGAATTGGGAGTGACTAGATCACGCGGTAAAGTAGGTCCGAAGAAGAGATTGGGCCCTCCGGACTGAATTGGCCTAATAATCACTGGCCTAGCAGTGATCTCCCGCAGGACGCAAGTGCCTTGATTAACGGGATGACCTTTACCTTTTTACCTTTACCTTTATTCTTCCATTGAGCAATCTTTATAGATCTCTCGTTCCTGGAATTCACTGGTTCTCGAATATTTCAAAGACGTTCACAATAAACTTCCCCTTGAGAGACTTCATCTCCACAGGATTCTTCCACCTGCTGAAATGCAGACTATAACGGTTAGAAAATATAAATAATCAGCGAAATGAGATCGAGACCTGTTAGATTCCGTGCCCCCAACAGTTTATGCCATGAAATTCACTCTTTGAGTCTTGCCGCGCTGATTGCACTATTTTTTTAATAACTTTTTTTTTCTTGCTTTATAGATAGCTAAATATGTTTTTGCAGAGACGAGTCGGAGGTCCCATCGGATTGTGGATAAGTGAGAGGAAATTAGTGCAACCTCCGAGGAAACCACAAGTGTATATTCATGCTGTTATTCCCAACGGATACGAGAAGAGAATTGGAGTGAATAAATGGCTGACGATTCATCAGCAATTTCCTGAGGTAACCCTAGAATTCGGGTCTCGTTGTTTTTATTAACCAGCTAATACGTGCGCGTGAAATGAAGAGGTGAAAATTCGTATTAAAAATCATAAACTAAAAAATATAGAAAAATTACAGGCAATGGAGGTGACTCCTGAACCTCAGAAGTTCGTTGGAAGTGTTCCATACAAGAAGATTCTCGTGTATTTCGTGATTCTTATCGCTTCAATCCTTTCTCCATTTGTAGCCTTTCTCAGTTTCAAATCCCTTTGGGCATTGGCAATAGGACCCCTCGTCGGCCTTCTATTATCGCCCCTTATCCTCTGTCTACGCGATTCGAAGGAAACGAGAAGTGACAAGTATCGAACAGCTCGATTCACTCGATTCATTTCGTCGTTCTCACACATTGAAAATCTCATTCTTGATGATGTTTATGAACCGTGCGATAACTATTTCGACTCAACAATGTCCACTTTTGGAGAAATTCAGATCGAAAAAATTATTCTAAAAGCATCAGAATGTGGCAAGGATATGAGGTAAATATATTCGAACACAAATAAAAATATCAATATTGATTGTTTCAGAAAACGAATCATCAAATTAACTCGAAAGCACAACATAAAGTATGTTTCCGTAATAGTAAGAAAATGCACTTCGTTTGACATTCGTAAGTTTTTTTTTAGGATTTTTCACAATTGAAAGACTTGCACGAAATTTCAGGTAAATTTGTTATCGAACTTGTAAGGATGGGTGCAACTGTGAGCATTTATGAAGAGAACACAAATACGAATGATAATAGAGACAATGCATATTTTCTAATGTCAAAAGAATATTGGATTGCAATGATAAGTTATATGAAGAAGGAGGGAGTTCTATTGAAATTAATTTCAATGATACGATTTGCTCATCTCGTGTTTGTGCTTGTATTTCTTGTAAAATTGACGATAACGAGCTGGGTTATCGTGACGATTTTTTTGTCGAGAGAGGATTCAGCCGATAAATTACTGTAATAGGGAGGGAGTGTATTAGGCATTGACTTGAATTTCGTGCCATATCATTCCATCTTCATTTTCTCCATTCCAATCGCAGTTATTCTAACCTTCATCAGCACGCGCCATGATTTCATCATGATGGTGATTTTTCACCTTGTAAACAACTTCGAAACTGATTCTAAATACTGGCTCGAATCGGCTGCGTAGATTCATTCCTCGTGCCTCATTTAGCGCGCCGAGTCATTTAAAGATCTAGACGGAACTCCCAAGTACTTTCACGAGAATGAATCTCATGATATCATTGAGCCACTTCAACCTGAATGATGTACTTCTTAACCTGAAAAGGTTCTTTGAAATGAGCTGAGATGTCTGAATCAGTTTTAAACGACTCGTCTTGGATGAAGACCATCATCAAGGTAGATTCAGCCATGTCGTCATTTTTCAGAGACCAGCACTTTCGCTGTATTACGACTCTGTGAGGCTCTCCAGACAAAGTTCCATTTTTTTGCTGGGCTTTCTGAGTCAGTCACGATGATAAATTGACTCTACTCTGAATTTCCAAACTTTCTTCTGAACAACAATGTTCTTGACACTTTTTAACGGTCACCGGTTGTCTCCTAACGAGAGGTTTTGTGTCCATCCGCCTACATCCCACTTGTGAGATCTCGACAAAGGCAAAAATGCGATGTAAAACACTAAATTGGATTAATTAGAGAGATTCCCATGATCGCTTTTTGCGAGTTCCGAGAAATTCAAGGAAGTGATATGAGATAGAAGTAGTTTCAGCTTCGAATATTGTGAATCACTGATAAGTCTGCACTAGCGTTGAAATCCCGATTAAAGTGTAGACAAATGCTTCAACAATCTCTCATATTCCAATGGATTTCCGGTAGACATTGGCGTAGTTCAATCTAAGATCGTGCTGAAGTGTACATAGGCTGCATTTCGGAACTAGAAAGGAGCCTCTGAAAGGCTTCCCCCCTTGCGATCACTGTCATTGACGAATCTAGTGTAGATCTTGATCGAGAAATGGTCAAGCCTAGGCGAATTAGCATATTGGGCAAAAATGTAATCCATAGCGAAACTGTATTTAGTGATCATTCTCAACTGTTCATCTCATCTCTGTGACCATTTGCGCAATGTGAACCAATCAGGAAAATGATATTAATTCTTCAATCGAAAAACTGAAAATTTTGGCGAAGAAACTGTAGACAAACACGAAGAACATGCTCATGAAGCGTCATCGAAGACAAGAAAATTTCTCTGCAGAGAATACTGTGGTTTCATGTTTATGAGTGAGTGAATGCATCGCTTTACTTTCATTCACTACTTGTCTTTGATACATTATTCGTGAGATGTGCAGCATAAAGAGGACATAGAAAGATTAATCATAGCTTTATCGGACCTGAGAATGAAGTAGATTCAGGGTAATTCAGTTGAGATCACAAATAAGAACAGTTAAACTTGGGAACAGGAAGAGATCGGTGCATAGTTGAACAGGAAGTTCGCAGTCATCTTAGATAGTGGAGAAGCATCTTCTGAATCCCTTTCTCTTCTCCGCGAGTTGTTTGGCCGTGTTTGCCTCGATGAAGTTTGGTCGTCGTTCGAAGACGAGATCATCAGGAATGATTTGAATATGGAACATGACTTCGGTAGGTATGGGACAAGGTAAGTCGACTCAAGATTGACCTAATTCTCAAAAATTGAGGCCTTATATAGCTCCTCAATCCCGGAAGCCCCGCCTTCACAAATTAGTGGTTTGGATTGGCCGCAAAAAGGCGACAAAGTAAAGTGGAAAGGAGGCCACTGGCTAATTGAAAGTCAACAGCTTCTCTCTTGAGAATCTCTGATTGGATTCGCATTCGATTAGGTCGAAAATTTGTTTTTGGAAGCCTCCTCAGATCAATTTTGAAGAAGCCTGCAAGAACCTTTCGAAGATGGTGATGATCAATGCACATGTCAACAACAAGGGGTAGTAATTGAGGAGGTAATGATCTGCTAATGTGTATGATTATCTCCACCTTCGTGCCACACAATCTTAAAAATCGAGCCAGTATGCATATATCATTTCCAAGTTTTAGAATCTTTCTTTCTCCTTTCTCTTTCAATATCAGAATCACATCATAAATTATTGCCTTGAACAACGCACAATGTCGAGACAATGGAAAAACTATCGCATTCGTCAAACATTTTTCGTCCCATTTTCAATATGTTCCAGACAAGCAAGAAAATCGCGATCTACGTTGATATATCAAAGATCTCTCGGCCATAATCTCCTTTGATAATCACGTTCGCGTAAACAAGAAAGCCTGCAATAATAGGTCGAGTGAAGCCCACCCAAATCCCTTTTTCGAATCAGCGCCATAATTGAAAGTTTGTTCCCCATTAGGTCTATTAGTACACGGCTGAAGTGGAGGCAAATAACAAACATAAGTCTGATGGAAGTACATCGTCATCAATGGAGCACGTGGTTGGAATGACCTCACAGGGGAGAAGGAAGTCAGATTTCGAATCTATTACCTGCGAAGATGTTACTCATCTTGAACAAGAGGAGCAAATGGCTTTCATATCATGTCCGATACTCGATCAACTTCCAGTTCCTCGTAATTATCAGGATGAGTAAACATAATGCCTCTCGAGAAAGTATAAGAGTGCACCCCCGCAGCTCTCAAGAGGCAATTATAATGGTTCTGCAGTGCACTGATGCAAATACCTACTGGGTACATTAAATATCTGGCACTTATTTCCCCCCTCGAACGCCTACACCGGAATGGGTTGAGCTATATTTCTGTGAAGAGGGCGGGTAACTGGTAAACAAACCAATTGTTGTGCAATTGTGCAGTGATATTTCTAATTTGCTATTGCTGTTATGATTGTGCCTAATTTGTTCTACCTAGTATAGTCCGTTCAGTGAGCGCTGTTAGTGTATTTTTCAAAATATAAGGTTCTAATGGACGCGCTTCGGGGAGTGCAACGACAAAATCGCGTGCATATTATGAAACACCATTGCAAATTCGCCCTTTCGTTCGTTCTCCTGCGCGAACTATTATCTGAGCATGTATACAATTTGCACAATTTGCACATTATTACTTTTCATCCGTGCCATTTCAGTCCTCTTGTTGTTGTCGCCTCATTTTTTGTCGACACGTAATCCTTTTTGTGTACTCGTGTTACTTGACCATGTATAATTGTATCGCTATTATTGTAATGTCAAGGGAGCACTTACTGGAACCCCCTCACAATCAGATGAAAACAACGAGAATTACTTTGAAATGTTCGGATTATGTGCTGCCTCGTAGTGGACAACAAGGACTACAAGTAAACATCACCTCTCTTTGACCCTCCCAGGTCTTCATACTGATACTCACTTGACATTTAGCCATGTTTTGGCCAAGTCTGATATTTGTGTGTTTACTTATCTCCAAGTCTCTAGTTCCCTCCCTCCAAAGGGGGCGGGGTTTCACACCTGGGCACGCCCATAAAAGGAGGCCCGCAGGCCTCAGTTTCGCCGCATTCTTCAGTCAGTCAGTCCTCTGACCGATTTCACGCTCTTCCGAACTCTTACCGTACTCTTCCACCATGTTCCATCTTCCAATCACTGCTGAAGATCTCTACAATCTCCAACGAGTTTCTGTTCCTCGAATCCGACCATCCGCCAGTCAATCCAAGAGGAATTCATCTACAGCTAACGTCTAACTCAAAGGGGAATGCTCGCATACTGGTCTTTCCTCTACCGGTACAACTCTCTCTTCGATCTCACTTGACTATTCCCTAATGAGTCTTCCACGACAGCGCTCACAGAGCAGCCAATTTCTCCTCATTATGTACCTTATTTGTGCGACAAATCGATAAATGATTTGAATTATTCTTTGTGTACGGGGCAAATGGGATGGGATGGTGGGAGTTGCATTGGGGAAGTCTCTCTGCAATTGATAAGAACTCGGTCCTCGAATCTCTTCTTGATCATCGTCAATAATATTCTATTGTACGTAATTCGTCTATTCTTCATGAAATCGACAGTCAGTTTCGCTTCGTGAATGTGATGCATGAGATCAAAGACAAAAGTTCTCGAACTTTCCATGGCACTGTTTTTGTTTGTGATTCTTCACTGCGTTCACACCTTTTTCATAAATTAGCATTCCCCAAATTCCCATGGCATTTGCAATGACTAAGGGTCTAACATGCCTCAAGCGGTACGTACATTTTTCACATACATTTTTATCAACAAAAAGATGGAGAGGGGAAGTTGCTTGTCACGCTCGGCCACTTTTTCACTTGTTCTCTCATAAACATACTGTGCTAAAATTCCCATGTCATTTAGAACCCAAAGAACTAAAGAGCCATGAACGATAGATTTCTCAGGAATTGTATCAACAAAACAGGACGGGGAAGTTACTACACAGAATCACGTAATATAAAGATTTGTGGGTTTAACTCATCCTGCAGGAAGTTTTTGATTAAAGGAGGAGATAATCACTACACCCGCGCAATCTCAACTAGGAACACTTATGCCAGTTTTCTTCTTGTATTTCCTCAGCCAGGATTAGCTCCGGCGAAGCCTGCTAATAGGAGAAATAAAGCTTCGTTTGCATCATTTCGCAGTATCAAGAAGAACTACTCCAGCCACTTTCAGGCTTCGACTTCAGTTCGCTCGCTCCGGATATGCTCCCAAATTGGATTGAGATGTCGAAAATAGAGCCGCCCTCACTTACTTCTACCACTGAACCCAACAATTTTAGCACCGTTCAAAGTCAAATCAGCCGATAGACTGAGAAAACGGCCAATTAGTGTGGGTGTACCAACGAGTGCACCCACAATTAGAACAAAGCACATCTTCAAAGCTAACATGCCCGATATTCCGCCAGTGATCGGACTAGAAAACGTAATGATTAGGTTAGAACGGCAAAGGCAATACCCAGAAGGAGAGATTTTCGTATAAGAGTGCACATGTTTCGCGTACTAAACACCTCAAAATAGCCGAATTCCGGAAACATGGAATGAAACCCGCACAAGAACGGTCTATTTTAATCTACTTATCTACACGCCTACTCAGACATCAACCACCAAACTAGGGAGGGGGATAATCCATTGTGGTCGCGTAGTGTTTTTGACGCGACGAGTCGCCCACTGATCTATGCTTAGCTCACGACGAAATGTCCACTTCCATCGGGATGGTTTCATAGGAGACAGAGAGGGCATCATGAAGTAGAGGGACGGAAGAGATTCGAAAGAGGGAAATACATCGACATCACTAGAGAGATCCAGGGATTCCCCGTCTCGGATTGACATGATACGTAGATTGTTCGTGCCTGTAAGCATGCGTTTCCGCTGGTGTTGTGATCTCAATTCGGAACTGTAAACCAACTCGAAAATGATGAAAGATTCGATGTGAGAAAGCAAGATCAGGTGATATTGAATGCGCAAGGGTGAAGCCTCGCAACGGGGCATTTATAGAACGAAGCCCGATGGGTCCTTTTCTATGCACGGAAATAGTCTCGTGAAGTTTCCGAGGATATTTATAATCAGAGGTATGTTTCAAGATGTTCCAGATAGAGAATTATTGCAAGTGATTGTGTAGGCGGTTTCGTCGCTAAGTCTCCGCAACCAAATGAGGTTTAGCGTAAGAGATTAAAAGATTGGGCGCGAAGATCTTTTTCCAGTTTTCCCGGCGCTTATTGGACTCCGGACATGACAGGAACGTCCACTCTGGAAGATTGAGCATACACTCATTGAAAGAAACTGCATAGTTTACAGTTCCGGGTTCGAGGATTTCCTACTTCCTTGGAGATTCGAAAGCAGTAAAACCAAGCTCTTGAGAAGAGATTTTTCGTCTACTGCGGAAGTTTTCGTCCTCGTTATCAAATGAACACAGGAAATTGGATATTTGAGTGTCAGAAGGTGCGCTAATTGATTTGATTGGACTTTTTCGTTTCGAGAAGTCATCGTGCATTTTAGCGTTATCTTTCATGACATTCCAGCAAAATTGCTCATCGAAATTTTGAGTGAGAAAGGCAGAGAAAGTGCATGTGAAAGGGTTGTACAAAGAGCAAACAGTAGCAAGTTCTCTATGAAAGGCGACGAAGAACTTCTTCAAACAGATTGCCCATCTAGATCCAAAGTTCTTCTCCCCCTCCAATCTCCCCCCATCCTATTCAGAACAGACATTGACAATCCATCGTCACTTTTCGTGCTCACTCACGGTTGTTTCACAGCTCTTTCCTGAGTACGCACCACACTTTTATCACAACCAGCCGATGATAAATATCAAAGGCGGGCAAACTATGAAACATCAGTCATCGTATAAAGGAGGGCAGGATCAACTGATAAATACAGTTCAAAATGGCAATCTGCGAGCGTCTTTCCGGTTTCTTCAGTCGGCATTTCTCTCGCTGTAGGGGAAACTGCAGACCTAATTCGAAATGTGAGTGGGCTGTAAATATTCAAATGTGTCAGAAACTGCGTGTGCTTTATTGATTTCCTTCTGCAAATTGTTAGCCAACTAAGTTTTCGTGACAATGTCTGCACTACAAAAGATGTTTCATAGATCTGCCCATTTTTCCAGATTATAACCTGATAAAAGCTGAATCATCGCATGGTTAGCTATGAGATAACACGCATAGTATAAAAGCTAGAGTCAATCGATGATAAAATCGTCCCAAAATGACTGCTATCAAACGACGAGTTATCAAGTCCTCCAATGGATCATCTCCTTCCAATGGGATCAAAAAGGAGTCAAAACGTAAGTAAAATGACGATAGTTTCTACTAGGGTTGCTGTCGAGATCATGCCGACAAACGGGCGTAAAACGGCACTATCCGAGTTCTGTTTGCACTAGTGATAAGAGGGCTTCTCATCCGGTTTGTCACGAGAACAAGAGCAAATAACATGTGTGAAACATCTCCGAAACTGTGCCATTCACGCCATTCAACGACTCGTGTACTGTATCGTAGACTCTAGGCAAACCTATATAAAGAAATCGGGGTTGTCTGCAAGTTTCGGTGCAAATAGCTGCAATCGTTTGAGTGCTCTTACGGTGCGTGACCTCTTGAACTGTTGCTATCTAGGCTATTTCTGTGCTTGGAGCAACGTTTCATCTTTTCTCCCTTTGCACACTCCATCTACTCAAGCTCCTCTTTATTCTACCTGTCTCCCCTCCCTCCTCTGAGCATCACTCAACCATCTCCGTTGCTCACTGACTGATCAGAGAAAGCGAGAGAGCACGTGAAATGGAGAGAGTCAGAGACAATCTCCTCCTTCTTCTTCACTCCATCTCTGGATTAGGAGGTCACGGGCGTTCTCTAGTGCTCTGGAAAGTGAAAGGAATACTCGGGTCACTGAGCCCCCCTCTTCTCAATAGATTCTCTCCCGATATGGATCTGTCCCCTTTCCATATCTCCCCACTCTCAGAACTTCACTAATTCTGCTTTCGCATATTCTAACTCACTTATTCCGCACGTGTTCCCTCTCCTCACTCTTCGAGTCGGCAAGGGTGACGGGCGGTCTCTTTCTCTCTTCAGTGCGCGAGTTTCTCTTCTCCCATTCTCCCCTTTTTTTGCCCTGTTTTCCATCCCGCTAGTCCGCTATCGTCAGTTGTCTGGTGTCTTGGAACTGTTGCTTGGATATCTTCTCCGTTTCTCAGTTCTTTTTGTCCCTTTCTGCTGCAAAATCACAGTTTCCCCACGCAGGAAATCTCCACAGTTGCTTAGGAATTCGTTGTTTTCGTAGCAGAATTTGGGAGAAACTTTCAATTGATCATGCTGAAACCTGCAGGAAGTTCAGGGACCAGAAATTAATATTGAAATCATTTACAGGTATGACCAACTGCTTCTACCGATGCGCCCCGGGCTCCCTCCTTCCCAAATGGGTCATCATCTGGCTGGTGAGAAGTTGATCTTTGATATTTATTACGCTTCACAACTTCTAGTCGTATGATTCTATTCTGATCTTTGATCTCACCCACGGCATGATCTCTGATTAGTGACTTCATCAATGCTCTAGATTGATCTTTGATCTTTCCTCCTCTCAGGTCGTATCAACAGTCCTCTGCATAATGGACGTCTTCTACACAATGATGCGCCCGTTGACGAACCGAGGAGGCGGATGGCTGTCCATCTTCTATGAACCATGTAAGATACTCTTTGATCATTGATCTTTGGTCTTTGATCTTCGTTTCGTAGAAGTTGAGCTCTGGGTTATAGTTTGTTCATTGTTCATTGATCTTTGAACTACCTACATGCCCCGGACTTGTTGTCCACTGTTGTAGTTTGATCTTTGATCTTTGCAGGGAACATCTACGCTGACGTTGACTATCGATACGCTGATCAGAAGGATCTCGTGACGATGGCGACGGGCCGAGTGATGACCATCGAGATCGTCATGAACGTCATCGCCGTATTCCTGGTGAGGACGACGATTACTAGAATATCGCACACTGTGCAAATTTTGATGCGGCGACGTTTCCCACTAACCACACCACGATCTGCAGAACAATCGGCAGTCGCGGCACACGGTCCTCACCGTATTCACCTCGTCCGCATTCGTCTTCTGGAAGACCGTCTGGTACATGGTACTCTACATCCGACAACCTGAGGGTGAGCTGTGATCTTTGATCTTTGCTATTCAATGATTGATCTTTGATCTTTCATACACCAATTATTTCTTTGCAGGCACTCCCGAGTACATCAACCCCGAGGCGTCTCTTCTTCGTCAGATAATCGTCTTCTGGATCGCTGATGGAATCTGGGTGGTGAGTGATTGATCTTTGATCTTTGAATTGGTCTTTGGTCTCTGATCTTTAGCCTTGCTCCTTTCCAGATCGCTCCTCTCCTCGTTATGATCGCCCTCTGGGATCGATTGGCCAAGAACGATTACAAGTAAATTTTGTAAACCATTTTCATGGATAATTTGAATAATTTCAGTGAAGTTCACTCATCCGAAGAGGAAGAGTTCACTAAGAAGGATCTCGCTTCATCGGTTGAATCGGATGCTTCAGCCTAAGCTCCGCCCCCCTTTGATTCCCCCGACTAACTCCGCCCCCTTCCCGGCTCGCCCCTATCATTTCCTTGTTGTAATCTTCGTGAAAATTTTAAGCGGAATACAATCCGGTGCCAACGATAACTTGTGTGGAATTTGAATAAAATCGCACATAAATCAAGCTGTGGTTCTTCGTTTTCTCGAGTCTGAGATAAACTGATCTTATCGAAAACAAAAACAAAAACAATTGCGATTGTATACGATGTCAGGTTATGGAATGCAGATTAGGGAGTGGAAATATTGGCATGTGTAAACTCCATGCACTTATTCCTTTATTCTGTAGGAAAGAATGAGGATTTAACTTGCCACGATTTCGATACTCCGATCATCTCATTTTCAGTTTTCTAGATAACCGTTAGACTTGGTATGCACCTGTAAGGCCTTCTTTTCTACGGACTACAAGACCATTCAGTACAATAACAGTAGTGAAAACATTAATTTCTCGAATTCGAATTATTTTCCAAACTCCAATTTCTTTATCGCAACAAGGTTTATTGTACCAATATTTGAGCCGGCGGCTTGAACCCGGTGGGGCGGGCAAAATATATTATACCATAACATATACCATAACATGATGAAGATGTAGTCGCCGCATCACCGACTTTGCATATTCTCATATTGTTAAAAGTGCTGAGTGCAAGTTATACTTTCAGAAATTGTGTAATAAACAGCAGTGATTTCCGGCTAAAAGGTTATTCAAACGAAGACAAAGAAGTACTTGACCATACCTCGGGTTGCTGAGTAAATTTACCTCTCCTCGGACTACTCGGCATCCCTAACTTCGCAATTCCACTTACGAAAGTAGTATTTTTGTTGTTGTTCAAAATCCATTAGATTAGTGCTAGAAGGTTCATTGTTAGAACTATTTCAGTACGATTCCATGCTGTTTTGGTTCGAATAATTCGAAGAATTATGTGACGTAGAAAAACTGCGGTTGAACTTTATTGCAATTTTCTAGATACTTTCAGAGAATTCATATTGTTCGGAATAACAAAGTAACTTCCGGATAGCGGAATTTTAGTGCTCGGATAGGAAGAGCTATCTTTCCCTTTGAGTTACACCTTCCTCTTCTCAATCCCGAGTGAGATGGCAGAATGATGAATAGCCGATTAATTGGCGGTGGGTGTGATGGAAAGAGAGAGAGAGAGAGGGAGATGATCTCCCTATGCATTCATGTTTCACCTTAGATATTTTGAGCAGGGTAGTCAGGCGGAATTATTATTCATGAATCTCGAGAAGAGAAAATGGCTACTGATATTTTTATTCCGAGCGAAATTCATTCCTGGATAGTACGGTTTGCTTACCTTTATGATGCTGTTTCCCCATTCATCGTTAGATTACTTTCCTCGTTCACATAAATCAATCATCTCATTCCAAAGCAGATTTTCCTTCCTTGCTTACTTCTTCGCCTAATTTTTTCTCTCTTTTTGTTTCCCCCTTCTATTCGCTGTTTCCCTAGCTCCCTTTCTCTAAATTGAATGGGAGCTAGATAGGAGAAACGGTGAATAGAATCATCTACTTCTCTGCACTTTCCATCTGTTCTCTCCTTTGGTTGCAGTTCCTGCTAGAATATTGGAATAGAGACAACATGTTGACCCGGATTCGATGAATTTTCGCGTGACGGAAAATGCGAAACATGCCATCAGCTGCTTTGCGTTGAATCAGTATATACGCTTGACTATTATGCCTTATTTTGTGTGACTGCTCGAGATCAATTTTGCCAGAGAACATACGAATACAATTACCAATTCTTGATGCCTTTTCAATATTGCTACGTTACATGACAATTATCCTGTTATTAATCAAGCTTGTTCAAAAATTGAAAGCACTTATAAGTTCATTCTGATCATTGAAAACGTGCGAGAATTGGGGAGTGCTCTAAATTTTTGAAAAGCCTTGTTGCTACTCTTGAGTGGCCCATCTCAAATCTGCTCTCTAACCCATCCAATCCATCATCCCTGATATCACTCCGTGGCTACGTGCGAATTGGCGTCCCTTTGAAACTCCTTCGCAATATTGACATTATTACCTCGTTTTTCGTGCTCGATTTATCCTCATACTCGCTGCTCAAATAGATCCATCCCTTTCGCAAGTTTTCCCAGGGGGCAAAGAAAAGGGGATGCTCCCAGAGAACGATTACCTTCCAGGTCTTGTGCTTGTTTAGATAGAGTTCATTTCTGAAGCTATCTAAAGCTTTCGGGAATTTCATAGTGCCGCAGCATTCTATTCTGAATTTCCTTCCTTTTTGTCTAGTTTCCTTTCTAATTGACTGATCAGTGATTATACAGAGCAAAGAATGTGTCATTTCACTTCAGTGTCCAATTGCTTTGTCTCCGCTTTGTCGGAATGAAGCTCGAGAGAGAAAGGGAAAAGCAGTCAATTGCTCTGTTTGTCACATAACTTCGAGTGCTGACCGACAAATATCTGCAATTATAATTACGCGAGAAACTCATTGCCTGTTTCATTTTATGCGTACTCTGATCTGAGCTCACTTCCCGATTCGTTTCACATGGAATTCATTACGAATAGATGTGAATCATTCAATGTTCCATTGGGATTAGGATGCTCTAGAATTTCCAGAAGCAATTTTTGAGTCGTTCAAGAATGACGATAAATGCATGAACTCTTGACGCGTCCATGTGTTATTTCCGGAACCTTCTCTGAACTCTCATCACATGTCACTTATGAATACCACTAATCGTTCACAGATGATTCTCGAATTCAGCCCCATTTACCCTTGCCGTATCTAAGAGAGAGAGGAGAGGGATCTCATGGCCTAAGGAGGAGCGAAGACCGGATGCCCCGCCCCCTTTCCTTCTCCTCCCCCTTCGCCGTACGATTTCTTCACTTGAATAAATGAGGTCCTGCCCTCAGAGGGGGAAACGGGTGCCCACCACCAGCCAGCGCCTCCTTTTTTTACTGCTAGCGAAGTCACGTTTTGGAGAGAGTTTCGGGGGTGAAATTGGGGGACGATGGAAAGGATTATCCTCGTCCGTTTCAATTTCGACTCAATTCTGTTAGGCGAACGTGCCTTATGTCCGGCTGAAACTTATCGGTGTCCTTCTGGAAGGAATAAGTAGCACTTTCCCTTCCTCAGGGATGAAATCACCAGCTGTTTTGAGACAAAAAGTTTGCTCTGTTGACACAGATTGCTCGTGTTTCACTGCTGAAATCTCTTCTATCTCTCTTGTCTCTTCCTTTCTTTCACTGATCTCACGTAGCATAATCCATCTTCCTATCTTGATCCCAATAACCCTCGAGCGACATGCCATCGATGATGTTTCTCCCTATTATCATGCAAATCCTTTCTCGGAAACCTTCTCCCGAATTGTTCCCGTGTTCAAATTTCTCCCAATCTCACGCAATCCGTTGACGTTGTACTTGTTTGGAAATGGAATCTCTCTTTCAGAGAGACCGCAGACACAAAAGATTCGTCTAGGCACTGAGGCTTCCGCCAGATATGAACACTTTTTTCTTCTATATAGTCTGCGAGATCATTCTCTCTGTCCACATATCCTTGTCCAATCTGCTCGTCTTATGGGTGAGTTCTATGATTATCATGACCGTTATTTTAATGTAGACAAGGGCTATTTATTTTCAAATGCTGATTTGTGATGCTCTAATCACTAATTTGTATGCAAAAATAAAAGCTACAAAACAGGACCGGTCTAGAATTCACAGGGAATGTAGTTGACCCGTCTTTTTACTCCCTTCCCCCCTGAGACCCATCAAATGTCCGGATCATTTTACAGCGATGTGTAAACTCTTCCCTAGCTCATCGAACATGTGTTTCCTAGCTTTCAAAAGATCACCTCCCTTTTCTTTCCATAGACAACTCGAAACACGCGCCATTTGAGAATTAAATTCTTCCATTTGAAATGAGTCACTCTCTTTTTCCGAGTGGAAACAGTGGTGAAAGGGTGCATAGCCAGACCCAATCTCATGTCATTCTGGCCGAGTGGTCTAAGGCGCTGCGTTCAGGTCGCAGTCCACTTCTGTGGGCGCAGGTTCGAATCCTGCGGATGACAGCAACCTTTTGCGATTCATTCCATTTCCAGGTATTCTGCCGTACTCGAAGTGTGCGAACGGTAACCAACACGTACATCTTCTCACTTGCCCTCACAGATTTTCTCGCGGGAGCATTCGGAATTCCAGCAACTGTTTACTCGGTTGGTTATGATCAAATTATTGTCTGTTCCAATGAAACCTCTACTTTATCTTGTTTATGCCGTCTTGGTATCCTATTTGTCCTAGTTACTTCTCGCTGTAAATTGGCGCGTTGAAGTCGACAAGTAAGCACATGCTCGATGGGATTTCCGCGTATTATGTCGAATGTACGCACGGAATCCGCAAGATTGTGCGCCCAACTAAGCAATCGTGAGAAATATTAGAATTCGTTCCCGAGGTCTCCTTCCCTACTAGATTGCCCCTGGCTTAGAAAGGCGCAGCGACCAGAGGCAGAGGAGGAGGGAAGAAACGGAATAAACATGGCCATCCTGTTTACTTGTTTGAAACATCTCGTGCTTTTGCATGATTGGCTGCGAATTTCATCTATGGTCGGGCGACTAGTTCAGAATACTGAACGCCGGTTCTGAATACCGGATATCATGCAAGTGACATCCTGCTCTTTGTTACGTCACAACTACAGCAAATCTAGGTTGAAAAAGAAAGACAGAAATTTGAGAAAATAGGTTGTTTGTGCAACTTTTTGCTTCGTCTATCCTCTGCGTATGGAAATTAGAGAATACTTCGCTGTACTCATCACAAGACAGGTAATGCGACGCCCTTGTTTAAACGGATCTCTTCAAGAAAATAAGAGGAGGAGGAGGAGGATGGGCTAGGGGAGGGAGGGAAGTATGCTGAAACTCGAGTGGAATTTTCTCATCGGAATTTTCCCGATTTCACACGTTCTAGGCGCAAGTTGCAGCAGTGAGGGACCTTCTCTCTAGGGCAAACCCTTCAATGGCCTGTCACGGGCTCGTACTCTCGAATTATGAACAATGCCTATTAAAAAGAGGCAATTCGGAGTTCAAACGCTCAGAATACGGGATAGATTCGCGAAAGGCTGCATTGCTAATGCACGTCTTGTTTTTCCTGAATAGTCGAGCCCCTTGTGAGAGTGCGGGGAATCCCTCTCCGAAAAACAGTGCGAAAACAACGGCTTTTCGAGTGAATGGCTCGGCCTAAAAACAGAGCAGCGACTCGAGGTTGTATTGCATTAGCCCCCAGGGCACGAGGGTATGGAGAAGGAGGGAGATCGGAGAACGGAGGAGGAATGATGAGGAACTAGTGGGAGACTTGATTAGGAGTCAGAATTACTTCTTTACGTATTGTGTCTTTGGACGAGGAAACAGCGGAATAATAAGGAATGTTCATCCGGCGATCCCTTCCCGATGTGTAATTTGCTCGGTATACTAATAGTCTCGACTATCCGCATGCTTCATTATACTAGGCCTCTTATTTATGCAATATTATGAGGGGTGAGCAGAGTGTACGAAATGTACGATCAACTAGACCATTGGTTCGATGATGTTATTGTTTAGGATAACTTCCTGAGTGAACAAGGAAGAACACGGTGAATACGTGAAGATGTGTATTTTTCCGTAGTAAAAGAATTGCACAAGACGTGCATAATCATATCACACAGTCGAATTCACATAAGGAGTACGGAGCTTTTGCAAGACAATCACGTCAGATTTCAATCCTATTCATCAGGAATTGCTGTAGATCGCTTGAATACCTGCATAAATGGACGGAATCGTAGACATCTTAGGGAAGCGAGCTCTTACTAGATCGTTGGATGAAATCAAATAAGCATCGTTATTACAATTAGCCTTACCCGGTAAAAATAGTGACTTGCCTTAGCAGTTGGCTCGCGCAGGAATTCATGTGCATGAACCTGAACCTATACGTTTACCTTACCCGGTCCGATAATCAGCAACAGTGAGTGTCGGTTGACGGACTTCACCATTCTTTCCTTCAGGTGCTAACCCAACAACCGCGTGACTTCTCATCGTGTCTCTTCGTCCATCTCATTCTGTGCATTCTCTGTACCATCTCCACCTTCCATATGCTGGCAATCGCCCTCGACAAGTACATCACCATCTGCAGAGCAAATGCATTCATGAAGTCGAGAAGGTACGTTGTCTATTTTATAAAATGGTTCCAAAACTAGCCTAATTCATAAATCTGAATGGTAAATGATAAATGATGACGAGTGCATGTATGAAGAAGAAATTTTGTATAGAATCATAGACGGTCAGACACATTTGCGTCTGATGGGTTCTTGGAATAGTAGTTCTGGGAATAGAATAGCTAGAAATTGTGAAGGACACTTTACGTGCTCCAGTAATCGACTGCACTTTGAAGGGTTGACGGTAATTTTATCCGGTGGTCCTCGATGGCGAAATTGGGTCGCTGCTTATCTTTTTGTCGCTACTCACTTCCTTAGAAGGTCACTCTCTTGAAAACGACTGCCCTTTTACTACGACAGCGAAGGGTTCTTTATTTCCCGAATGGACGGACAGAATGATGGGAATGGGAGTGTCTGGGGACTATTTTGACGAGTGTCGTCTGGAGTGGGTGGGATTGTTTGGACAGTGTATCTACTCGGCAAACTTACTTTGAAAAATTTGGATGGGTTCATCGGACTCGACTTTCGAAAATGAATAAGTATTTTGAAATTTTCAGGAGTCGTGCCGTTCTTCTAATCGGAATTGCTTGGGTGGCAGGATCTCTCATTGGTGCATTGCCAATGTTCGACGCTTTCGGATTCAAAACGTGAGATTTCAAGTCTTCCTCGATTTTCAGAGGTTTCCCCTCTCCTTTCTTCATCAACTTTTTTTCCTCTTCCAAGGTTTCCCATTAAATTCCTCACAAAATGTTCAACTTTGCACCTCACTACTCTAAACTTAGAAGTGATCGCTATTCTTAGGGCACTGATCCACTGAGGTTTCGGAATCATTTGTAGTGGTTCTCTGGCATATCTCAAGCGTGGGTTCAACTGAAAGCTAAGGGAAGGGTCGAATTACTCTGCTTCTCCTTGAGCTCATGAGAGTAACCGATACTATCTCTCTGAGTATGTCTCTGACGCAGCGCACAATATTTTATCCGATATCGGGGCAACTTTTTTTGACTGCTGAGACTAATCGAATCTCAAAAGGATTGAACGTAGAGGACTAGAGTCTTTCCCGACGAAAACGAGACGAATAATGAAAGGACCAAATGAGATTTCGGGAGGGGAAACGGAGGGAAAGGAAGAACTTTAGAAGGTCGGGTCAATCTTGAGAGGGAGATGAGACAGTTCAGACGAACTATACTGAAAATGGAGGAACTTGTGCACTTTTAATACTGTCAATCGAAGTAATAGTAAGGCAGTCCTGTGATTCCCCCTGCGGTCCTTCCCTTCCTTCGTTCTCATCGTGGACGTTCTCTGTTGCTGATCGAATCAGTGTGATAAGAGGGTAGGGAATGCACAGGGAAGAAGGAAAAGAGACCGGAAATTAGTTGATGGAAAGAAGCTGCTGACTTTAGTTGAGATGAAGCACGTTTGACTATCCACGAATTACGAAATTGATTGAAGGTGCACAGCAAAGGGCTATAAATAAACGTCAATTGACAATAATAATGGAATTATTTCAGAGGTCGGACATCTAACTACATTCAGAAGGGATCAGTCTGTCAGTTCACTCACATTATGGACTACCGGTTTCTAGTGTCAGTTATTTTATTGTCGTCTTCTTTCGTGAACGTATGGATATAATTATAGTAGAAAAAGGAAATTGTGAAAGTCGAATATGTTTCATTGGGTGAATTTATTCCCGGGCGAGATTCGTTTTTGATCGGTGGCAAAAATGCAGGCTTCAAATTACACAAATCATATTTCAGATACGTAATCTTCTTCGCAACGATTCTCGCTCCTTCTGCAGTGATTATCTTCTGTTATATCGCCATTCATCAAAGGATTCGAACGGAGGAAATGCAGGTTTGATCGTGTTATTATCATTAGAAGTCGTTAAAGCCCATGAATGTCATAATAATTATAAATTGGTTAGATTCAATCAAATATCCATTGCAGGTGAAATGTTTCCTTGGTCAGAATGAAAGGGAGCGACGAATGAATGGAAGGAGGAAACTGATCAGAATCCTTCTTATTCTCGTATCGACATACGCCATTTGTTGGTGAGTGCATGAACATCACTTCACGCTGATAATTGATGTAGATGTGTTTCCATCCAGGGACAGTAGAGATGTGCCCATACTTTATCCCAAAACAATTCCAATCTGATTAGTGCTAGCTCGAGATCAAACTTTCTGTCTGCTTCAACTTCATTTATGAAAAGGAAGCACGTGGTAGTCCGATCTCTGCGCTTGAAGCCGCGTAATTTACTCGCAGACTCGTTTGATTTCGTCTCCACGTGATTCCAGTGAATAGCGAATTAGCCACAACTTGTTTTGAGGGGAATGCAAGGAAATGAATTTGGAAATGAATTTAAAATATTTCAGGTACCCACTGTACATAATGAACACGATGGCCTTCTATCTTCCGGCAAATCTTCATCCTTCACCCGGCATGCAGGTTTGTCTTCACTATTGATTTCGAGTTTGACTTTGTAAATCGGATGAATTCTCAATACTAGTACATAATTATTTTCGTCGTTAATGAGCACTGACTGAAACTCAATTCATTTTTCAACAAATTGTGCGAATCACCTACTGAAAATCCAATTGCAGTTGTGCGCCGTCGTTCTCTCTCATCTCTCATGTGCCATCAATCCCGTGATCTATGCATATGGAATGCCAGGATTCAAGAAGGTCCTTCGTCCTCTTCATCCTCGATTTCTCGCTACTTCCGTTCTCGCTTCCCTCTCTCACTTTCAACACGCTAGTCTTCGTGTTCATCACACTCTCAAGGATATCATCCTTCCCTCTCCTCATTCTGGTCATCAGGACACAACGAGTGGTTGTGGTCCCACTCCCGTGCCTCGCTCTCCCGCACAGCGGTCACGCACCGCCAGTTATGGTGCGGCGCCCGAGACTGAGACCGTAGCCACGCGACACTTTGGCAATACCCTTAGAGCGCCCAGTTTTCATGGCGAATTGAATGAACGGGTTCGCGCACCACTTCTCCATAGTAAAAGTGTCGATATTCAGGATGTAAATTGCGGATTTTAGATTATTGTTAGTGCCCCACTCATTCGAAAATCATAATGCGCATCACCGGACGGGATCTATTTTATGTTGCATAATGTACATGCTTTCTCGTCCAATACTGTCTGGTGATGCGCAATAGTAATATTAGGAAATGAGTCGAAAGAACACCAGTCCATGTCCATGCACGCAGTAGTCACTCCCGCATGTCTATCCAGTCACTGATCTTTGATCTCTGTGCTTTCTGGTCTATGTTGGTTTGGCCAGAAGCCCTCAAAATGGTTGCCTCACGGTCTGTCTATCCTCACCCTCTTCCTTGCAGGCTCTTCGTGCTTTCTTCAACATGCATCCTCATGATGAGGGATACCCGGGACAGAATACTGCCTGTAACTACTCCGCCTACGTTCGATCAACGATGGGAGGAAGGCTCTCCCATTGTCCCCCTTCATTCGCCAATCGAAAACCCGCCGCTGTATCGGATATCAATCGAAGGAAGATCTCCGCCCCTACTCCGGTGATCAAAAGGAGTCTCCAGCACAGTGGAGGGGCATATTCTAATCGTGCTCGATTGAATCCGGAGAGACGAGGGACAATTCAAGTGTAGACACTGCATTTCTTATTTTCTCTCAAACTCGGGTTTGATTTCGGATATTCGCACTCTTTTCACCCTTCCTTCCCCTTTGTCACCTCTGTTCAATAATAGACAATGATTGACTTACTACTCGACTCATTTCGACTTTTCTTGACTGGTTTCGTTCAAAGAGCTTTCCTTCCCCTCATAGATAACATTCAGCAGTATTGTGAGCAACATTCCTACAAGTGATACATAACGTTGTCTCGATCTCATTTATCGATTTGAACTCTACCATTCGATTGTCTCTCTTCAGAGAAATATCATACTTTGTTTACCGGTTTTCTGACTGACTCCATGTTTGTTCAATAAATGATTTGTCCGCAGTAGATACCGGGGTGAATTGTATACTCGTGGGAGCTCAAGCTTAGATACGTGAGTGAGCATGCTCTCCTCTAAGACGACGTCGTCTGATTCCCTTCGTCTTCTTATTCGAGATCCTCATCGAAATGCAAAGTTCGACCACTGCAGAAAGCGCGCTTCCTCTGTAGAAACACGCGCGCTTTTCTATCGTGCCAGGGGAAGAAAGTAAGGAGGGGAGAGCGTCTTGGGGAAATTGAAAAGGGTCGAGAAGGAAAGGGGGAGACCAAAGGGCTATTGGGCCAAGGAAGGTCCTCTCTCAATGTACAGCCTACGCTATTGCACATGTGTTTTGAGCAAGGGCCGTTCGTACAAAAGGGTAAATAAAGAAGGAAGCTAAAGTTGATTTGAAGGGAGGAAATGAGGGATGACAGGGTGAGTAACGCAAAGTTTTGGCTTAAAACGTCACGTATTCAGAGCTTTTGAACGGTATATTTTTGTAAGATTGATCATGATGCAAGCGCCGCTACAGCGCAAGTTGTTGTTGATTGCGAGTTGAAACATCTGAGTCGACGCATTTAGCAGAAAATATGATTCTACGCACGGAGATGATTCGAATTAGGAAGATTCTTTCCCAATGAATTCCTGGTAGAGAAGCGCATCGAAGAAACAAAATGACGAGCGTTCAAAGGTCTATTGACTACGATTATACTGTTTGGATTAATGCATTAGTATTTCTTTGAGTTGTTACCTACGCCCGAGAAGTAAGGGCTTGATAAGTGCATTCCTAATAGCGTTAGACAGAAAAAATCGATGCCTATTCTCTAGTGGGAGCTTTCCCGAAGTATACGTGAGTAGTCATTGACAACAGGAATCGTGAACAAAAGAATCTTTTGAGCTTTTGAGCTCAGAGTCAGTTAGTGGGAAATTCGTGAGCAGAATGGATGTGACATGGTTCCCCACATGGGTATACCTTAGGTTACTGCAAGAGGTAAATCATATTACTGTCAATCAATAATGGAGAAAGCTACCGTACGAAGACAGAACAAAAGTTGATGGCGATGCCTTTTCTCTAGTGGGTGATTTTCCGAAGTGAGTTAGTATCCATTGGCAACTTCAATCGTGAACAAAAGATCCTGTACGGCTTGGGACTCAGTCAGTGAGAAATTTGTGGGAAGAATGGTAGTCTTCCTGATACTTCTACTGATTTCTTCTCAAGTATGTTGCTCAAGCGTTTTCATAACCAACTCATCGTACCAATTCCTTCCATTTTTTTTCTCTAAATTTCATACCCAACTCATCGTACCAATTCCTTCCAGTTGGGATTCATCACTTCCACATGCTACAAGGATACAGTCAGTGATAAACCCCGAACCGTTCTTTCTCTTTTACCATCTTCATCTCATCAAAGAGCATGCGAAAATGAATGCACTCTCAATTCTCAGGTTCCAGTTTATTCCTTGAAAATACTATTCGTTTCGATAGTGTCAAGCGATTGCATACGGCACTCAATGTGTACTACTCGGAAGTGCGATACCCGATTCATACCATGATCCTTCGAAGATATTCATCAGAGAGGAGACTAATTGTCCCCGTTAGTTATCATCTAACAATTTACGTAATGACACTGATAATTTAGTGCGTACAAACATGTCAGCAGAAATGGGTCCTGATTCATGTGTGAGTGAACTCCTCCCGGATCTGCTCAATATCTCCTCAGCACCACTTTGTCCGAGAGGAAATATTTATGTGATTAGGTTGATACACATCACACTCACAAGAATTAACGTTTTCTCTTTAGAGCAGTTACTTCGGATGGCGAAAGAATAACGTTGGACAACGACCAAGTTAACCAGATCAGGTTTAATTCGACTAAAAATATGTGGTTTGTATCCAGAAATCTTTCGCTAATCCACACACACATTTAGGAATTTCCACTGCGGTCAAGTGTCTTACACATTGGATGTTTGGATAATTGCTGCGAGCTGTGCAATTGTTGGTAAGTATTCTTGTGTAGAATGAAATCACAATCTGTCGAGATGGAGCAACATGTCCGTGCCCTCCATTGCCCATGCTTTCGGAAGCACTAATCGGGGGTGTTCCTGCGAGGACTGAAACCGTTGGAGCGTGTGATAATCCGGGGGCATGACAAAACGGCAACCGACAAAACGGCAACGGAGCGTAACTCGGTGTACTTTTGATCTAGGACCATGGTAAAGGGTAATTGTTATTACTATCACTTCCCCGTCTTATCACTAAAGTTGATCTTTGATCTTTCGCCATTCAGCGACAAAACGGCAACGAGCCATAGTATCCGTCATTATCATCCTACCGTAATCTAATGGGTATCAATCGACTCCTTGCGGCCACCTCTATTCATTGTGACATTGATCTTTGATCTATCCCCTCCTCAGCGACAAAACGGCAACGAGCCCTACTGTCGTATTACTACCATCCTACCATAAAGAATTGCGCATCATTCTACTCCTTGGGGCCTCTTCTATTCATTCTGACATTGATCTTTGATCTATCACCCGTTCAGCGACAAAACGGCAACGAGCCCTACTGTCGT
>LS486950.1:871337-911512 GCA_900490705.1 Pristionchus arcanus | reverse complement strand
GAATTGCGCATCATTCTACTCCTTGGGGCCTCCTCTATTCATTCTGACATTGGTTTTTGATCTATCATCCCTTCAGCGACAAAACGGCAACGAGCAATATCATCGTTCATATTAACATATTCCGGGAATCGAAAGGAGACTTTTTTCTCGTGTTTCAGTGTGCTTTAAAAATCGATATTTTTGGTTATTCTAAAACGTGTTCCATTACCAACCCTGGTAACGTGGAAAAAATTAACTTCTACAAATTGGACTGTAACAAATCTGATAAAATTCGTAAAGCATTGTTTGAGTTGCTTGTGCAATAAAACGTGAAGCTATAATATTGAATGCTGATGTATCCAATTTTTTCAATAGCCTCGTTTATTTCTAGAAAGACTTCGTAAATTCAAAAGGATTGGTAAGGCCCACTCACAGCATTCTGCACCGACAGAAAAGGGTTGTAATCGAACTGCAAACTTGAAATATGAAATATTTCTGAAACGTATCTCGATTCTCATTCTCATTGGTAAAAATCCGGATAAGTTTCAGAAAAAATTTTAATTCTGATAATGATTTGCAGTTCGATTACGGTGTGGCGGGAAAATTTAAATCTTAATCCCATTGTTCACCCTTTTCTGGAGAGAACAAAGGAGATCAGAATGCTGTGCACTGGTAAGGCCAGCTGTACAAGACATTTATGCATTTATTTAGGCTAATTAATTTATAAACGAGGGGAAAAAATTGGATACATCTGCATTCAATATGCATGCATCACTTATTTTTTATTGCACAAGCAACTCAAACAATGCTTTACGAATATTTTCGATAGATCTGACCTGATTCATCTGAAACGAAAATTAATTAGCCTGGCCCCTAAAATAAAAATGCTTCCCATAGAAGTCAATTTTTCCATCGTTATCAGGGTTGGTAATGCATTACGTTTGGAGAAAAAAATTCTAGAAGTGTTACACATAAATAATAAAAAAATAGATATTTAAAGCACGCTCAAAAACAAGGAAAAAGTCGCTTTTCGATTTCCGGAATATACTAATATGAACCGCAATATGGCTCGTTGCCGTTTTGTCACTGAAGGGATGATAGATCAAAGATCAATGTCAGAATGAATAGAGGAGGCCCCAAGGAGTAGAATGATGCGCAATTCATTATGGTAGGATGGTAGAAATACGACAGTAGGGCTCGTTGCCGTTTTGTCGCTGAACGGGTGATAGTCCAAAGATCAATGTCAGAATGAATAAAGGAGGCCCCAAGGAGTAGAATGATGCGCAATTCATTATGGTAGGATGGTGGTAATACGACAGTAGGGCTCGTTGCCGTTTTGTCGCTGAACGGGTGATAGATCAAAGATCAATGTCAGAATGAATAGAGGAGGCCCCAAGGAGTCGATTGATACCCTTTAGATTACGGCAGGATGATATTGACGGATACTATGGCTCGTTGCCGTTTTGTCGCTGAGGAGGGGATAGATCAAAGATCAATGTCGCAATGAATAGAGGAGGTCGCAAGGAGTCGATTGATACCCTTTAGATTACGGCAGGATGATATTGACGGATACTATGGCTCGTTGCCGTTTTGTCGCTGAGGAGGAGATAGATCAAAGATCAATGTCGCAATGAATAGAGGAGGTCGCAAGGAGTCGATTGATACCCTTTAGATTACGGTAGGATG
This sequence comes from Pristionchus arcanus, assembly GCA_900490705.1. Lineage (NCBI taxonomy): Eukaryota > Metazoa > Nematoda > Chromadorea > Rhabditida > Neodiplogasteridae > Pristionchus > Pristionchus arcanus. The sequence goes on along the minus strand of LS486950.1, from coordinate 909,847 downwards.
ATAATGACGGATACTATGGCTCGTTGCCGTTTTGTCGCTGAATGGCGAAAGATCAAAGATCAACTTTAGTGATAAGACGGGGAAGTGATAGTAATAACAATTACCCTTTACCATGGTCCTAGATCAAAAGTACACCGAGTTACGCTCCGTTGCCGTTTTGTCGGTTGCCGTTTTGTCATGCCCCCGATAATCCAGCCTACAAAATGCGGTAAGAGACATCAGTTCAAGCTCCCTTACACATCATTTCATCATAACTCGTTTCTAACTCGATTGTCAGTATATTCCAGAGCCCTACACGCGTCCTATCCTGATGCGAGCCACACAACCAACTATGATCCAGCCACCGTGAGGGTTGAATTGTTCGTAATGCATTTCTGCTCTCAGATGAACATCAGATGTCGTGCAGGATTATGGGTGATCCAGTATCTGGGCTCTGCATCTAGACAAGAAGGATGGAGTATCAAGAACGCAACTTGCTATCCTTGATTCATTGAAACATTCCTCACAAAAGAAATGTTAATTGTTATTTGTGCTTGTTCGCACTGATCATTCCAAGAACAAGAAGGGATCGACGTCATTAGGGGAGTTCTTTTGACTGTTCGTTCTTTCTCCTCGGGAGTGAATCCCCTCCCTCCCTTCCCTTCCCATTCTGCCTATCCACCATCTTCTTCTTCCTTTCCACACATCCACGCATTACAATGTAAAGACAAATAGACGAGAGAGATAGTGAAGATGAGCTAAGAAAGAGCTGAGAGGATAAGGGGAGAATAGGCAGGAGGCTGTAGACTTTTTTGATGAGCAATTAGTGATATCACTTATCGAAGCTGCATTGATTTGATGCACGCTGAAACATAGCATGCAATAATGAAAGGAAGTGGAACAATTGGGAAGAAGCTTAAGTGCACTGAGGAAGTGACTATTCGCTCAGTGAGTGTTCAGATGATCTCAGTGAAGGGATCCATACAGACACATTGACTACCGTAACCCGCAACAATGCTGCAATCTGTATGTAGTACACACAAACTCCTCGTTCCTATCGTTCCTCTCTGAGAAATGGAGAGACGACAGACGAAGAGAGATGGATAGACAGCACTCATCTTGGAGAGATCACGGGGATCCCTAAGGGAGAGACTACGGGGATAGAAGAGAATGGAAGACGACGATAGACGAGGGGGAGGGGAGGATACCGGATCGAGAGTCTCTCCGAATCCCACAAGCAGCCCCCCACGCCCTCCTCTACCGTCGGTCTCTCGTCGGAGAAAAGTGAGCAGATACTTTCACACGATTGAACGTCGAGTTTACTGCCATTGATGCGTATTGATTGGTTATGTGTTGGTTACTGTGGCTGCATAGAACCGTGTTGCGTACTGTAGACGTTGAGTCGCTGCACACTTTTGCATGCCATTCTTACTGTAGCTATTGCCTACTGTGTCGTGTCCATATGAATCGATATTTTGGGTACCTAAAGAAGTTATTTTTATGAAATGCCTTTGTCTGATGTCAGGATGAAATTAATGAAGTAATGAATTCAGGGTACCGTGACCAACCATGTCGATGCTAGAGTACGAGAAGGACCCAGGATGGCAGTACCTCAAGCAATCCCGCGAGCAGATGCTGGCGGTTTGTTCCATTTCTATCAATAATGTCATAGCTTCCAAAAATTTTTTTATTGAAATATAGATCGTCTTCTCATTGAGATGATTTTTCCCGTAGCCGTATTGTAACAGTGGTGAAACGCAACTGAATACAAAAAGCATATCGAAAAATGCATCAGAACATGATTTCCCATTTCAGGATCAGTCGAAGCCGTACGATTCGAAGAAGAACGTGTGGCTCCCTGATGCTGAGGAGGTAAAAGACCTAAATAAAATTAGGCTAACCTGAAATCAATTGCAGGGTTACATCGCTGCTGAGATCAAGAGCACCAAGGGAGATCTGGCCACCGTCGTCACTGTCAAGGGAGATGTATGCATTTATTTCATTTTTATGCGAATTAATATGATTAGTTATCTTTCGATAATGTCTGCATGATTCGACCAAATTTTCTTTAATTTTTTTTATTTTTGCAGTTGAAATAATACAACATTTTCAGTCTACTGTGAAGAAGGATCTGCTCCAGGAGATGAACCCGCCCAAGTTCGAGAAGACCGAGGACATGTAATAATTTAATTATCTTAATTAGCCTAATTTACATAATTAATTACGTATTTACAGGTCCAATCTGTCTTTCCTCAACGACGCTTCAGTCCTCCACAATCTTCGTGCCCGTTACGCTTCCATGCTTATCTACGTGAGTTTCACGATGAATTCAGATTCTGAAGGGCTCAATTGTTACTGTTTTTTCACTCATTTATGCTCATTCTTGCGTTCCTGCTAACTTTTGCTCCTCGTCGCTGATTGGTTTGCGCCATTCTGCTGTATTCGCTCACTGTTACATCCATCGTCTCTCTGTCTCTCTCCATTCTCCTTTATCTCTCACTTTCTCTGCCCATCTCGAGATCATTCTGTTTGGAGAGAGTCCGCCCTCTTCCACTCACAGGTTTCTTCTTGGAAAAAGGCGCTCGTCGACAGCTTGGGATCGAAGCAAACAGATCCTAAGAGACACCTACAGAATTCCTCCTCTGCTCTCTCTCAATATCCCATGCTCTCTCGTCTTCTCTCTCGTCTAATTCTCTCACAAATCAATCGATTTCTCCACTAGCGTATCCTTATATCTCTTCGTCTGCCATCTCTTCAATCCTCTTCAGTCTCTCATCCATTCTCACTTATCTCCTGAAGATGTCTAGCGTAGATTTTGCCACTTCTGCGCTTCTTCCAATGAGTTGGGAGAAGAATATCTCCCTCTCTCTCTCTCTTTCGAATGGAGGAAAGGAAGCTTCTGGTTGAACAAGAATGTCAGCAAAGCCAAAACAGCACTCGAGGGAAGGATGAACATGAAAGTGATTGAGAGTTGAACAGACAAATCAAAGATGAAAGGGAAGCAAATCTACGAAAAAAAACTTGCAAGCAAATCTTCTGCAACCGACAGAAATGAAACAGTATGTGAAAAGCCCAAATACCCAAGAGACTTTGATCAGCACTCCAAGTTTACATCAAAAATGGGAATATTTGCAGACGTACTCGGGTCTCTTCTGCGTCGTAATCAACCCCTACAAGAGACTTCCCATCTACACCGACTCTGTACGATTTTAGAGAATTTTGAAATAACTGAAAACGAAGCTATACAAGATACTCTGATAGATAATCATCGATCACACGCTTATCGATCGATTACAATCCCATTTATAGGTCGCTCGTATGTTCATGGGCAAGCGTCGTACGGAGATGCCTCCCCATCTTTTCGCTGTCTCTGACGAAGCCTACAGAAACATGCTCCTCGATCATGAGAATCAGTCTATGCTCATTACCGGAGAATCCGGAGCAGGAAAGACTGAGAACACAAAGAAGGTAAGAATATACGGGAAATAATGTCTGTAACAGTAGAACTCATAACAAAGTAAACGCTCAATTTAGATGAATACGTCATAATGAACAATTATAGGTAATTGCGTACTTCGCTGCCGTCGGTGCCTCTCAGCAGTCTGCCAAGGCCGAAGGAGAGAAGACCGTCACTCTCGAAGATCAGATCGTCCAGACCAACCCTGTGCTCGAGGCTTTCGGTACGGTACCACACTTGAACCAGGTTTAACCATCCCCCATCCCAGGTAACGCCAAGACCGTGCGTAACAACAACTCTTCCCGTTTCGGAAAGTTCATCCGTATTCACTTCTCCAAGCAGGGACGTCTCGCTTCTTGCGATATCGAGCACTGTAAGTGACTGGAACCAACTCGGTTCCACCTGGTCCCATATCGGCATCATCTTCATCCGGAATCATTCAGACCTGCTCGAGAAGTCTCGTGTCATCCGTCAGGCCCCTGGTGAGAGATGCTATCACATCTTCTACCAGATCTTCTGTGAGGCCATCCCCGGCATCAAGGAGAAACTCCTGCTCAACAAGCCCCTCTCCGACTACTGGTGGGTATTCTGATGATTGATGTGGTACCATGGATCCAAGGATGGTACCAATATTCCTGCTTTAGGTTCGTCGCTCAGGCCGAACTCGAGATCGATGGTATCGATGATGTTGAGGAGTGCAAGCTCACTGATGAGGTCAGAATGAGAACATCGTTATGATTTGAAAGCTAAACGGTTATGCTTCACAGTTATTGTAAAGTTAGAGCCGGGACTACGCGAACGATCATAACGTGAATAGCTGTCTATTTTTTTATATATCTATTTTGAAGAGTCAAGGGGCTATCAACGTATGCATAATGGGAAATAATCATATCATCATATCATCACGTCATCGTCAATTCTCTCAGGCCTTCGACATTCTCAACTTCTCGGCGGCTGAGAAGATGGACTGCTACAGAATCATGGCCGCCCACATGCACATGGGTAACATGAAGTTCAAGCAGAGACCGAGAGAGGAGCAGGCTGAACCCGATGGACAGGATGGTAAGATACTCATATGGACAGCAGGTCAATTTCAAGCTCTGAGACAAGGTTGATGGAAACCATGACAGCATTTTCGGCTATGTTTCAGAATGAAAGTAAATACTGCAGTGAACACAGCTCAATGATGACGAAAGAACTTTCTTTTCCAAAAAAAGATAATTACAGACGCTGAGAGAGCGTGCAAGATGTACGGTATCGACGTGGACGCCTTCCTCAAGGCACTTGTCTCCCCCAGAGTCAAGGTACGTCGAAGAAGATACTGTATCTAACCTTTATCTACCCTACAATTATCGCCCACATAACGCGAATATGTCTTGTCTAACATCTCCAACCTAATCTCTCACGCACGGGAAATAAATGATTTGATCCTATACATTGCAGGTCGGAACCGAGTGGGTGTCCAAGGGACAGAACGTCGAGCAGGTCAACTGGGCCGTCGGAGCCATGGCCAAGGTACAAAATTATCTTTTTTTTTGGTGTTTCTGGCACCTAATGTCATGCCGTAATAACCGATACTTTACAGGGTCTGTACGCTCGCGTGTTCGACTGGTTGGTGAAGAAGTGCAATCTGACTCTTGATCAGCAGGGAATCTCTCGCGATTACTTCATCGGTGTGCTCGATATCGCCGGTTTCGAGATCTTCGATGTACGTTTCAAAAATAGATATGTTTCAGAAACCGAACAAAAAACTTCTAAAAATACCGTAATGATCGCTCTTTTCCATGCTGAAGAAAATATACTCAAATACCTTTTCAGTTCAACTCGTTCGAGCAGCTTTGGATTAACTTCGTAAACGAGAAGCTCCAGCAGTTCTTCAACCACCACATGTTCGTTCTCGAGCAGGAGGTAACGTATCCCTTGAGTAACAACCGAGATCTACCGTAATCTCTTCCGTTCAGGAGTACAAGCGCGAGGGTATCGACTGGGTCTTCATCGATTTCGGTCTCGATCTCCAGGCTTGCATTGAGCTCATCGAGAAGGTACTGTAGCTACAGATCGACAACTTGACCTTACTGTACCCTTGCAGCCCCTCGGTATCATCTCCATGCTTGATGAGGAGTGTATCGTGCCGAAGGCTACGGACATGACACTGGCCCAGAAGCTTGTCGAACAGCATCTTGGCAAGCATCCCAACTTCGAGAAGCCCAAGCCTCCCAAGGGAAAGCAGGGAGAGGCTCACTTCGCCATGAGACATTATGCCGGAACTGTGCGATACAACGTGCTGAACTGGCTCGAGAAGAACAAGGTACCGTTCCCTGGTTATATCAAATCTTATCCTTATCCCTTCAGGACCCCCTCAACGACACTGTTGTGTCCGTGATGAAGGGAGGCAAGGAAAACGCCCTCCTTTCCACTGTATGGGAGAACTACCAGACTCAGGAGGAGGCCGCCAATGCCGCCAAGAGTACGTCAACAGTTGCATCGTTTAGACGCCAAAACGCTAGATGCAGCCCTAAAAAAACTCTACGGCTCTGATCTAATCCACTATTGTACTTTAGACAAAAAAATACGCATAATTGTAATCCCAAGACCCATTCCCGAATATGTAGTCCAAGGTACCCTCTTTGGCAGGCGGAGGAGGCAAGAAGAAGGGCAAGTCTGGCTCCTTCATGACTGTATCCATGATGTATCGCGAGTCTCTCAACAAGCTGATGACTATGCTCCACAAGACTCATCCCCACTTCATCCGTTGTATCATCCCCAACGAGAAGAAGGCTTCCGGAGTTATCGATGCGTCGCTCGTGCTCAACCAGGTACGGCGACGATTACTAATGCTCCTTACGCAATGCAAATTTTGACGCGGCGACGTTTCCCACTGACCACACCACTTGCAGCTCACCTGCAACGGAGTGTTGGAGGGTATTCGTATCTGCAGAAAGGGATTCCCCAACAGAACCCTTCATCCCGATTTCGTCTTCCGTTACGGAATCCTCGCCGCCGAGGCCGCCAAGTCCGTCCAGGACCCCAAGGTGAGGGATGGGTACCGGGCTGGTACCACTCGGTACCATGGATCCACGGAACCAGGTATTGATGGTTCCCCTCTCAGGCCGCAGCCACTGCCGTCCTCAACCAACTCATCAAGGAGAAGAAGCTGACTGATGAACAGTTCAGAGTTGGTCACACCAAGGTCTTCTTCAAGGTAACATTGATCTTTGATCTTTGATCTATCAATTCTGATCTTTGATCTTCAGGCCGGAGTCGTCGCCCACATTGAGGACCTCAGAGACGACAAGATGAATCAGATCATCACTGGATTGCAGGTGAGTTATTGCTTTTTGGCGATCGAAAATGTTTCAGAGTCAATTCATTAGCGCACTCAATTGTTTTCATCAGTTCTTCAGCGAAGCTCTTTCAAAAAAACCAAAACATACATTTCAAGATTTTTCCATCATTTCCATTCATAACACCCTAATTTGAGGCATACTGCCGTTGGTGGGCAGCCAAGATCATCTACCGCAAGCACACCTTCGGTCTCGAATCATACGGAATCCTCCAGAAGACGATCAGATGGTGGAACGCCAACAGAGATTGGGACTGGTCAGTGGGTCCTGACCTTTCCTGACTTATTCGGGATCCGGAACCAGGACCCAACGTCGCTTCATTGCAGGTGGCTGCTGTACGCTAAGGTCAAGCCGATGCTCAAGGGACCCAAGAAGCAGGAGGAGCTCCTCAAGGCAAAGGAGCAGTACAAGGTGAGCTGGTACCACTTGGCACCGATGGTACCGAACCCGGAACCAGGATTTAACAACTATATTTGCAGCTGCTCGAGGATCAGATCAAGAAGGAGCTTGAGGAGAAGAAGGTCTTCGAGGAGGCATACAACAAGGTATCATATTCATTCGTTCACTTGAGTTTCACTGTCACTATACTTCTCCGTGTGTTTCGTTCAGATTGATTATTCACCGGCTTCCATGTCAAAACAATATACATTAGATTGATCATTCAATTCCTCTGGCAGGTGTTCGCTGAGAAGACCCGTCTGCTCGAACTGCTCGAGGGTCTCCGTGGAGGAGGAAACGCCATCGAGGATAGACTGAAGAAGCTCAACTCGAACAAGCTCGGAGTTGAGAAGCAGCTCAATGAGGTACTTTCGGATCTAGAACATAAGATGGAGGGAGAACTTTCCTGCTTTTTTGCCCGGCAACTACCGAAAAAAACAACAAACAAAAAGTGTCATGGAAGGTAGATGGAAAGTGACGTCATCATTTGCAGGCTCACGACAAGCTGGCTGAGCTTGAGGAGCGCAACTCTGAATTGGACAGACAGAAGAAGAGAAGCGAGCACGAAGTCGACCAGGCCAAGAAGGTATGAAAAATGTGGACATTTTATGTAGAGATTTTAATTTTATGCAATTTTTGGCGCCAATTCAAATATTTGAATTTCCAGGTGATCTCCAACCTCGAGTCCTCCCTTGAGAAGGCCGAGTCCGACAAGCAGGGCAAGGAAAACCAGATCAGGTCAGTATTTTGAAAACGTGGACATTTTGTGTGGAAACTTTTAAATTGTGTGGGTTCTTGGCGCGAAATTCAAATTCGAATATTTGCAGAGCCCTCCAGGATGAAATGAACAACCAGGACGAGTCGATCGCCAAGCTCAACAAGGAGAAGAAGCACCAGGAGGAGGTGAGATTGATTACTTTTTTTCTAATCGAAACGTCATACTCACTGAATATGCACTCCAAACGGAACTCATGAAGCCATTGTGAAACATAAACGATCAATTCCTAACTCAGGTTAACCGCCAGCTCGTGGAGGACCTTCAGGCGTCCGAGGGCAAGGTTGCCGGTAACAACAGACAGAAGCAGAAGCTGGAGCAGACCCTTGATGAGGTTAGTCACAATTCGGAACACGCCTTCCTCATTTCGAATGCCCTCTCGTTGATCATAGAGACAAGGTAGCATGCGAAATGAGGAGAGCGTGGTTTGTCAAATCTTTGAAAGGAAATTAGGGACCACCATCAAAATTGTGAAATTGTATTTAGGATGTCAAGACTCGTCGTAATCATTAGTCCATAGGTGTGGAATTACTTTTCAAGAATAAAAATTAAAAATAATAATAAAAGAAAAAAGTTATAAGCAAAAGAAACAAAGTATCTCGTTTCAAAACGAGAGTAACACCACCGCCAAGGCGACGTTTGTACCGGCTCCGGCTTTGGTGACGGTCCTGGCTGTGACCGTCTATTTCCCGGTTCCGGCTAAACTTTTTATGTTTTATTTTAGAAAAAAACTGTTTTAGCTTCTCATCTCCACGTTGCAATAGTCTTCCTCGATCCCGTGCCATTATCTCCCTCGATTCTGTGTGTTCTCTCCCTCGAATAAAGAGTGTTAAAAATACAGCGCACCTACGACGTTTACTCAAGCACCGTCCGTTTGCACTGTCGGATCGGCGTAAAACTTCTTCAGAATACCGAGCAAGAGCTATTTATCAAATCTTAACAACAACTAAGCGCCGCTAGAACCAAGGCGAAGCAGTGCATATAAGTTTGCGATCGAAATTTGGACCCGTCTGCAAGTTTTAGAACGAAATAACGGATTTATCGATCGAAGGAGCCCATTGATTTGCGTCCTTTTTGGCGAGGAATTAAATTACGACCCATATTTAACCTCGGAAATCACAAAACTCGCGGGCAACGAGGTTAATATATAAATATCGAACAAAATGTTCACAGGCGAGCACATGTTTCAACAAAAAAGTGAATTTTAAGGTCGAAGGGGACCATAGATTTTCGTCATTTTTGGCATGTAAGCTCATCAAGGTACATATTTAGCTCAGGAAACGTCAAAACCCGCGGGCAACGAGGATAAAGTATAAATATCGAACAAAATGTTCACAGGCCAGCACATGTTTCAACAAAAAAGTGAATTTTAAGGTCGAAGGGGACCATTGATTTTCGTCATTTTTGGCATACAAGCTCATCAAGGTGCATATTTAGCTCAGGAAACGTCAAAACCCGCGGGCAACGAGGATAAAGTATTAATAACGAACGAAAAGTGCGAGTGCAGCTAGCCGAAATTCTAAAAATCGGCCATATCGCGCGTTGGAGCTTGTTAAATTGCGGCATTTTTGGCCTAGAGGTTGTCCGTATGGCGTACCTAGCGCTGATAACGTCAAAACTCATAAAATTTCAGGTTAAAGAATGAATAATGGCCGCAAAAATAAAAAGATAAAGATTGCGGGGATTAGTCTTTAACCCGGCTCCCGGAAATTCAGTCAAATGATTTGCGGCTCCGGATTCTCACACTATTTTACGGCTTTCATTTTCCGGTTCTCATGATGGTGGTCCCTAAAAGGAAATACCAGATAACTAACCGCCCACTTGCAGGTCGAGGAGGCCGTCGAGCGTGAGCGTAGATCTCGTGGTGAGATCGAGAAGAACAAGAGAAAGGTGAAATTTTTCATCCTACCAATTTGTCATGATTCACTTGAGTTTCACGATAACTATAACGTGCCCTTCGATGTTCAGATTCAATTCGTAGTTTGCCTCAGACAACCTAAACAAATAAAATATTAATATTGGAATAATTACAGATCGAATCGGAGCTGAAGGGCATGCAGGAGAACATCGATGAGATGACCTCCCTCAAGCTCGCCGCCGATGCCAATCTCAAGAAGAAGGTACGGTATCTGATGCATTTCTCGGGCAGATAGGGGGCTCTCGGGCTCTCGTTTCTCGCACACAGTGGGAAACACCACAACCTCACCCACTGGATGGCGCGCATACAACCCATGGGGTGTGAGAAATCAGAGTACTTCTCGCCAGTCAGACGAAGCGAGAGAGCATGTGAAATTGAAAATCTTGCTGATGTAACCATTTTTCAGGAGGCCGAGATGCACGCGCTTGCCGTCCGCATGGAAGACGAGAAGGTACGGTAGACAATTATTGATTTTTAAGAGTCCGTAACCTACAGTATCCTTTCCCATTCAGGCCCTCCAAATCCGCATGGGTCGTCAGGCGAAGGAACTCGCTCAGCGTCTCGTTGAGATCGAGGATGAGCTTGAGAATGAGAGACAGGCCCGTGCTAAGGTAAGGAGGAAACAGCGTTGACTAGGGAGAATAGGGGATAGAAGTCAATGCAATTATTGCAGGCCGATCGTGCTCGTGCCGAGATCCAGCGCGATCTTGATGACCTGAACGAGAAGCTCGAGGACCTCAGGTGAGATATCCTATGGTAGATTCAGTCAGGATTCTGGTAAGATCATAGCGTGTGGTACACCAACGATGAAACGATAACGCGAGCTGGTAAAAACGCTCTCACAAAAAATAAGGAGCTCCATCAATCTCCTCTCCCTTCAGACAGCAGTGCGCCAACCTCATCGACGCTAACAAGAAACGCGACGCGGAGATCGCCAAGATCCGACGTGATCTCGAGGACAAGAATATCGTCCATGAGGATCAGGTAGGGAGGGAACCGGGAATCAGCAGAGCCGGAAAATGGAATAACCGAAATTTTCAGCTGGCCGCTCAACGCAAGAGGAACAACGACCAGGTCGCTGACCTCACTCTCCAGCTTGAGCAGCTTCAGAAGTCCAAGGTAACATTTATTCCCTCAGACCAATACAAATGATCAAATGAGTTTCACAGGGGCTATTTGTTTTGTGATCGACACTGCTAATTCAGTATATCGGTTGCTCGGTTTTAAAAACACAAATAAATCAAGTAAAAAAATAAAATAACTGCTGATTTTAGATCAAGGCTGAGAAGGACCGCGGACAGGTTCAGAAGGAGCTCGATGACATCAACAACCAGGTTTGATCTTTGATCTTTTAGCCAACTGATCTTTGATCTCCAGCTCGACATCGAGGGCAAGAATCGCGCCGAGCAGGAGCGTCTCGCCAAGTTGTACGAGGTCCAGGTGAGTTCGTTCTTTCCGTTTGTGCTAACCTGGATACTGTAGAATTACAGGAGAAGGAAGAGCTATTGCAAACTGATCACAGGGGCACTCATTCAATCCGGTCGAGACAACGACCGTCCACTGACACTAACTGACTCAACTGACATACTAATTGAAGAATGGTGTTAGACATTTAGCCACTAAGGACTAAGACTAAGACTAAAACGTACTAAGAGGTAGCCCCATCCGACACCACTGACCCACTAAGAGTTTGCACTAAAGACATGTGAAAGGCCGGTCGGCTCGGCAGAGCCGGGATGTGTCTATAAACTGGCTCTGGCTCTTCAGTAAAAGACGGTTGTCATTTAGGTGGAGGAACTGCAGCAGAAGGTTGATGAGCAAGCAAGACAGATCTCCGAGTATTCGGCCTCCAAGGGACGACTCAATAATGAGAATGGAGATCTCGTTAGAACTCTCGAGGAGTTGGAGATCCAGTTCAATGCTCTCTCCAGGTATGTTCATTGTTTTTTCAAACTGGATCATTCAGAAATTACCTCCATTCATCACTAACAGATGATGAGGGAGCGATGAAACATATTTATTCGTGATAATTGAATTCATTGTTGAAGGATCTCACTGAAGCTTAGAACGAATTGATCTTTGATCTTTTTCAGATCCAAGGCCCAACTCGTCACTCAAGTCACCGAGGCCAAGAAGGCCGCTGAGGAGGAGAGCCACGAGAGGTCGGATCTTTCTCTAATATTGTTATTCTTATCAAGTTCAGTCTTTGCTGACGATGCATGCTTATATTTTCGAACCCTTCATCATGAACAATTCATTCAGAGTGGAGATCAATGCCGCCGTTCGCAACCTCGAACACGAGATTGAATCGATGCAAGAGCAGCTTGAGGAACAGATCGAGAGCAAGAGCGAGATTATGAGAGCTCTTTCCAAGGTGAGAGATTGTTGATCTTTGATCTCTGATCAATACCTACTATTCCAGGTCAACTCTGAAATCTCCCACTGGAAGTCTCGCTACGAGGGCGAGGGACTCGTCGGAGCCGAGGAGGTAAGTATTTATTATGGTACCGGGCGGTACCATACACGGTACCATGAACCAACTAACCCGCTATTGGTTGCAGGTTGAGGAGGCTAAGCGCAAGCAGATCGCTCGTTATCTCGATCTGCAAGATGCCCTTAATGCCGCGAACAACAAGATCTCTTCCCTTGAGAAGGCAAAGAGCAGACTCCTCCAGGAGACTGAGGATGCACGATCTGATGTGGACAGGTGCTACATTGAATATAGACTCGGCTTGCTCATTTGCCCTTCCTTATGCTTGTTTGATGGCATTTCGAAAAGAGAGAATTCCGAGTTGTCAGTATCTGGAAGCAATAGATGATACAATATCCAGTACATCATTGTTTCTGCGCAATCTTTTCTACAGAGTATTTCCCATTCTCATTCCTCGCCCCAATGGTTGATGGCAGGGGCAAAAAAACAGAGAGTCTTTAAATACCCAATCCCTTGCAGACATCTCACCACCATCGCTACCCTCGAGAAGAAGCAGAAGGCATTCGATAAGATCGTTGAGGATTGGAAGAAGAAGACGGATGACATCCAGAGAGAAGTCGATGCAGCTAATAGAGATGCTAGAAACACGAACACTGAGGTGAGAAAATGTTTTTCGATTGCAATCAGGCGCACATTGACATGAAATCATTTGAAATGGTTTTGGAGCTGTGATGAAACGTAACTAAATTCACCGAAGAGATGTGAAAATACTAAAGATAATAATATTCTAGGTGTTCCGTCTCCGTTCGGGCATCGACTCCCTTACCGACCTCATCGAGCAGCTCAGAAGAGAGAACAAGAACTTCTCGGTACGTGATTGGGCCAGAAATGGAACCGGGAACCGGAATCTAGAAACCAATATCGTTGATTTCAGATGGAGATCCGCGACGTGAACGAGCAGATCTTCCAGGGTGGTCGCAATCTCAACGACGTCCAGAAACAGGTTAGGAAAAAAAAGAGAAAACCCCTGAGATTTCTCTTGAAAATTATCAAAAGAATCTCTACAGTAAACGACCGATTTCTTAGTGATTTTCATATAATCAGTAAGAATTGAAAATATAGTTTTTTCCATTCAGGTGAAGAGACTCGAACTCGAGAAGGACGAGCTCCAGCACGCTCTCGATGAGGCCGAAGCAGCACTTGAGGCTGAAGAGACCAAGGTACGGTGGACTTACCATGCTGTTAAACCACAGTGTCCAGCCTCATCCATAGGAATTTTCCTTAAGAGATCCGTCGCTACTTGACTTTCATAGTAAGCTAGTTGTCCCCTCTATCTTTCCTTCACATTTTAAAGTTTTCAGTAACCCCTTTGGAAATCTGTGTGCATTGCGAGGAAAATGTCTATCACCTTTACCATTCTCTTCTCAGGTGCTCCGTCTGCAAGTGGAAGTGCAGCAGGTTCGATCTGATATTGAGAAGAGAATCCAAGAGAAGGAAGAAGAATTCGAGAACACGAGAAAGACCCATCAGAGAGCCATCGACTCGCTTCAGGTGAGAAAGAATCGGATTTATTTTATTTTATTGTTTGTACAGCTAGGTCGCCAGAAATTGTCTTCATATTGCTGTCAATGCTTTTGATGCAGTTGTGAAACTCAACCATTTCCACTTTACATTCTACTCTTAGCTCTCGCTGAATGGCGATGAAAGATGAAATAATTGCAATCATAAATACCACATTTTGCAGGCTTCCCTCGAGACCGAGGTGAAGTCGAAGGCCGAGCTGCTTCGTGTGAAGAAAACTCTCGAATCGGACATTAACCAGCTCGAGATCGCCCTCGATCACTCGAATAAGGCCAATGTTGACGCCCAGAAGTCACTCAAGAGGTGAGCGTGTCACGATCGTAATGTGTTTCACGAAATGCATTTCATCTGTTGCGAAGCGCTTGTTCAGTGCCAGGTAGCCATTCCATTTTAAAAAAATCAATAATAATTTTAGACTGATCGAGCAGACGAAAGAAGCCCAGCAGACTCTTGATGACGAACAGAGAAAGAGAGAGGAATTCAGGTGAGGGGATTATTGATTGATACCGTATACCGAGATACCGGATACTGTATTGATACCGTATTCCGCACCTACCGTATTCTCCCAATATCGATTGTTCATTCAGAGAGAACTATCTCTCGGCGGAGAAGAGATACGCCGTTGCAATGGCCGAGCACGATGAAATCATGCAGAGAATCGATTACACCGATAAGGTTCGCTTTTTATCGTTCCGCGAATGGCCTTGATTCCGATCTATACTCTAGTTTGATCTATTCACGAATAGCTCCACCAAGGAACTTGATGGGTACGAGCGTGGGTGTTCTAGGAGAGAGCTAAGTAAACGGAAGCTATCTTCTCCCTCTCTCCCGGATCTTTCCCTTCTTCCAACATCTCCCCATAGTGTACTGATCTTGAGCTACTCTTCTCTCTCGAAGAAACGAGAAAGAGAAGGAAAAATGAATGGCAAACTTCTGCTCGTCTCACACTAAATCAACGGCAGTTGCCTCCTTAGCCCCGACAAATATCACGGAATGAGAGGAAGAAAGACTAGATAGACGGAAGAATGGAATTGATCCGGAAGTGATCTAGACTCAATAACAAGATCGCTAGGTAAAGGTGTACCCACATCATGCGATTTTACAGTCATGAGACAACACTAGGTGGGACCTAACCCCTGTACAACCGGCTGTAAGATATGGCTAGATGGCTATGAGCAGATTTTTACATATATATTACCTGGAAAATGCCTGATCCGAAGATTCTGGACCCAAAAAATCAATAATTGTATAATTCAGGTTCGCAAGCAGCACGAACTCGATGCCGTTGACCTCAAGACCCAGAACACGAACTTGATTGCCGCCAATGCTGCCCTTTCCGCATCCAAGAGGTTACTACGACTCAATTTATTGATTTTACATGTTAGCTCACCCAACGAAAACACTGCTGTTATTGAAAATCATCTGATTTTAACGCGCATTCAATGCAGGGTGAAACATTTCGCATTCGAAGAAGAATTTTAAATATAATTTGTAATTTACATCGTTTTTCTTTCAGAAAGCTGGAGAACGACGTTACCATCTCTCGCAACGAACTCGGAGACGCCCAGAACGAACTGAAGCAGTCCGAGGAACGCGCCAGGTACGGTAGAGGAGTACGATATATTAGGGGATTACGGTAAACAATCGATCGATATTGCAGAAAGGCCATGGCCGATGCCGAGCGTCTTGCTGATGAAGTCAAGCAGGAGCAGGTGAGAAAGAGAGATCAAAGATCAAATATCGATTAGTTGAAAATAGTTCAAAATATGGTCGTTTTGTGCATAGAATTAGGCGAAATACAGCTAAATGACAGAAATGGAATGGTTTCTGTAATCAGGAGCACATCTCTCACATCGACCGACAGCGCAAGGGACTCGAACTCTCCGCCAAGGAACTCCAGGCCAAGATCGATGATGCCGAAGCTGCCATGATCAAGTGTAAGAGATCAGAGATCAAAGATCACAGATCAATCTCCTATTTCAGTCGGACAGCGAGCCCTCTCCAAGGTCGAGGAACGCATCCGAGCCATCGAACAGGTGAGCTATCGCGAACTGACTAGAAAACTTGAAAATTCGGACTTTTTTGCCTTGGACTTGTTAGTTCGTGAGGATTACGGTATTTCTTCGCAGGAATACCTCGCCGAGCAGCGTAAGCACCAGGAGTCCGTGAAGGGATTGACGCGCCAGGACAAGCGAGTCCGCGAGATGCAGTTCCAGGTATACTGTAGTCTGCTATCGATTGATGATCGACAACTGGTTTTATACCGTAATATCTAAGGTGGAAGAGGATAAGAAGGCGTTCGATCGGCTACAGGAATTAGTTGAGAAACTGCAGCAGAAGATCCGCGTGCAGAAGAGACAGATTGAAGAAGCCGTGAGTTACCATTCCCCCTATATTATCGGCCGTGACGGCTATTCATTTATATTTTCCAAGGCTAGAGGGATGCTTTGCGTAGTGGAAAGGTGATTGGAATTTTTGAGAACAGATACTCAGAAGAAATTAGCTTTTCCCCTCTGCTCTCCGTGAAGCGAACGCACTGAAACTCAACCGCACATTTCCCACTTTGACGATCTATTTTCCTCGTCCCTCTCAACTTTTCTCGTTGGACAAAAAGCGGGAATGAATGAAGAGAAGAGAAGGGTAGAAAGATGCAATAGACAACTGACGTCTCTCTCTCACTTCTGCCATTAGATGTGAGAAGGGAGGAATGCTCCATGTATCGATTAGACTCAACTGAGATCTCGAACAAACAGACTCAGTCTCTCACGCGAATCTAAGACCACTCTCAAAGTTGTTGATCCGCATTCCGAGAGTGAAATCCACTGCAAAACACGAACGACTGAAGGAAAAACACATCACAGATCATCACAAATCACGGGAATCGGGTCAAGAAACGCAGGGGTAGAATAAGATCCAAAATTTATTATCGGCAACATATGAGAGCTAGAAATTGAACGAGAATAAGTGAACTGAGTGAACATTCCCAATTGCAGGAGGAGGTCGCCGCCCAGAATCTCTCCAAGTTCAGACAGATCCAACTCGCGCTCGAGAACGCCGAGGTGAGGGGCAATTTGAGTTTTACACTCGCCGAAAACACCCTTTTCGGGTCGATTTGTGTAGAGTTTACACGAAGGTGGTGTACTTTGCAATTTGTAGGAGCGCGCTGACGTCGCTGAGAACTCGCTTGCCAGGATGCGCCATACCGTGGTAAGTCCATGTGCTCCTCACTAAGGCTTCCTTAGGGAAGTAAGGCTCTGTTCCTAAGAGACTAAGGTCCTAATTAATTACTAATTGATCCTAATTATAGGTGAAGAAGACGGGATCGGGCTCAAACTTCCTCCCTGCCAAGAAGGACTAAGAGAGCGACCTCCACCCCCCACATATCATATCACCTTACTGTAGAATATTCCCTTTTCTAGCATCCGGTTGTATACAAATAGTAATCGATTTTAAGTAGAGTATGTCCATGACTTTATTCCCCTTTCTTTTTACCCTTTTTGTACTCGAATCTCTATTCGAGCTCTATTCCCGACCGCGGCTCGTTATTTCTTAATTTGTGTGTACTCGAGCATTGCGTGTCGTTGTGAGTGTGAGTTCTACCCCCAGGTATACCGTAATCGGAGCTGCGGCGGAGCGAGAGGGCAAAAAGGGTTCGGCGGAGTGTGCGGTAGGGCGCATTGACAACTCGGCAAAGCACAGTATCAACTGAGCACACGCAGGGGCTGCAACTTCCAGCATTGTTCTCGTTGTGGGTGTGGACCCGGTCGATGGACTACCGTACTCCCACCGTATCCTTCTCCCTTCCCTGGCTCCGTCTGGCCTGATAGCGGTGGTCATTGTAACGTACACATTTCCTCATTTTTCACCGCTTTTAAACTTTCACCTTTTTGTCGCCCGATAAAGAGATGAGAAAATAAGGGCAATGCGAGAAGTAAACGATCCAAGAAACCGGAAGGTAATTCAGTATCCATGCTATCACAGTTCAAAAATAAGACCACCTACCGCAACCGAACACTAATATTGAATTTAGCGCATCTTCAAAACGGCTAATGACCTTACCGTACAACCCTACTATCGTTGCCCTAACACGGCAGCAAGCTCACTGGAAGTGTATACACGTTTACTTGTATCTATTCCTAGACTACGTGAGTAACAAGGAAGAAGGGGTAGAAACTCTTGGCGGAACCTCCTTCGAATCGCCTCCTTCATTTCTCTTCTGTTGTTGATGTAACTTCCGGCCGATCCCTCGGAGAATTCATTCTCACTCTCTTTCTTTATCCTTCTTCTTCTTCTACTTTTCTTCTGCCAGAAGACTCGGCAGGTGTAAGAAAGAAGAAAAAGTGAGAGATGAGATGGGTACACTATCGATTGATCTGATCTGACTATGGAATGAGCATGCATTCACCGATTACAACACCTGGGAACGCACCTCACAGTGATTACCGTTATTGTAAAAACATTTAAGCGATAATGAAAGAAAAATTAAAATGCGAACAAAGTCTGGATGTTAATCCATGTGTGAAACATATCCGAATCATTTCTACTTTGATTCCATTCTAGTCTCATCTTCGAACTTTCTCCCTCTCCCTTTCCTCTGATCCCACTCATCCCCTTCCCACCTACTCTCCTCCTCTCGCTGTCAGTTGTTATTTCGCAGAATAGCTACGGCATCGAACGAGAGAGTGTGCAGATCGAGAAGAGTGACGAGACGACGAGAGGGAATGAGTCCCTGAGGGAGGAGAGAGGAAGGGAGAGAGGGTAATGGGAAGGATAAGGTATCGAGGAGGGGAGAAAGAGTACACTGTGATTGATTGTATCGGAAGCTATGGATCGAAAGAAGGAGAGAAGAAGAGAGGAAGGGGAGAGGTGAGAAGGAAGAGCTTCCGCCTAGGAAGGTTCCATCCCAGTATGAATGGATACACATGAAGTGATCTCTTCATTTTGCTAGTCAGAGAGACGAGAGAGCACACAGAATGAAGAGACTGAGTCTTCACTCTGAAAATCCTAGTAGATCAGTCCCAATCCATCCTTTCCTCCATCGTGGGAATCGTAAAATGTGGTGCGAGGATGGTGCCAGATGCGATGAATTGCAGTGAGAGAAGAGCATGGAAGGACAGGGTGATATTGGGAGACGGGGAATACAACGAACAACACTACACCATGTTCAAAAATGAGCCTGTTTTAGTGAAGCTTTTTTTAGTATAGAATCTCTTCGATGAATCAATGCATTATTAATAATGGAGAAGTGATGCAATGGCGAAGCATATCTGAATGGGATCTTGGACAGTTCATCTCATCGATCATCTTCAATCTCTTCATACTTCTTCATCACCTTTCTCTCTATCTCTTCTTGATCTCTCTTTCTCTTCACTCGAGATTACGGTAGTCTCTCTCGTACGAATGATTGTGTGCAAGTAGAAGAAGAGAGGAAGAAGAAGGAAGAAAAGAGAGGCGGAGGAGGGAGGAGGGGGGAGAGGGAGATGAGAGGGGGGAGGAGAGGGAGAGAGGACTCTTCCAGGCAGAATAGGCCCGCGGCATTACAACGTCGTCGTTGGATAGATAAGGGGAAGTGGGGAGAGGACAGGCTAGAGAGAGGGAGGGAGTGGGTGTATCAGAGAGAGTGAGAAGGAAGGGGATAAGGGGGGGAGGAATAGGAGGGAGGAGATCCCTTTCTCATTGCTATCTTCTTGACGAGAGAGCAGGCAGCTCGTCGTCAGTTCAAGGGAAGGAAGCAACCAAAGCAACGAAGAGGTTAGCTCCCACTCCTCTCCCTTCCTCCCTTCCTTCCACTCAGTCTTAGTCCATGAACTCCTCTCGAGTGGTCGCCCTTTGGTATCTGATGCATTCGAGTTGCTTCCATTCACATTGTTGTAGTATCAACTCACATTGCCATGCTTTGGAGTCATAAATTGGTTCCTCATTCACTGTCAGGCTTTGATTTTGGGATCATCACATCACTTAGAGCGTCGAAGCTCTTGCTCCTTTCGCCTATCACTGTTGCTTTCGGATTTTACCTGCTTCATTTGACACTACTACACGTTCACCATCCAGCCATAGGCCCCATTCCCATTGAGTTCCATCGGGCGCTTGGCGCGTGTATCGTGCCATCTTTCACTGTTTCCACTCGTCTGAATCCTCCATTGATCATCGTCATCTTCAGGGTTCAACCATGTCGATGCTCGAGCACGAAAAGGATCCGGGATGGCAGTATCTCAAGCAGACCCGCGAGCAGATGCTGGCTGTAAGAACATTATTTTTATTAATTAAATTATTGATTAATTACTGTATTTTATCGATAATCAATGATCCCTGAGCCTTGATGGGTTACGGTAACTGACTCTTCGTTGCAGGACCAGTCCCGTCCCTACGACTCCAAGAAGAACGTCTGGATCCCCGATGCTGAGGATGTAAGTGATATACACTAATTGGGCACTTTTAATTAGATCATTAGACCTTGATTAGTTAAGTTGATGCAAAGAGGCAACATGTAATGGGGCATCAAGCAAGTGTTGAATGATGGGATGAATTGATTGTATTTCAATGAAGGGGGTACGGTAGTTGGAACTAATCGATAATGTTGTGCAGGGATACGTCGCCGCCGAGATCACCGCCACCAAGGGCGACCAGATCACCGTCGTCACCGCTCGCGGTAATGAGGTACGGTAGTTACACTATTCCAGTTCATCGATAACTGACTTTCTTTCGGGAGTAGTACGGTAGATCGATCGGTCAGTCATGTCTTCTGCTGCCATATTGCATCGTTTTTCGCGTCTTTCCCATCTTGTTTTCATTGTCGAGGGGATGAAATCCTCCCTGAATTGTGCGCTCTTTCCCACTTCTCTCGTGCGGGGGAGAAGGAAAGAAGAAGACTTGCGTAGTAATGTTTCCTCCCTTCTTTCCTGATCCTTCCCCCCTTCACTTTTCTCCTTCTCCTTCTCATTCTGTCATGGGATCTGCCATAGTACGAAGATTGAAGGGATTCAAGAGAGATCAATGAATCACAAAATATCGTAGAATCAAAAATAATACAAAAAGTAAGCGAAGAAAATGGATCAAAGAAATGAACACGTTCGAAAATTAGTCTTTTTGTGAAACGGCAAATGAGTTTCATGAAAAATATCTAAATACGTGCTATTTAGAATTCACAATTATTTTATCTCAAATCTATACGGTGAACAATATGTCGACTGCATTCAGAAACTTTCATACTCTGATATTTCCGAATTCAACAGTGGATTCGCCAATCGATATTTCGCTGAATTCTCTCTAATTCTCTGGATTGATCGCTATTCTGAACGTGTTTCTCACTTCCTCGCACAAACGGTCTCACTTAGTATCCGATCGTCTCTTTTCAACGTATTTCTCTCCTCTTATCACCCACTATCTCATCCACTCTGTCCTCCACTCTCTCCATTCTCCCCACTCTCTCCCTCTCTCTCGTCGTCTGCTCTCTCCTCGATGGCATTGCTCTCTCATCTTCTGCCTCAGGGCTCTTTCGTTGTAATAATGGAGCGCCCCCGCCTCTCTCATCTCAGTCTCTCTTCGTGTTCAATTTCAGCCTGAGATGTGTAAGAAAAGAGTGAGAGAAAGAGAGAAGGCCGATTGATGGCAGAAAGGCATGACTGATCGATACGAGAGATCGATACAATGAAACATCATGAGATACGGTAGCGAGGGAATTGATGGGACAGAGAAGTAATCGATAATTGTCAGGTGACCCTCAAGAAGGAGCTCGTCCAGGAGATGAACCCTCCCAAGTTCGAGAAGACCGAGGACATGTCAGTAATTGATCCAACATTTGAGAAAATTTGGCAAATAATTTCTGATTCACAAACTTGAGCAATTTTCTACAGAAAGTTGAATGCAAACGACTAATTGATGAGAAGCCAAAATCGTTCCGATCTGAAAATCGATAATACAGGTCCAACTTGTCTTTCCTCAATGACGCCTCTGTGCTCCACAATCTCCGTTCTCGTTACGCCGCTATGCTTATCTACGTGAGTTATAAATTAGTTATCTGGCCCCTGATGGCCCTAATTTGCCATGATGAATATTGCATGGTGAAACATAATTGAATAATTCCAGACCTACTCCGGTCTCTTCTGCGTCGTAATCAACCCCTACAAGAGACTTCCCATCTACACCGACTCTGTGAGTTACTGATCGAACTTGGATTTATTCACCCATTATCGGACCCAAACTTACCGTTCCATCGCAGGTCGCTCGTATGTTCATGGGCAAGAGACGTACTGAGATGCCTCCCCATCTCTTCGCCGTTTCCGATCAGGCATACAGAAACATGCTCCTCGATCACGAGAACCAGTCTATGCTCATTACCGGAGAATCTGGAGCAGGAAAGACTGAGAACACCAAGAAGGTAAGCTCTACTCATTTCTGGTTCTTAGATATCTACTAGTCAATCAGACATGAACATTTTGAATGTGTAATCATTGCAGGTAATTGCGTACTTCGCTGCCGTCGGTGCTTCTCAGGCTGAGGCCGCTGGACAGAAGGCCCCCGAGGGAGGAAAGCAGGTCACTCTCGAGGATCAAATCGTCCAGACCAATCCCGTACTCGAGGCTTTCGGTCAGTCATTCGTTATGTGCTACACATCCAAATTCTTATCTAAAAACTTCTCATAATTTCCTTCTCAGGTAACGCCAAGACCGTGCGTAACAACAACTCTTCCCGTTTCGGAAAGTTCATCCGTATTCAGTTCTCCAAGGCCGGAAAGGTCGCTTCTTGCGACATCGAGCACTGTCAGTTTTTTTAATTCTTCTAAACTTGTTGGTGCAATTCGATCAACCAGACATTTTTTTCAATTACAGACCTGCTCGAGAAGTCTCGTGTCATCCGTCAGGCCCCTGGAGAGAGATGCTACCACATCTTCTACCAGATCTACTCGGATTTCCGTCCCGAGCTCAAGAAGGAACTCCTTCTCGACCTCCCCATCAAGGACTACTGGTGAGCACTTTGGTTCCACCATGAGAATTATGAGCTTTGAACTTTGAACCTAGTCCCTTGTGTTCACAGGTACGTCGCCCAGGCCGAGCTCACCATCGACGGTATCAACGACGTTGAGGAGTTCCAGCTTACTGATGAGGTGAATTATTGAATCGTTGCTTACCTCTAATCTAAACTTTCACTGAATGAAGGTGAATAATGTGGTAATTGCAGGCTTTCGACATCCTTAACTTCTCGAAGGAAGAGAAGCACGACTGCTACCGTCTCATGTCCGGTCACATGCACATGGGTAACATGAAGTTCAAGCAGAGACCTCGTGAGGAGCAGGCTGAGCCTGATGGCACTGATGGTACGTGAGCAGTTTTGGATGTGTTTCACGAATTGCATTTGAACTGTGATTACATCTAGCATTGATAAGAAATTGATGAGAAAGTGAAATGTGTGAATGAATAAATGTATTTCAGAGGCCGAGAAGGCTTGTGCCATGTACGGTGTCGACCCTGAGGTCTTCCTCAAGGCTCTTACCAAGCCCCGTGTCAAGGTATATCACCTGTCTTCTTTTTTTTTCATTATCATAACTTTAATCCGTTCAAGTGACATCAATATTCTCCCACTTGCAGGTCGGAACCGAATGGGTGTCCAAGGGACAGAACCAGGAGCAGGTCAACTGGGCCGTTGGTGCCATGGCCAAGGGTCTCTATGCCCGTGTGTTCCACTGGCTGGTTAAGAAGTGCAATCTGACTCTCGATCAGCAGGGAACTCCCAGAGATTACTTCATCGGTGTGCTCGATATCGCCGGTTTCGAAATCTTCGATGTAAGCATTTACCCATATTCTCCCTTGCCTCCCATCCTTGCTCAAATTCTGATGAAATTTCTTTTCAGTTCAACTCGTTCGAGCAGCTTTGGATTAACTTCGTAAACGAGAAGCTCCAGCAGTTCTTCAACCACCACATGTTCGTTCTCGAGCAGGAAGAGTACGCTCGTGAGGGTATCCAGTGGACTTTCATCGATTTCGGTCTCGATCTCCAGGCTTGCATTGAGCTTATTGAGAAGGTGAGACAAGATCCATACAGACTTGGTGTTCAGCCTTTCCATTCTCGACATACGATAACCCTTCCTGATTGCAGCCTCTCGGTATCATCTCCATGCTCGACGAGGAGTGTATCGTGCCCAAGGCTACCGATCTCACCCTCGCCCAGAAGCTGTCTGAGCAGCATCTTGGCAAGCACCCCAACTTCGAGAAGCCCAAGCCTCCCAAGGGAAAGCAGGGAGAGGCTCACTTCGCCATGAGACATTATGCCGGAACTGTGCGATACAACTGCCTCAACTGGCTCGAGAAGAACAAGGTGACTGCATCAGGCATAGATATCCTATCTCTAACTTAATACTGATCTAAAGGTGTCCATTACAGGACCCCCTGAACGACACTGTCGTCACTTGCTTCAAGAACAATCCGAGCAACGCTCTCCTTCTCGAGATCTGGCAAGACTACACCACTCAGGAGGAGGCCGCTGTCAAGGCCAAGGAGGGTGGGGGTATACTATTGATAACGATAAGTCATGATCGTAACCAATCATCCCACTGGTGAACTGAGATCGCGAGCTATTGCACGAAATTGCAGGTGGCGGAGGAGGAAAGAAGAAGGGAAAGTCGGGATCGTTCATGACTGTCTCTATGCTTTATCGCGAGTCTCTCAACAACCTCATGAACATGCTCCACAAGACTCATCCTCACTTCATCCGTTGTATCATTCCCAACGAGAAGAAGGCTTCCGGAGTCATCGATGCCGCTCTTGTCCTCAATCAGCTCACTTGCAACGGTGTGCTCGAGGGTATCCGTATTTGCAGAAAGGGATTCCCCAACAGGTGAATTATACTTACTTAGCCCTCTCGCATTGATTCTAGCTTCAACTTAACCATATTCCTTCTTCAGAACCCTCCATCCCGACTTCAAGCACCGTTACGCCGTGCTCGCTGCCGCTGAGGCCAAGGCTGACGATGATCCGAAGAAGTGCGCTGAGGGCATGATGTCCAAGCTCGTCAACGAGGGCAAGCTTACCGAGGAGAACTTCAGAATCGGTCTCACCAAGGTCTTCTTCAAGGTGCGGTAACTCTCCTTAGCCTTGCCTTACGCATTCATTAGCTTATCCCTAACCCCAATCTCTTCAGGCCGGTATCCTTGCCCACCTTGAAGATCTTCGTGACGCCAAGCTCGGAGAGATTCTCACTGGTCTCCAGTCATACGTCCGTTGGTATCTCGGTCTGGCCGAGCGCAAGCGTCGTATGGAACAGAGAGCCGGTCTCCTTATCGTCCAGCGCAACGTCCGCTCGTGGTGCACCCTTCGCACCTGGGAGTGGTTCAAGCTCTACGGAAAGGCACGTTGGCTTACATTTAGGCATCATGCCCTGCCTATAAGCAGTAAGAATGACCTTAAGCTTGACTTTAAGCTCAACTAATAAATGTTCATTCAGGTCAAGCCCATGCTCAAGGCCGGAAAGGAGGCCGAGGAGATGGAGGCGATGAACGACAAGATGAAGGCACTTCAAGATGCCCTCGAGAAGGAGGAGAAACTCAGAAAGGAGTACGAAGAGACGTAAGTGACTTGCTTTCCTTGGTTATTTCTCCAATGAAACGCATTAATCATATCATTTCAGCTCGACCAAGTTGCTCGAGGAGAAGAACTCTCTCTTCACCAACCTCGAGTCGACGAAGCAGTCGCTTTCCGAGACCGAGGAGAAGCTGAACAAGCTCAACTCCCTCAAGAACGACGCCGAGAAGCAGCTTTCCGTGAGTACCATTATTACTTTTCTGTCGTAGATGCATAAACTTTGGAAATGTAGCACAATGGCTATTTTAATTCATGTCATTCCAGGAGCTGAACGACCGTCTGGCCGATCAGGAGGACCGCAACGCCGACGTCTCTCGCGCCAAGAAGAAGGTCGAGGCCGAGGTTGAATCGCTCAAGAAGCAGATCCAGGACCTCGAAATGTCCCTTCGCAAGGCCGAATCCGAGAAGCAGTCCAAGGATCACCAGATCAGGTGATTATTGTGGAAATGTGGACATTTTGTGTGCAAACTTTTAAAACTTAAAGTTTCTTGGCGCGAGATTCAAATTGGAATATTTGCAGATCCCTCCAGGACGAGATGCAGCAGCAGGATGAGGCTATTGCCAAGCTGAACAAGGAGAAGAAGCACCAGGAGGAGATCAACCGTAAGCTGATGGAGGATCTCCAGTCCGAGGAGGACAAGGGCAACCACACCAACAAGGTACGTTCATTCTCCTATCTAGTTGATCTTTGATCTTCACTAATCCATCCTTCTTCCAGGTGAAGGCCAAGCTCGAGCAGACCCTTGACGATCTCGAGGATTCCCTTGAGCGTGAGAAGCGCGCCCGTGCCGATCTTGACAAGCAGAAGAGAAAGGTTGAGGGAGAGCTCAAGATCGCCCAGGAGAATATCGATGAGGGAGCAAGACAGAGACACGATCTCGAGAATAATCTGAAGAAGAAGGAGGCTGAGATGCATTCCGTCTCTTCTCGTCTTGAGGATGAACAATCTCTCGTTTCCAAGCTGCAGAGACAGATCAAGGAGGGTCAGTCTCGTATCTCTGAGCTCGAGGAGGAACTCGAGAATGAGCGTCAGTCTCGTGCCAAGGCCGATCGTGCCAAGTCTGATCTCCAGCGTGAGCTTGAGGAGCTCGGAGAGAGACTCGACGAGCAGGGAGGAGCCACTGCCGCCCAGGTTGAAGTGAACAAGAAGCGTGAGGCTGAGCTTGCCAAGCTCCGTCGTGATCTCGAGGAGGCCAATCTCAACCACGAGAATCAGCTCGGAGGTCTTCGCAAGAAGCACACTGATGCCGTTGCTGAGCTCACCGACCAACTCGACCAGGTCCAGAAGCAGAAGGCTAAGGTGAGTAACGGTTTCTGGGGATCCGGGAATTAGGGAGCCGGTGAATAGATCTAATTCTCCGTTAATTTCAGGCCGAGAAGGACAAGGCGCAGGTGCAGCATGAGGCCGAGGACCTCGCTGCTCAGCTTGATGCCGAGACTTCCGCCAAGCTGAACAATGAGAAGCTCGCCAAGCAGTTCGAACTCCAGCTCTCCGAGATCCAGACCAAGTGTGATGAGCAATCCAGACAACTCCAGGACTTCACTTCCCTCAAGGTATCTTTCACTCCAGTTTGAGGCATATTTCATAATAATAATAACGTGACATGGTGATATTCATTTACAGGGTCGTCTCCACAACGAGAACGGAGATCTCGGTCGTCAGCTCGAGGATGCCGAGTCGCAGCTGTCTCAGCTCCAGCGTCTCAAGTCCCAGCTCACCTCCCAGCTCGAGGAGGTAAGATCCATAACCGGATTCTAGAAACCGGTTTGATCAATCTAATCTCATTCTCTTCAGGCCCGTCGCTCCGTCGACGAGGAGGCTCGCGAGCGTCAGACTCTCGCCGCTCAGGCTAAGAACTACCAGCACGAAGCTGAGCAGCTGAGAGAATCTCTCGAGGAGGAGATCGAGGGCAAGAACGAAATCCTTCGTCAGCTCTCCAAGGCCAACGCTGAGATCCAGGGATGGAAGGCCAAGTTCGAGGGAGAGGGTCTTATCAAGGTGAGCATTATTATTATTATTATTTCCGACAGGCGGAGAATCTGCAATTCCTGATTTCACTTAACCCTTCTAATTTATGTAATTGAAACATATATGATACCCCATCTCGATCACTGCCCAGAAAGCGAAACTGATAAATATTGTATTTGATTACAGGCCGACGAGCTCGAGGAGGCCAAGCGTCGCCAGGCTCAGAAGATCAACGAGCTCACTGAGGCTCTTGATGCTGCCAACTCGAAGATCGCGTCGATCGACAAGACCAAGTCGAGACTCGCTGGAGATCTTGATGATGCCCAGGTCGATGTGGAGCGTGCCAACGCGTATGCTTCGTCTCTTGAGAAGAAGCAGAAGGGCTTCGACCAGACCATCAACGAGTGGCGCAAGAAGGTAAGCACGTGCATAGTTGGATTCTGTTAGACAATTTTGTACAGAAAGTAAATACCTCACAAATCTAATAGTTCCGACAAAGTATAATAGATACTTCAATTTGCAGGTCGACGACCTCGCCGCCGAACTCGACGGCGCTCAGCGCGACGCCCGCAACGTCTCCACTGAGCTCTTCAAGGCTAAGAACGCCCAGGAAGAACTCGGAGAGGTCGTTGAGGGACTCAGAAGAGAGAACAAGTCTCTCGCCCAGGAGATCAAGGATCTCACCGACCAGCTCGGAGAGGGAGGACGGTCAGTACTGTTATCGCTACTGTAGAATGGTTAATCATGAACTGAAAAGTATTGGTTCTAATCAATAATCGTTACAGCTCCGTGCACGAGATGCAGAAGATCATCCGTCGTCTCGAAATCGAGAAGGAGGAGCTCCAGCACGCTCTCGATGAGGCCGAAGCCGCCCTTGAGGCTGAAGAGTCCAAGGTCCTTCGTGCCCAGGTCGAAGTATCTCAGATCCGCTCTGAGATCGAGAAGAGAATCCAAGAGAAGGAGGAAGAGTTCGAGAACACCAGAAAGAACCACCAGAGAGCCATGGACAGCATGCAGGTTGGCTATTTGAGTATGAAATATGGGTGATTGTCTCTTCATTTCACACACTTTCTCACCTCTCTGGCCCGTGAGAGAAAAAGCGTGAAACGAAGAGATGATTACCACTATTTCTCGATTATTTCACTGGGAACCATTTAATCCCCTTCTCTAGGCGTCGCTCGAGACCGAGGCCAAGGGCAAGGCCGAGCTGCTGCGTCTGAAGAAGAAGCTCGAGGGAGACATCAACGAGCTCGAGATCGCCCTCGACCACGCCAACAAGGCCAACGCCGATGCACAGAAGAACCTCAAGAGGTGACCATTTCATTCCCATTGCGTCTCGTTACGATATGTTTCATATGTGTCTTCATCGACTTGCTTTCATTTTTAGTAAATTGTCCCTTCTTGTCTCACCAAAACCATTCCAATTCAGATACCAGGAGCAGATCCGCGAGCTGCAGATGCAGGTTGAGGAGGAGCAGCGCAATCGTGACGACGTGAGAGAGCAGTTCTTCTCCGCCGAGAAGCGCGCCACTCTTCTCCAGTCCGAGAAGGTTCGTTGCTTTTTCGACTAGCGACCATTAGTAAATCGCACCACCTCACCACACCACACCATTGCAGGAGGAGCTCCTTGTTGCCAACGAGGCTGCGGAGCGCGCTCGCAAGCAGGCCGAGTACGAGGCCGCTGACATGCGCGACCAGGTAAGCTTAGGATCTGGCAATTAGGAAATTGCACCGATACACCATGCACCGACCCCTACACAATTCCCTTTGCAGGTGAACGAGCTGTCCGCCCAGAACTCTTCCCTCGGAGGAGCGAAGAGAAAGCTCGAGGGAGAGATCCAGGCCATGCATGCCGATCTCGATGAGACTCTCAACGAGTACAAGGTAAGTATCGACTAGCGATCTTTCGGAAAAGGCAGAAACGGGCACACCACTGACCTCACTACTTACAGGCCGCCGAGGAGCGATCCAAGAAGGCCATCGCTGATGCCACCAGACTCGCCGAGGAGCTCAGACAGGAACAGGTGCGTTGACCGCTAATTAAAAACGAAGCTCATAATTGATCTTTGATCTCTTGCAGGAGCACTCTCAGCACAACGACCGTCTTCGCAAGGGACTCGAACAGCAGATGAAGGAGATGCAGGTTCGCCTCGATGAGGCCGAGCAGGCAGCACTCAAGGGAGGCAAGAAGGTAAGCCATTTATAGACTAGCGACCATTAGTAAATCGCACCATTTAAACGCACCACCGCCATGAGCCAGAGCGGAATAAGGAACACTGGCGTAACAATTAATTGCAGGTCATCGCCAAGCTTGAGCAGCGCGTGCGCGAGCTCGAGGGAGAACTCGACGGAGAGCAGAGGCGATTCCAGGTACGGTAGATGAATGCAGGGAGGGAGTACGGTAGCACGAATCGATAACTGATGATTTTCGTTTGCAGGACGCGAACAAGAACCTCGCCAAGGCCGACAGACGCTCCCGCGAACTCCAGTTCCAGGTAAGATTTGATTCATAATCGATCAGATTCTTACTGACCGTCAAGTGAGGGCAGAATAGATGATTCAGTTGATTTCCATCTAATCCCTTCCCTCCTTACAGGTTGATGAGGACAAGAAGAACTTCGAGAGGCTGAACGATCTGATCGAGAAGCTGCAGAACAAGCTGAAGACCCAGAAGAGACAGATCGAAGAGGCCGAGGAGGTCGCCAACCTTAACCTCCAGAAGTACCGCCAGATCCAGCACCAGCTCGATGACGCCGAGGTTTGTGCTTGACTACTTCTCGGCCACGGCTCCGATCATTTCCCGGTTCCGGCTTCTCCCATTAATCCCCGGTCCCATTGCAGGAGCGCGCCGACCAGGCTGAGAACTCCCTGTCCAAGATGCGTTCCAAGTCCCGTGCATCTGCATCGGTCGCACCCGCTGGTGGTCTCCAGACCTCCCAATCTGCCGCCGTCATGCGATCATCGTCCAGATCCCGTTTCGATTAAGCAGCTAGCCCCCCTTTCCGTATTCGAACCCCCTCGCTACTACTGTAATGTGTACCTCTAGACCCCTTCTTTCTCTCGTGTAGAATATCCTTTATCCCTATCAAACCCGTGTTTTCTCCCACCATGAAACATGCCGATCTTGCTCATATTCTTCACTACACTTTTTTCCTTGTTTTCTCTTCCATGTTCATACATTTACTCTTTACTTTCGTGTATTAGTGACAGTAAAGGGCGATTGGTGCAGTGGGTTGTTTGAGCTATCTCCGTTGCCCGATTGGTCCTAGTGTAGTAATCTCCCTCTCTCTTTCTTCTCCCGTTTCCCCCTTCTCCTTCTTCTTCTTGAGTCTTCATTCTTTCTCTGCCTGCCTGCTGTAACATCTCTCTGAGAGAGAATTTCGCTTGAGAAGAGGCAAGGGATGGAATTCGGTGAGGAGAAGTGAAGAGAGCCAGTCGTGTTACACTCTCTCATCCCTTCCCCCAGATTGCCAAAAGGCAGCTCCCCACGCATTTTTCTCTCCTAGTCCCTCTATAATATCGCCCCTTTCTTTACCCTAATCTGATAGCGTTTTATCACCTGATCGTTACACGAAAAATACCAATCCAGGTTGGATAATAAAGAAAAATTGTAAGTGCGAGTGCGATTACGGATGGAACGTTTATCAATTATCAACAACGGAACAGGAAAGACTGCAATAAGGCGAATATGGAATGTAATCGAGAGAGGGAGAGAACAATATTAGAGCACATTATCTCTGAGCAGGGCAAGGGAATACTGTGAATAACACTGATCAAAACGGTTGTAGAGACCGTACATCTAAAGTCAAGAAATAGAGAAATGTATGTGTATGCTTGGATATTCTACCGTAATGCTCATTGGACCCGGCTGCGGCTTTTTCTTCTTCGATATTATCGTTCTCCAATTTTTGCATCATTATAGTTGCTAAATCTTCAAATTCTATGGTATGGTCTACACTAGAGCGTGTATGAGGGGATATGTGAGGCTCTGGGAAATCGGGAAGTGGGGAAACAATGAAAATGAGGGGTGTGAGAATAATTTACATGGTGATCATTAGAATGAATCCGACCAAAGGAAGATACGGTTTGATCAGAGGCCCGATGATCGGTGTCCACAGCATGTAGTCTACGATCCACCAATACGCCTGCAATAGGAAAGTAAGGGTGAATGTAGTCTGGATTTTTTCGCAACGAAACACGAACTTAATTTTACAAAAAGCAAAGCAAATAAGTGTCTTGGTTTGCAGAAAATCTAACTTAAAAAACATTGCAATATTCTTGATGCTCACCTTGAACTGCAATCGTCCCCAACTAGGAAGTGCTCGAGTAACCTCGATGTTGCCCTGCTCCATTCGCTCTGCTGCCATGTGCACCTGAAATTTTGCCGGAATGATCTTTGATCTCTTGCATTGATCTTTGATCTCGGATTATCTTTCTCCTTCGTGATCTCAATGACTCACCTTGGTAGCATTGCACGATCCATCCTTCTCCGTGAAATGAAATCCGAATCGGCCCAACTGCATCAACTTCGATCCTCCGTCAGTTTCGCAGTCCAACTGCAATGGAGACTTTTGGTTTTATTTTGCTAACTTGCTTGTACGACGCATTAAAATCGAGGAAATTTAACGAATTTGTTTGCAACGTGAAACACATTCGAATGATGCAAAGTTGAAAGTCACCCAAATAATTCACAAATATCATACATACCTGCATGATGAGGGGTGCATCTTTCTGTGAAGTGTACATCCACTCCCATGAGTGAGCAAGTCTGTAATTTATTTTTGTGTTTTCAAAAACTTTTTTCTAAATCAATACTCTGATTATCGTTAAAAACTCACTTGTGCGGCATGTACGCGCATCTGACAGTTCCCCACGTATGACACTGATGGATCATGAGACCCATGTCCGGAGCGTACCTGAAAGATCAAAGATCAATCTCTCCTTCACTCCACATGTAAAAATGCACTGCTAACCAGTGCTTCAGCTTCTCAGCGACTCCCTCGAAGAACTCAAGCGTCTTGTTCGATGCACGAATGAAGAAGTTTGCGCCTGAAATGTTCCTTGTTTCTGCTATTTCCCAATTTCACAAAATCGATCAATTTCTCTATTGCGTGTGCTCATTCTGATCTTTCCCACTCACCATTGACCCACTCCGCTCTCTGAGAGTGCTCATCCACTCCAATCTGATCGAACAACGCGTCGAAGCTCATGTCGTCCTCAAAGTGCTGGTCGAACAACGATTTCCTGCAACTTATTATTTTTGATAATGCTAGCAGAAAAATTAATACACGGAGTGTTTTCAGTATTTTTCTTGCTTCCCGCCTAACAACATAGCCATTATTTTACAGGATGATGATGCATTCTTGAATAGCCCACAGATGAACTGATTGATTTCGTTTCAAAGTGGTAAATGAAGAAAAACAAATAGTCGGTAGTCCCTCCCTCTCTCCCTCACCTCCAGAAAGTGTCCTGCTGCATCATCCAGAAGCTCTTTCCCTTCCTCAAGAGGGCCACTGCCAGATTGGCCCTCAACAGGTAGATAGTCTGATATGGTCCCTCGGCGAACGAAAATGGCTTCTGAAAATACCTGTTTTCCTTACTTTTCCCGATAATTCAAGGAATTTCCGAGAGTAATCTTGTTATTGCATCGCAGCTCTTGACTATACTAGGAAAATCTGGATTTGGCAAGATACGATCTGACCCTTTTCCCAGATTTGATCGGGCTCCTGTTTACTCAGGAACTGTCTTTGCATACAAATTATCTGCATCGAATACTAACAAGAGCGCTGTTTGTGTAAGAACAGTGCAAGTAAAGTGAAACATACGTAGAGGGAAGGAGTCGGCCAGTAGAGTTGCCTGATCTGAGGCCATTTCGCACGAAGAGCATCACGCGCAACGGAATCGAGAGTGACGAAGACCAGTCTACATGATTATGAGATCAAAATAGTTAGATCAAAGATCAACGAACGAACCGCTCATGAACTCCTTCCAACTGTGCAGTGTTGCACAGGAAGTTGTAGGTCATGTTGAGCGCATACTGAAAATAAATACATAGAGTATTATTGTATCTTCAAAACATTTTCTTCCAAAATTCGAAGCAAAAAATACCTGATTGAGAAGCAGGAAAGCAGGAGGTTTCGTGAACTCCGTATCGAGGGTGTACAGAAGATCCTGCAATCGATAAGCTACCGTATTTTCCCTGAATTCTGTTCAGGACCGCTCTCCTCATTTCGCAAGCGGCGTTTAGTAAGGCCGAGAGAGCATGCAAAGTGAAGAGTGCGGGAAATGTTTTGCACCACTCTCCTGGACCGGTCACTGCCAGCGAGTCCTGTTCAGCGCCCACGTAACATTCTATTGTTATGCATCCGGCCGTTTATAATCCCCCGCCGTGGTCAAAGAGACTCGTGGGCCTCCTCTCTCCCCTTTCAGAGTGCACTTTCACTGATGTATATGAGGATGTTCCCGGAACTGCACTCAATGGGAATATTCCGAGAGCGAGAGGGGATAAATCGATCAACTCCGTTGGTTCCACTAATGGCCTATCTCTGTACGCTTTTTGCGAAGAAAAGTGCTTAGATTAGCATCTCAGAACTGGAGTAACAGTGGGCCAGCAAAAAAAAGATCAAAAAGGTCAAAAAAAAGGATGAGCTAACCTTGAAATCGGGTGAGTTCTCGATCAAAGATTGCGATACGCTCTCTCCGTGTCTTTTCACGTATCGAACAGCGGCGATTGCATTCTGAGTCTTCCTCAAGACGAGAAGACCGAAGACAAACCTGCAAGGATTTGAGCTTGATTCACGCGTTATCATGTACTTTTGAGGAAAGCAATCACGAGCAGGTTGTAAGATATAATTGGAATGCTCAATGACGAACAGCGCATGTAAGTCATGACATACCAAAATAGATAGAATGCTCCGTAGGCGATCTTGCGAGAGGTGGAAAAGCAGACTGACGACGAATTCTTCTTAGGGTACACTCTGCAAATGAGCAATGATCGGATAGGTTTCAGTCGGGATTCATTGCTGCGCGGTTAAAGAAATTTTCGATATGGCAGTCATGCGTGCTTGAATAAAACAATAATAGCCCACCTTGTCCTCTTTATCTCACTCTCATCCACTTCTTCAATCGGTCCTCCATTCATCGTTTCTTCCGTTGCTTTTCGCCTTGTGATCATTTCAAATGAGAGAAGATTCTTCGAGAGAACACGAAGATCGAACGGCTTCTCTACTGCAATAAAAATCCCTTGCACAAATGAGAAATTAATAAGAACACGACAAGGAAATCATTTTACATTCGTATTCACAGCGAAAAACGCGGATGCAATTGCAAAAGTACAGTCGATCTACTGACCCGCAGAGAATAAAACGAAGCGTAATCAAGGAGCGATCACTTGACTAAATCGAGAAGTGCACGAGGTCAGATAGATCTTAGGAGGAAAAGGGAGGGGATTTCAGGTAAGTGAGAGTGGTCGGTGACCCATGTATCCATTACTGCTAATGGCCCCTCTGGGGGTCATCCGGAAGAGAGCCGCGACCGCGAAATGCGATGAGCCGTGATCTTCCCGGCTATTCTCCGGTTCTCGCCCTTTCCGGCTCCGAGAGTGAACGTAATCTGTAGGAATGTGTGAGGAGGAAGGAGGAACGATAGGGAAAGTGTTGGATATCTCGAGAATAGAGGACGGTTAGAGAAGAGAGGTAAAGAGAGATAGGGATGGATAGATAGAGAGAGACAGAGCCCGATTGACCCAGATATCGATAGGTTGTCGAGAAGAGAGAGAGAATGCCTTGAGGGCACAAGAGACTCGCAGGAGAGAACGTTTCCGAGGGGATAAGGGAACGATTTGTAGGGAGGAAGGGGAGAGTTAATGAGCTCGCAATTGGACACGCAAAGTAGTTCAATCACTAGCAATTGTCGATGTAATGTGAGGTCACTATGCGAAAACATACCCATGGTCAGGACCAGGGCTGGGACAGAAAATATAAATTTTCTGAAAACAGAAAACAGAAATTTCTGTCTTTTCAAAGCAGAAAAAAACAGAAAATTCAGAAAATTTCAGAAACTTTTGATGGTGCTTTTTTGAAACACTTCTTGAGTTTTTAGGATTTTTTTGCAAGTAAAAATTGACAACGGTTTTCTCCGACATTTTTGTGGTTTTTTCATGACTTAGGACCCCTTTGCTATGCATGACAGAAATACCGGCAAAATAGAGATAACAGCAAATAAGGGCTGTGCCTGCGTAGATTTGATGCGTGTGCTCAAACGGTCGATTTGTTCGCTGATTGGGTGAACGAATGTGGCAAAACGGGAGTGAACTGACAGAGATGGCTGCGGTTAGGAAACTCCCTTGAAGAGAAGAGAGAAAGAGAGAAGAAGTATCTCGAAAAACCGAGTGAATGACAAAGGGCAATGAGGAAAGATGGATATAAAATGGAAGGGTGAATGGCATCGATCGAGAGAAGGAAGTACACATTGCTTCTTCTCTGACTAATCGATCA
Source organism: Pristionchus arcanus (assembly GCA_900490705.1). NCBI lineage: Eukaryota > Metazoa > Nematoda > Chromadorea > Rhabditida > Neodiplogasteridae > Pristionchus > Pristionchus arcanus. Next base: position 873,887 of record LS486950.1, on the reverse strand, counting down.
CTGAGACCATTCCTTCTTTTGTTCCGTTCACGGGAACACTTTGGCCCTTCTCGCTAAGCTGGTTGCGCTACGCTACAACACGGCAAAAAGTAGTCGAGCTTGTCTCGGCAAAAAGTTTGATCGTGGACAGTCCTTTTACATGGACGAGGGTTTGGAGCGAAACTCGAAAAGTGACTAATTGGATTGGTTGCCGATCCTGAGGGAAAGCTGATGACTCAGCTATCTATGCGGAGGAAACTTTTATCCCATCGACTGTCAGCAAAAGGAAGGACGTTCTTTGCAATTCGATCAAGTTCAGCAGAACTTTCGCAAGAGAGAAGAGATGATAAAGCTGATGAGTGATCAGAGAAAGGGAACGGATAGGGAGCGAAAATCATTTTAGAAGCGAAAGCGAAGTGAACCAAGTGAGTGATAGTGAGGGGAAGGGTCATGAGAAAGCAAAAGGAAAGTTAGCGTGCGATTTACTCGCCCTTTTGTAGGAGAATGACATTGAAAAGAGAGAGGATAGGGAAGAAAAACGAATCGGGACCAAAGCAAAACCGAGCGTATTTTGAAGATACACTCATTCATTCGCGCAGGCCATTTTCTGTCGAGACACATTCGCGGCCATACTAATGACGAATACTCAATGTCACTCTACCGACCATTCATTCTTCCCTTGGATAAACACCCATCTTAGTCCCTAATCGACTTGACCTACCGAGGTCTTCTTGACAACTTCCAGAACAACTTTCAAGAGAAAACATCACTCACGCAAAGCAAAGAGATAATAGCCCTGCACATAATATTTTGCCCGACTGTCCTGGCAGTCCCTCCTCTCCTCCTTCCCTCTTGCGCGACGGGGCAAAAACCGGCCCTACTATAGAGTAGGCAGGAGGGGATCAGACGAGAAAAGTAGTAGTGAGAAAAGGAGTGTTCTTCTGTGTCTATTCAAAGAGGGGAAGGAGGGGATGAATGAAGGAAGGAGGAAGACAGGATAAAATGCCAGTGAATCGGTTACAGGAACGAGTCATAATCTCTGGAAGGGGAATTGAATAGGATCATCCAGGCTTCATGGCATCCCTAACCTGATATGATACAGTGAAATAATACATTGGAAGTGGATAAGAGGAGCTGAGAAGGGCTAATCGTAAGAATGCCTCCTCAAGATCAACGGACCCGATATCCAGCAGGGGTCATCTTGATATCCCCTCTCTTCTCCTCACTTCCTTCTCCTCATCCTCTCCGTGACCGGTCGTGTCTCCGTATCGAAAGGGGCATCGAAGGGAATGAAGGATGAAGAGGGAGTAGCCGTATCAGAGAAGGAGATCTCAACCATGCCCTTCACCCTCTTTTGAGCACAAGAGACAGCCGACTAATGGGATATGGTAGTCCTTTTGTACAAGTTGTGCAGAAGTTTTATATCCGTGACAAAACAGTCAATCGGCCTCAAAAAGCGAGTAAAACACATGGCAAGAAATAGACACCGGTTCCTAGTTACTGATCAAGTCAGATAGTGAAGAAAAGAGCAGAAAAATGGTCCCGATAAGATGCGATCATGGGTTTTAGACGCACTTTTTGGAGGGGCTGCAAGTAATGGTGCAAAGCGATCAGTACACATGAGATTGAGTCGATGGTCGAGAAGGAGAAGAAGGGGAGGGGGGGTGGGAACGGGTTGGAATATCGTCCCTCCTTTTCGGTCTTGAGTGATCTCGTTCTATCACTATGTATGCTCTTTATCCTTTCGAAACCCCTCTTCTCGATTGAAACAGTGAAGCATTGACCTATTTGTGGGAATGAGAGGGAAAGGGCAGAGAGGAATAAAAGAAGGGAGGAAAAAGGAGGAGAAGAACCAATGTACAGTGTAATCGAGCAATGGCTATTATTCGAGAAGCAATAAAACTACTTTCTTGAAGAATCCATTCAGTGCGAACTTTCTTCACTGTAGAGATAGATAGTCCGCGAGGGTTTATGGGGTCGATCTGAAGGGGGGAACAATTGAAGAGATTGAAGGGCAGAAGGTTCTTTGGGAAGTTATGCTTAGGGGCCACAAGCCCCGCCCACTTTGGTGTGACATGCTCCTCCCTATAAAGCGAGACGGGAGCAGCACAAGGTTCATTCTAAACGAAATCGCTCGATCGGCGTCGCGTTGGATAGCTATTACCATCATCTATTGATTGGTCGCTGTACCCAAAGTGAAAAACAATAACAAGTAGATGAAAAACAATAATAAAGGTAGGGAAGAGGTCGTTTCTGTTGATTCCGGTGAAAAAATCTTTTGGGTACAGAAATTTTCTGACGTAATGGAGTATTTTAGGAATTTAAGAGAAAAAATTAGATTTTTAATCATTTTCCCTGATTTGTGCCAGAAGCTCGAAGGAGGGGCGGGGGAGGCGAGCGAGAGGGCGGGAGGAGGGAGAGAGACACACGCAAATTAGGCTCCGCCCCCTTCCCTCTCGTCTCGCCTTTCCCTCCTCTTCCCCAGTGCTTTCCGCGCGCACTTCTCGGGCTCTAGCGCGCCTCAGAGAAAAGATATCGACAAACGGTAAAAAGTATGATGATATTGGGACC